>WBMY01011190.1:7412-64844 GCA_013397315.1 Donacobius atricapilla
CGTGTCTCCCCTCGTGGGGACTCCTCCCGGAGACAGGCTTGGGGTGTTCAGCCTGGAGAAGAGAAGGCTCCGGGGAGACCTCAGGTCCCCTTCCAGTGCCTAACGGGGCTTCAAGATGCTGGAGAGGGACTCAGGTCAAGGACATGGAATTACAGGACAAGGGGGAATGGTATCCCACTGCTAGAGGGCTGGGATAGTTGGGAAATTGGGAAGGAATTGTTGCCTGTGAGGGTGAGGAGGTCCTGGCACAGGGTGCCCAGANGGCCTCGCTCCGCCGGGAGTCCGGCCCGGCTGAGAGCCCTCCTGGCCGCGGGGAGCCTGGGCCATACGGGGGCAGTGGGGAAGCCGGGGGCTCTTCTCCGGTTCGCCGTGTCTCCCCTCGTGGGGACTCCTCCCGGAGACAGGCTTGGGGTGTTCAGCCTGGAGAAGAGAAGGCTCCGGGGAGACCTCAGGTCCCCTTCCAGTGCCTAACGGGGCTTCAAGATGCTGGAGAGGGACTCAGGTCAAGGACATGGAATTACAGGACAAGGGGGAATGGCTTCCCACTGCTAGAGGGCTGGGATAGTTGGGAAATTGGGAAGGAATTGTTGCCTGTGAGGGTGAGGAGGTCCTGGCACAGGGTGCCCAGAGAAGCTGTGGCTGCCCCTGGGTTTCTGGCAGTGTCCAAGGTCAGGTTGGACCGGGCTTGGAGCACCCTGGGATAGTGAAAGGTGTCCCTGCCCATGGTAGGGGGTGGAGTAAGATGAGCTTTAAGGTTCCTTCCCACCCTAACCACGGGACTCCACGGATGTGCTCCTTAGGTGTTTTAGGTGGCTGTGGCATGTAGTCACAGGGAATGAAGGTATGAAATGCATAAGCAGCTGAAACAAAGGCATTTTATTGTTTTCTTCCTTTCCAGTTTGCTCGTGCCTCTCATGTCCTCATTTTCCATCGCTCTGGAGAACTCTCTGTGCCTGATTGGGCACTACCACTAAATCTGGGCTCCACTGTGTGCCCAGCTTCCCCGCAGGAGCATCCGGGACCAGCTGCCTCTGGGCAGAATTTTGGGCCTTCTTGACAATTGACAAGAGTGAAAGAAGGCATTGATAGGCTGTCGTAGGCCAACAGGTTTTTGGTGAACTGAGTTTATTATATTTATTTCTCATCACCTTTGAGACAGTTTTTTACCTTATATGGAGCAAGAAGCTTTGATATCTCTAAACAGTCTCCATTTCAGTCACCTTGGACGGGGGTTTTATTAAGTCTGTTATTCCAGTCTCTGTGTTCTGGATTTAGTTCTAACATTCAAGTTTCTTCCTCCCATATTTGGGAAGAGAGGGCAGGTTTGTGGTGTGGTTTACATCAGTCTGTTCACTTGTGTTGGGGGACAGTCTAATAATCTGTGAGTTAAACAGTTTATGTGACAAATCACCCCCATGCAATTATAATCAGTTGGAGAAAATATTTTTATTTTCAGTCTCTGGAGATACAGCCAGAACTTTTCGTTCACATGGCAGCAGCAAACTCTTCTCCACCTGGTTCTTTGGATCTAAACCAGCCTGGGTTTGCAAAGGAGATCCTGGGAACTAAACTGGAGGTCAAATACCTGTGCTCCGATTGCAAAAACATCCTGAGGCGGCCGTTCCAGGCACAGTGTGGCCATCGCTACTGCTCCTACTGCCTGAAGAAAATCATCAGGTAACTGCTGTGCCTTCAGTGGGAAGGCAAAATACTTGGAAAGACATTTTCAAGAACAGAAGCAGAGAAAAGTGTAATTTTCAGGACTGTCTCAGTAAGGGATCTGTGTTCAGTCACTGTGGTTCAGCATCGCCTCTTCTCTAAGGGAATGTGTAACCTCTGACTTGCCTTTGTTCTTGCTTCAAAGTTCTTTTCCAGAATCCTCTGCATTGTTTTTGCCGTTGAGGAGGCAGTCCAGGTCTATCACCCATCTCACTCAGTCCTCATCACAGTCATCATTTCATTATTGTGTCAAAATGGGAGAGGTTTAAGCACAAGCTGGCTTCCAGAGAAGTTTCCTTGTGTTCTGTCTCACTCCTACCTTTGAGTGAGGGAAGCCTAATAGAATGATTAATTGGAAGAAAAAAATTATAGATAGTCATCAAAAATACACACAAGCAAAGGCTCAATGTGTTGCTTTAAAAATAAGAAAAGACTGTAGTTTCATAAAGTTACCAAAAAGCAATTTACTGTTAAATCATGAATTAATTTTTTTGTTGTATTTGATGATTTTTTTGTGTCTGATAGTGCTGGACCTCAAAAGTGTGCCAGCTGTATCCAGGAAGGAATATATGAAGAAGGAATTTCTATTTTGGAAACAAGCTCGGTAAGAAAAAACGAATTGAAAAAAATCTAACAGATCATTGGTGTCAGTAATACCAGTTGCAGTTTTTGTTTAAACATGAGCTCTGAGAACCCCTTATTCCTAGGAGCCCTTTTCTTCAGCAGTGAGAAGGGTGACTACTGTGTTGGACTCCTCAGTGCTGAAATCCAGGTCACGTGTGTGTAGTGGTGCCCTACTTAAAGCTGTCATAGCGATCTAGTTGCTGTTCACACACCTCTGAGGGCTGATGGGGTAACTGGTCTGGGAGGAGTTTTCAGCAAGAATTCAAAGTCCTAATCAAAACTGCAACCCCTCAGTAATATTTGTGGTTTGCTTATTTTTTCCATTTCAGGCTTTCCCAGACAACGCAGCACGGCGGGAAGTGGAGAGTCTGCCTGCTGTCTGCATCAACAGTGGCTGCACCTGGAAGGGAACCATCAAAGAGTATGAGGTACAGGCCAAAGCAAGGCTTAGCACGTCTGCATCCTTCTTTCCTCTGTTTTTGGGGAAGGCTCAGGGTGTTGCCTGTGCCTGCTAACAGTGCAGAAAAATTGTCAAATCCTTGGACTTCATTGTCAGCTGGAGAAGTTCCCTGAGTGAGGGTTTGTGTGCCCTGCTGAGGGCACAGGCTGGACTGAGATCAGTTCAGGTTTGCTTGTGATCACAGGGATTTGCTTGTGAGCATGTCCCATCCGTGATGGGAACTACCTCCTCTCTTTGCAGCTCTTTTCTGCTATGCAAGACTGTCAAGAAATTGCTGTGCTGTGAAATGATTGTGAATTTCTCTGCATTTTGTGAACTTAAAACTCTTCAGACTCCATCAGCTCACAGAAAGTGACCTGATGCCATTTCAGCTGTCTCCAGAGCTACCAGGGCAGTGAGACTGGATGTTGGGTACTGTCTGGTCTCCCATCACCCCAGGCTGTTCCGGGACACAAGGCTGCTGGACAGGATGGTTTTTCCACCTCATTTCTCCTCGAGGAGCCCACTAGCTTTTTAATCCAGGTTTTAGCTGTGGCTGTGGGTGCTTGGTCCATAGCATGTGAATGTATCTGAAGCTTTTGGCTCCTGAAGGACAATTTTGTCATCCCTCTTGAAATGGCAGAACCACCACACAGGAGGCCTGAGATAAGAGGAATGCATTTTATTTCCCTCTAACATTTGCTCCAGATAAAGATCATAGCCTGTTGGTTCACAGAGCTTTGGTAGTGACTGAGATGTGTTCCAGGAACAAGTTTAACCTCGGTCTGTCCAGGCTAACATTGGGATTCTCTTCGTGATGCCATTGCAAGGGGGAAGGAAGAAACAACCACTGTGCATCGGGCCTCAGTGTCCATACTGTTAAGTGTGTTAGCAGAGAGATGCTTCTGCAGCTCTGCTTCCTTGTCCTGCTGTCTGAGCCTTCTGTTGTGTGTGTTCAAAGTTCAGTCCAAGAGATGAGGATGTTGGTGCTAAAGGGAGCTGCTGCTGTGAGCCCCCATTTGTACATCTGTGAGACACTCATGGTGTGGATGTGGGACTGAAGAAGTCTCAGGTGAAAAGCTTAACACCCCCACACAGCACAGAGTTTGGGGATTGCATGTCAGGGAGCAGGGTACCCTGGTACTGAGGTTTCAGGTTCAGGCTGTGCTGGTAGCGTCTGCAGATTGTATGCTCCATGCTTTAATTTCTGCTGGTGCCCAGAAGTCCAATGTCTTCTGCAATAATTATAGTGAGGTCATCTTCATTATACTAAACCAAATCATGTATGTCAGTGACTTCCAGTGCTGGTTGTGCTGTGGCTGATGAGCTGTGCTGAACTTTTTCTTCTGGGTTTAACGAAAGTCTTAGCGTGTTCTTGCAGAGCTCAGCAAAAATCTTCAGTTGCCGAAGGTTCTCCCTATGCATTCTGACCGGTGTTTGAGTGCTTGAGTCTGGCCAGAGCCTCCACTGGGAGTTCAGAAGGGCAGTGGCCTGTCCTGGGATCAGGGCTGCCAGGAGCATGTGATGCCCCAGAACCTTGCACACAGCTAATGGAGAGCTCCTGAATGGATGGGCCTGTGCCTTGTTTTTACTCTCCACCTGATCTTCCCAAGCCCCAGTTTGGCATTTACTGGGACAAAGGATGATGGATAGAGGTGTGGCCCTGGAGGGTGTGAGCTTTGGGTCTGTGGCGCACGTTTTCTCTGCCAGGGATTTTTGTGAGTCTCGAGGAGTCCTGTGTAGGGGTTTGCAGCAATGCTGGCTGCTTCCTCTCAGGGGCTGGGTCATCTCTCCTGCCTGCTCTGGTGGCATTCAGCCTAAAATAGGAGGTTATTTTGTGCCCTCTCAGGAAAAGCTGGCTCTTTCCTAGGAACTGGTGGGAGGAGGCAAGGTCTGGCTTGCGTTATCTGCTCCCAGATGCCTGCCAAAGAGCTGTGGCATTTAATCAAGACTGGCTGTCCCCACGCTGCCAGAGCCATGTGTGTGGCTGAGGAGGGCCGGGAAAGGAGGTGTTGAATGGCCGCGTTAGCCCGGAGCCTCTTGGTACCTTGGGCTAAGGTTAAATGCAGCCTTCAGGGCCACAGTGCAGAGCTATCTGGTGCAGAAGAGCTGCATCTGTAGCTGTGCTGTGGGTAACGTCCTGCAGCAGTTCAGCACTCCCACTCTGGAAAGTCCCTCAGAGTTCTTTCCGACAGGACATGGAAAGTCCCGCAGAGTGAATTCACTGTTTGCTAATTTAAAAATCATGTGTTGTGCTGAGAGAGGCTGCTCTCTCCCTGCAAATCAAGACTTACTGTCACTTCTGGTTTGCTAATCTTATCAGAGCATGCAGAGGGAAAAAATGTTCTGCAGCTGGAAAGCTTGAGCCTCATAAAAAGGAGTAAAATGCATTTCAGTTTTGCTTTCTGTTCAGACAGACTAAAGTTTGGCTCTCAAGGGGAAACAAAACGGAATGAGTGCAGTCTGCTTGGACGTGACTTGCACTTCTGCTTCAAGCTGTGTGGACCATATGAAATATTTAAGTCTGGATTTATGGCTGCATTTTTTCAGAGCTTGTAAATATTTAGTCGCGTTTGGATAAAGTAGTTTGTGGTGGGGGGCTGAAGGGTTTTTCCTTTTATTAGTGACCTTATTTCCTGATGAGTCTGTCTGCCTGTACATTTGGAAAATCTGGCTGTGGGCATGAACCTTTAGATTTAAGAGCAAAGAGTGAGTAGGGCTGCAGAAACTAAACCCAGCCCATTAAAGTGAAAGGAAAAACTTCAAAAACAGTCCTGGTGACATCCAGGAGAGGGAGTTTGTGGTTCCTCAGCTCTGGTGTATTTTTCCTCCTGCCTCACAGTACCTCTAACTGCCCATGTCCTTCTCCTGTTTATCAAAATATTGTTATTGGTTTTCATACACCTTTTATTTATGCTTTTCATCCCACCAGTTCCCTTCCTGTGCCCTACCCCCAGGACTGGGATAGGAAGAAGGGGCTAAGGAGGGTACACACAGGGTCATCTTTGGCATTCCCCTTGGTTACCCTAGACAGGGGATTTAACTCAGCCCTCTTCAGCTGGAAACAGAATTAACTGAGACATAAGGAAATGAAATTGTCCAATTTTAGGAAGGAGAACTAAGTTTTAAGCTTAAACATGACATCTGTATTTAAACTAAGTTTTGTGGGGCTCAGATGGGCTCAGCTCCTGAGGCTGAGCAACAGTCAGGTGCAGGAACAAGCTGGCTTAATCCATGCTGGAGGGAATGTGCTTTCCTCGGGTTTGTTGTTGTCACTTTGGTTTTAGAGAGTTCTTTGTAAGGAAGGCTGCAGAAAGTGCAAAACTCTGAATCCAAGTGATGTTACTCAAAAGCCTGTGGTGTCAGAAAGGATGTCTGCAGCTCCTTCTGGGCTACGTGGCTTCCTGGCACCAGAAGAACAGGATAACCAGGCATTCCTTTCTGCCCACTGTTCATACTTGGGAGATGCTGTAGAACCTCTACCACACCTTATCTAGGGAAAACTCCCTTTCGAAAAGTGCTGCTGGGAGCCGTGAGCCAGGGGTTCCTCCTGTGCACTGTGTCATGCCCTTCCTTTCCAGCTGCACCTCGGGAATGCCCCAAAAGGTTTTTGTGGTGATTTACAGCCAAGGCTGAAACTTCATCCTCAGGGTTTTGCACATTGCTTAGAGGAGAGCTCTTGGTCTTTGAAGCTCATTCCCCCTTGCTCTGCAAAGTTGTACCTCAGTGTTGTATCAGTGTTGTCTGTGTTGGTTACAATGCTCGAGGTGCTGTGGCAGGACCACTTGGTGCTGCTGTGTCAGGGTGACCAGCCTACTCTTTAAAACCCAGTTCAGCATTTACTGTCTCCTCCTGAAGGTTTTGGCTCCAAATTCTAGCCTCGTGGTGAAGTGCAGTGTGCAGCTAGCTCCACCCTGACCAGCAGGACCAGACAATTTTCTAGTGAGAGAATTCCTGACTTGCACATGCAGGTGACCAAAAGGACGTGCTGCTTTTGGAAAAGGGATCAGACACACCTTTACTTTCCAGAGCCAAAGCTGAGGCCCACAAACACATCCCAGCCACACTTACAGTCCCCCCAGTAATTAGTGTAGCTGGCTGCCCAGACACGAGGCAATTTCCCGTCCAAACCTGTGGTGGGATGTAAAGCCACAGGAAGCGCCGGAGAGCGGGCGTGGGAGGGGGTTGGAAAGCCCCAGCTGCAGAGGGTCTGCTCTTCACTTCTGAAACCAGCTCAGCCTTCTTGTGGTGGCCCAAAAATCAATAGTTTTGACATCTGTCCCTTGGAGAATGAAAAGCTGTAAGTCATGAGGTTTGAAGCGGAGGTGAGTGTAAAATGTGCCTTCTACACTGTGAGGAGACCCGTCACCATGAATGCAGCTGGGGGAATTGTGGAGGGATTTGGAAAAAGCATCCTGGAGTGTGCCATTACTTCGTGCTTGTTCATAGTTGAAAGCAACCAGGAGTGGCAGAACCTATTTTAGAGAATGTCAGAAAAACTGCAGCTGCTTCAAAAGCATTTTGTGCTCTCCTCTGCCCCAAGAAATCGCCCTTGCCTTCACACTTGTCTTCAGTGCCTGAAACACTGCTTTGGTGTCCCTCTGCCAGCAATCCCCAAATCAAACCTTTGTCTGATCAGTCCTAACAGCTGATGTACAAAACTTCAACACTGAAAACGAGTTCCTTCCCTGAGTCTGAACAGAGGTGTGAGCCAGACCCACAGGAACCCCCCTAAGGCTTTTGCTGCCTTTTGTCCTCACTTGAGTGGGCACTAGGGCACAGAGCAGCAGTGAGGGTGTGTTGGGTTCCCATGCCCTCACTGCCTGCCCAGCTGGAGCCAGCACTACCTACTGATGCACACTTCATCTTTGGTTTTGACAGTTTCTTTAAAGTTTGAGTATTTGTGATGCCAAGTGAACTTGCTTGGATCTGTCAACAAAATGTCCCAGCAAGGGAGAAGTTTGTGTCTGGCACCAGCCTGTGTGATGGTCTCAGAAAGCTCCCTCCCATTCCCATTTGGCTCTGGGAATTACAGACTGGGTTCCTGCTTTCCGGCCTTGTGTTGCTGGGCTCCATGCAGTAGCACAAGGACTGGGCGTGTGGTCACCCTGTGCCTGGTAGCCCAACTCACCTGTGTGGGGAAAGGTTTGAACCAGCCTGGCATAGAACCAGCTTAGGATTTCTCTGGCAGGAGGAGCTGCAGCACAGAAGGGCATGGGGACTTGAGGAGCAGGGCATCCCAAAGCACCTGCCTTGTGTGGCACATTCCCATCTTGCAGGTTCTGGAGCCCCTGGGGAGCTGACAGAGATGCACAAAACAACTGATGCTTCTTAGCACAAAGGATTCAGGTTCCCTCAAAACTCTCTCTTTTACACTGGAAACCCATTTTCAGTGTTTTCTTTACAATTCCATGGGCCCATGCTTTTCCTTGTAGCCAGGCTACCATGTCCAAGGAGCCAGGTGCTGCACATGGCAATGCTGAGGCTGGAGACCACCCCAGCCCTGAAAGCCTCCGCTGAGCCCTGTGCTGTGACAGCTGGCTTTCCTCTGCCATCCTAGTAGTTTGGCTTCCTTCTTGTTGCTCCCTTCCAGTTGCCAAGCCCTTGCTTATGGTTACTGTTGCTGTGCTAGGAGGAAACTAATGGAGTGACTTTTCAAGACCAGGGGATTTTGCAGGAGAGCTCCAGCATGCAGCTCACTCTGGGCCTATCCTGCTGTCCCTTGTCCCTCTGCCAGCCCTGACCTTTGCTGTGACCTTCCCAGAGGCTCTGGCAGAGAGCTCACAACAGCTGCTTCAACAGTGGCATTTTCCAGCTGCCTGCCTTGTCCCTTTGCTGGAGAGGGAGCCTAGTATCATGCTGATGGATTCCTAACATGGTTACAAGACCTCCAAAATACTGGACCTGTGTGGATGTGGCAGGTTATGAGCAAAGCAGCCAGGCAGCAGGGGCATGTCCTGCTCTGCCACCAGAGTATGGAGATAATGATTTCCAGCAGAAGTCTCTTCCAGAGTTGAAATCAAATTTAGCCCTGAGGTGAAATGGTGATCAGATTAAACTGCAGTTTTCCCTCTTGACTGAGGGAGAAGTAGGGAAGCAGCTCATCCTGGCAATGCATAGAACCAGAGAATATTCCAAGCTGGAAGTGACCCACAAGGATCATGCAGTCCAGTTCCTGGCCCTGCACAGACACTCCAACAATCCCACCCTGTGCATCCCTGGGGGCGTTGTTCAAACCCTCCTGAAACTCTGACAGCCTTGGGGCTGTGGCCGTTCCCTAGGGAGCCTGGGCAGTGCCTGAGCACCCTCTGGGGGAAGAACCTTTTCCTAATATCCATTCTAACCCTGTTCTGACACAGCTTCAGCTATTCCCTTGAGTCCTGTCACTGGCACACAGAGCAGAGGTCAGAGCTGCCCCTCGTGAGGAAGCTTCAGAGCACAGTGAGGTCTGCCCTCAGCCCCCTTAGGAATGATCACTGTGTGCTTCAGGGATCAGCTGCCCTTTTTAAAACCCACTTTTCCCTCTGTATGCCTGCACTCCCCTGAACAGCTGCAGTGCAGAGTGCTGCCCTTGCTGTCCTGGATGAAACTACCTCATCCTGCTGCCAGAGTGTCCGGAGAGAAACTTCGTCTGCAAATAATGCAAATTTTAAAAATGTACAGCTTTTCTACTTCCCTGATACTGAGGTGGGAGATTCCCGGTACACACGGGCAGCTCCATTTGCCAGTGGGCCTGCAGGCGGAGGGGAGAGCTCAGCACCTTTGAGCAGCCTGGAGAAGAGAAGGCTCTGAGGAAACCTCACTGCAGCCTGTAAGTGCTTAAAGGGGGCTTGTAAAAAGATGCAGAGAGACTTTTTACATGGACAGATAGTGACAGGAAAAGGGGGAGCAGTTTTAAAGTAAAAGAGGAGAGATTTCGATTAGATGTTCAGAGGAAATTCTTCCCTGTGAGGGTGACGAGGCCCTGGTGCAGGATGCCCAGAGGAGCTGTGACTGCCCCATCCCTGGAAGTGTCCAAGGCCAGGTTGGATGGGGCTTGGAATCACCTCAGATAGTGGGAGGGGTCAATTCCCATGGCAGTGGGGTGGAATGAGATGGACTTTAAGGTCCCTTCGAACCCAAACCATTCTGTTATTCTGTGATTCTATGATTTCCCTCACACACAGCCCCTGACTCTAATCTTCTCAGTTGCCCTGGTCCTTCCATGGGCAGTGGTGTCTGATGTTCAAACCTTTCCGGTGAGCTCCTAGGCCTGTCTGATGGTGGTGAGTGATGGGCAGGCTTCTGTGGGGTCATGTCACTGTTTATTATTAGGGAAAGAAATTGATGTGTGGATCAATCAGCAGCTTTGGTTGTAATTGAATGGGAAGAACCAAATGTCACTGAAGGCTGTTAACTCTGCCCCATTTGATTTTCCTGCTCCTGCTGTTGGATGCTGCAGGCTGGTGTGTGCCTCACTGGGTGAGCCATTCTCTTCCAGCTCCACTTTAATTCTTCCATGGCTGTCCCCTCCCTCTGACGTCTGTCCAACTTGATTTCCACTCTGGTTCCCTCTGGGAGAGTGCCTGCTCTTGCCTAGCCCCTCTCACAGACATGGCTTTCTAGAGCTCCCAAAAACTTTCCAAGCAAGTGCCTGGATGTCAGTGGTGCTTATCCCTGTAGCAGAAGCTACAGCTGTGGGTTTGGGAAAGATATAAACAGGAGGATTGCCCCATTGTTGGGGGAGTGGAGTGTGGCAGATCAGACTCAAGTGCCAACCCCTGCTCTTGGCTCCAGGGGCTTGGATTTCTTCCAGCAGTGATACCATCCGTCTTTGTTCTGACACCCACATGGGACGAGAGAAACAGGGCTTTCCAGAAGAGCCTGAAACTGTTTATACAGAAATGTTTGGATCTGCACTGGCTACAGCTTCTGGGTGTCTTTAATCATTTATGTAGAGAACAGTTGCGCTGTGAGCTCAGCAGGGCTGGTTTCCTTCCTGTGCTGTAGGCAGGGCCGCCCAGTCTTGGGCATTGTGGTGCGGAGGGGAGTCAGGATGGAGGATAAGTGCTGGGAGTTGGGGAGTGTGGAGAGGGTGGTAGTTTCACACCCAGCCTGCTGGCATGGGAGGCTGTAAGTTTGAAATACTCCCTTTTAAAATAGTTGCCTCTTCAGTGAAGTTTCCTTCTTTCATCCTGACCATCTATTCTGCCAGTGCTTTGTGGGTCATGGGGTAGATGTTATCAGGTGTTTCTAGAACATGAGAGCAGTAGGTGGGTAGAAGAAAGGGCTCAGCCCTTCTGAGTGAGTGGGATAAATGCAGGCACTTGGCCTCCTCCTGCTCTGCAGGCAACAGCATCCATGCAGGCAGTAGTCCGTGCGGGCAGCCGTGTCCTTGTGGGCACCAGCGTCTGTGTGGGCACCAGTGTCCATGTGGGCAACAACAAGCATGTGGGCAGCAGTGCCCCCCAAACCCTGCTGGCTGGCTGGTCATCTCTCCAGGGACACACAGTGAAGCTCTGAGCTTAAGTTACTCACTGAAAATATAAAAAGGAGAGAGTGACCAAGAAGTTGGAGTGGAGCTACTGCTGGTTTCACTT
This sequence comes from Donacobius atricapilla, assembly GCA_013397315.1. Taxonomy (NCBI): domain Eukaryota; kingdom Metazoa; phylum Chordata; class Aves; order Passeriformes; family Mimidae; genus Donacobius; species Donacobius atricapilla. The sequence goes on from WBMY01011190.1 coordinate 18,774, forward strand.
TCCACTTCCCAATGTGTGACAGGATGAGGTTTGTACATGCTCCCCCAGAAGGCAACAGAGATTCAATGTGACGAAGTTTTCAAACATCTGGTTTCAGATGGCTGCATTAGAAATGCTCCTGGTTGGATTTTTTTTTCTGTTCCTACCATGGCAGGAGACGTCAGTGCTCTTATCTTTTGAGTTTTGATCTGCATATTCATGGTGTTTCCAATGCCTTGTTTCAACTGGTGGGTGTGTAACAGGAAGATTTAAGCAGCGTGGAAATGGTGTAGAAGCAGAGGCATGTTCCAGCATTCCATTTAGCCAGCAATGTTGCCCAAGAGTCTACTGAGGACAGAGGATCATGTTGCCCTGGTCGTTGGTTCAGCCTCTCTGGCTATCACCCAGCCCTGACTCTGGCTGCAGGGGCAGGTGCTTGTATGCAGGGACTGGTAAATGAAACAGTTTAAAAATATTTTTCTTTCTGGTTGAAAAATGGTATTCTAATTCAAATGTGAAGATACAATCAGACAGCTCAGCCTGGCATGTGATGAGCAGGCATGGGGCCTGTGCCTCAGCTGATTGATAACCAAAATTAGCCAAATTATCCTGCTCCTGCTGAGGTAGTGGCTTGCTCCATTCAACCTGTCTCAACGTGTCTCCTCCTGGCAGAGCCATAAATGGTGTTTCCCACTGATTATCTTGGCCATCAAAGCAATAATTTGATTTTTTTAATCATTGTAGCAGCTTTTAAATAGAGGCTGAGGTTATGTAGGCACCCAGAATGGGTTAGCCTGGAGGTCACAGGGTGAGTCAGCAGCTCAGAGGGATCAGCGTGACCAAGGTCTGATTGTAGGTTGGTAAATCCAGCGCTCAGCTGTAATAAGGTATAAACCCACCCCCATGGGGTTGTGCCCATCACAGAACCTCCATGGGGCTTTTATTCAAGGACAAATATCTCCTCTATGTTCCTTCACAGGCTCATGATGAAGTCTGCCCTGAATTCCCACTGACTTGTGAAGGCTGTGAGAAGAAGATTCCCAGGGAAAAGGTATCTGTCCGACCCTGTGCTGCAGGGGTCTTTGGTGTCCTGACGGGCTGAGCTTGGCACTCTGGGAGCAGGGAGGAACAGAGTCCATTAGGAAATGAAGTGGGGAGAACAACTGAGTGGCAGCTGTTAATGTGGATGTGAGTTTTCCATAAGGATGGGTGTGAGGGAATGTGGCTCAGGAGCACTCGCAGGTCAGTGTTGGTGCTGCCACTGCCACCTCCCTTGGAACCATGTCTGAGGGCAGAGCCTCTGTAGAGGGGAAAAGCACACTCATGGATTCATGTTCTGTGTAGAGCAGCTGCATCAACCACTGCAGCAATTTTGGAAAGAGAGCCCATCTCCAGCTATATTAATTGGTATCTAATGGACTCCATGCCTATAGCATCTCCAAGTTGCTGGGTCCTGGGACAAGGCTCAAAAGTCTGAATAATTCAAGCTTTGGGAAACATTTTCAAAAAGCGCATTCGTCTGAAATCATCTTGCCTTCTACAGGCAAATATTTTTACTAGCAGTGTTGGAAAAGGCCCTTTTGCAGGGCAGGGGAACAGAGGTAACAAAAAGAGGAGCAGAACAGTTCTTCCAAATGGGCAGCATAAGGAGGGGGTAGGGGTGCAGCCCACCTTATCTGCAGGCTGGGGTTTGGGGTACAGCCCGGCTTATCTGCAGGCTGAAGCCCAGGAGGGAGCCAGCTCATGGGGTCCTCTCCATTGGTGATCTACGCTGTGTTTAAATATTAACTCGCATGTTTATCTCTCCAAACTCTTGTTGATAACTTGCTGTCATGTTAACTCTGAGTAACCTGACTCATTATAGAAGCCAGATGGATCTAGAAGCCTTTAAAAAAGTAGTTTAAACCCAGTTTTAATTGACATCTGTTGCAGCAAATGTAGGAGTTAAGTGGGGAGGGAATATGGTGGTTGTTCAGAACAGAGCTCTGGTATTTGATGGTGGGGGGTGTATTAAACCCAAGCTGGAGCTGTGACAGTGCTTGTCGGATTAATCACGCGTTGTGTGGGAACCTGAACAAGACATCTCAGTGCTGAGGGGTTAGTGACACTTCTCTGCAGAAATGTAATGCTGGGGATGGAGGTAAAAATACCAACCTGTAGCACGTCCTGACCGGAGTTGTGTGAAGTGCCCAAAATGAAATGTGCCCTTGTTTCATGGGGTTGTTGCCTATGCCTCCCATTCCTCAGCCCTCGGGGAAGCTCATACTCTGCATCCACAGTTCATACCTATACCCATTGCTTTTTCTCTCTTGCATGTGCAGGGGTGAGCAGTGAGACCTCCCAGTCATCAAGAGAAGGGGAAATTAAGCTTTCTTCAGTGGTCAGGGCTGTGTTTGTATTCCAGTGAAAATCACGCCTGATGGCAGGCAGAGCTCACGTTTAGTGGGCACTGTGGCAGCTGTGATTAGCCCCAGCTTGGGCATTCTTCAGCTTGGCTGCAGTTTCCCAAATGTCAGTGGGATGGAAAGGGAGCACTCGGGACACATAAGATCTAACGCTGCCTTCCTTCCTGCCTCTAGTTTCGGGACCATGTGAAGACATGTAGCAGATCCAAAGTACCTTGCCGGTTCGAGGCTGTGGGCTGTGCTGAGGTGGTAAGGGCTCCTCTCTTGGATTACCTTGGGGCTTTTCAGTCCCAGCATTAGAGTTCACCTGGAAACTGCTCTTGCCCAAACTGTCACATATGTTTACCTTCAGGTATTTGATTAAATCCATTGCACATGGAGATTCACATCATCTGCTGTACTGAGTGTGGGTGTCCCAGGTGTTTCCTTCCTGTGGAAGGAAATCTCCTACTTTAAGAGCACCCTAAGTGCTTTGGGCCTCTGGTGATTATGGTGCTTTCAGGGGGAATGGCTTCATCTGCCAGAGGTCAGGTTTAGATGAGATTTTTAGGAAGAAATTATTCCTTGTGAGGGTGAGGAGGCCCTGGCACAGGTTGCCTTGAGGAGCTGTGGATCCCTGGAACTGTCCAAGGCCAGGTTGGATAGGGCTGGAAGCAACCAGGTTTAGTGGAAGGTGTCCCTGCCCAAGGCAGAGAGTGGGACAGGATGAGTTTTAAGGGCTCTTCGAATCCAAGCAAGTGTGTAATGACTTGTGATTACAGTGATTCTCTAAGTGAAAACTGAGGCCAGGCCATATTTCTCTGTGTCACTTAGTTGTTGTAGGTCCCACTGAGTCATATAAATCCCTCCTCCAGGGAGTTATGTGAGGCTTTGTCCTTTGTTGCTGTTAGGTACATCGGACAGAGCTTTTCTGGGAGGGGTTGGAGGAAGGCAGAGCACACCAGTACAGCTGGGGGAAGTGTTTAGCATCCCTCATTGTATGTGATTTGAACCATTTCTAAAACAAAGCAAAAACCCACACCACCCCCACCAAAACACATTCTTTAATTCTTTCTTTGTTTTTTTCCCCCTATAAATCATAAATTTAAAGCTGATGTTGTGACCTGGATAGGAGGAATTTGTTCTGTGGATGGTGACAGTGTAGATTGCACATGCTGAATGGGGGATGTATTTCTCTTCATGTAGGTGGAAAACGAAAAACTCCAGGAACATGAAAGGAAGTGTTTGGCAGAGCATCTCTACATGCTGCTGAGCTCTGTGCTCAGCCTCAAGACTGGTGCTGGGGACCCAAAACTCCTTCCTGCTCTTTCCTCATCACAAAACAGCTCCCCGCTGCTGGCAGCAAACTCACTGTGCTCAGAGTCGGAGCTCTCCCGGTCCCTGGAACTCTTGGGAAGGTGTGAGGCCCTTGAGAGGAAAACAGTGACCTTTGAGAACATTGTCTGTGTCCTCAACCGGGAGGTGGAGAGAGTATCCCTGACAGCTGAAGCCTACAGCCGCCAGCACCGGCTGGACCAGGAGAAAATCGAAACGCTGAGCAACAAGGTGTGTAACTGCTCACCTGGGCTTCCCAGCGCTCCCAGCAGAGGCTGTTTCCTGTTTCCGTTCCGTGTCATGAGCTAGCAGAGCTTCACCACCCAGCCCTGAAATGCCACAGATCTGAAGGCAGAACTAAAATACCCTCTGTGCCTGTGCCCAACCCTCAACAGCTCCCTGGAAAAGCTGGGAATTTAACTGACCTGTGGATCTCTGTTAATTATCAAGCTGGGCAGGATACTGAGGGGTTCTTCCCCAGTGAAGTTTTCTGACAAGAGCCAGAGCACCCAGAATTTCACTGCATCTCCTTGTGCTGCATCTCACTGAATCTGTGGGGCTGCTCACCTTCCAGATATTTCCAAAGGAGTGCTGCCTTTGCCAAAGGAATACCATCAGTGCTGCTGCCTGCAGCAACAGGCTGGAGGTGTGAAGGCACTGCCTCCACCAGTCTGCTCCAGCACAGTTCCTGTGGAGTGCTCCTAGTGTTCCGGGCGCCTGAAGCTGTGCAGTTTGCAGTGTACCTGTGCTCTCTAGGCAACTGATCTGGTGTGACCCTGTGTGAGCTGGCAAGGACGAACCCTCCTTAGGGTGTTGGTTCTTTTCTTTCTCAATTTAGTTTTGTCACAATGCTGAGTTATTGGGGATTTTTTCCCCATCCTCACTTCTTGTGCTGCTCAGCCAATGGAGCAGCTCCTTGGAAGGAGTTTTACATAGGCTACAGGAAGGTTTCCAGCACGGAGCTGTATCAATGGATCTTCTCCAGAGTGACAGGGCGCAGAAGGAAGCTGCAGTGAATCGGCTTATGTTGCTCAATTTCTCCCTCCCGCGCTTCCTGTCCGTTCTGGGGAAAGTCTCTCACTAAAGAGCAGTCCTGAGGGGTGCCAGGGTCTGCTGGGGTTTGCCGGCTCTCCCAGGCCCCAGAGCCGTGTGTTTCTAACCTGCACTGTGTGTCCCACCGAGCAGGTCCGGCAGCTGGAGAGGAGCATTGGGCTCAAAGACCTGGCCATGGCTGAGATGGAGGAGAAGATCCGCAACATGGAGGCTTCCACCTACGATGGGGTTTTCATCTGGAAGATAACAGAGTTTGCCCGGAAGCGTCAGGAGGCGATAACAGGCCGCTCTCCTGCCATCTTCTCTCCAGGTGTGCAAAATCCCAAATATCTTTTGCATCCCAGCTGGGTGTGGATCTCGTGGCAGGTCCTTTGCTTGGGACATGCTGCCAAGGCCAGGCTGAGAAAATCAGGCCGAGAAAAAAAATATTTCATGTGGAAGGGGGTGTTTTGTCTTGGAGAGTGAAGCAGGCAGAGCAGTGCTGTTCCAAGAGGGAGGAGAGGGCTGAGAGGAGAGAGGTGCAGGCTGTGGATGGGATGAGAAAGGGAATTGGCTGTAATTGTTTGGTTTGCATTAAATATAAAGGCAAGAAAATACCAGCTGATATCTGTGTTAAAGAAAAGGAAGTGGAGTTACTGCTTGCACTATTGTGAGGACAGAGTGATTGCCACAGTTTGGCAAAGGGTAAAATCCTGAGTTCAGATCAGCAAATTGTACAAGGAAGGTTCATTCAGGGCCTGACCCAGGACAAGCCAAGGGCGAAGCCCATCAGTCTCAAGGGGGAAGGGGGATGGCATTGCTGGGTTCTTGCTCTGCTCCTTGCCTGGGCCAGGGAGAGCAGGATGTCCAGCTGCCTGGTCCATCTCCCTGGCTACTCTCACCACTCTGGAGCCACCCTTCCTCCTGTTCCTCTATGGGTTTTACATTCACAGGGTGAGGGGACTGCTGAGAAGGCCCGGAGAGGCAGTGGGGATGTTCTCCTTGGACTAGAAAAAGGGTCATCTGTCCTGAGAGCCTTTGGGTGAAGCAGGTGGGGAGGAAGGAGCAGAGGAAATGAGCTAGGGATTGCACAAAGAACACAGTGACAAAGACCCGACATTTTGTTCCTCACCCTGTGGAAGAGCACAGTGTCTCTGTTATTCGTAGTCTGCCTGTTGGGAAAAGCACCAAGTCCTGCAGTAAAGTATTGGCTGTAACCTCTGATCTCTGCCTGTGCTCGCTGAGAGGGTGACTTGTGGCAGGTCCCCTTCCAAGCTGTGACCCCACAAAGGTCTGGTGTCACACCACAGGCATCCCCAAGACTGCTGGGGAAGGAGAATGCCTGAGATCCCATCCCAGCCATGCCATGAGGATCCAAATGAGCACTAAAGCTCACTTGCTTGAGTCCCTGCCCTGACTAGAGGCACCAGCTCACAGTAGGAGTGCTGAGGATGCTCTCCCCCCAGCCAGGTCCTTTGTGTGGGGGTTTGCTCCTGCTCACCTGTGTTACTGTCATGAACCACAGCTCCTTCAGCACTGGAGTGCAGAAGGATTGGCCCAACTCTGTGGCAGATTTCCCCTGGCAGTGAGGGAACAGCCAGGGGACCAGCAGCAATGGCAGCAACTGCTCTGTGCACAGCATCTTCTCAGGCCAGGGGCTGCGCTGCCTGGCCTTGGGCTTTCCAAACCACCACTGGTGCAGCCCTGACCTGGCTTCTCCCAGACTCCAAACTTAAGAGCCCTCAGAGTTCAGAGAGGTCTGCTGGTACCAGACTGTGCTGCACTGGACCCTCACTGTGCCTGTTCCACACTTCTCTGACAGCTTTCTACACCAGCAAGTATGGCTACAAGATGTGTCTGCGCGTGTACCTGAATGGGGATGGCACCGGCCGTGGGACCCACCTGTCCTTGTTTTTTGTGGTGATGAAGGGACCCAACGACGCGCTGCTGCGGTGGCCCTTCAACCAGAAGGTGGGTCTGGAGCAGAGCCCACTGTGTCCAGCCATGGCCTGTCTGGTTTCACACCCAGTTGAGCTTCTTGGCACTGTCACTCTGGCCTGCTTGGCAAGGCAGAGGAAGGGCTCTGTGTTGGCTGCCCTGGAGGTTTCCCTAGATGTGCTGAGAGCACCAGCTGTGCTGTGGAACAAGGGGGTGACATGGGATGTTTGGAACCTCACAGAGGCTCTGCAGGGGTTGAGGGCAAAGGGAAGGCTGTGGTGGCCTCAGAGCTCTGGGACAGTGGGTGCTCACTCCATGTCAGGAGCTCAGATCCCAGCTCCTGAGCACTGCAGGTTTGCAGGACACATAGAGACTGAGTGAGTGGGCACGAGCAGATGCAGAGAGGACAGCAGCCCTCACTCAGGGAAATACGTGAGAGCAAGATGTAGGTTTTCACTCAGTCTGACAGACCTATGCTGCCACAGGGAAGTTTCCAGTGACAGGCAGGATGTGGGAATGGGGAAAATTTCTACAGGGCATTACTGAGGTGATGGTCTCTGCTGGTCCCTCTCAGAGGCATTTCTCCAGTTTGTAGCTGTGCAGGGTGGCTGTGGCTGTTGCTATTTGCACGTCTCACGGCAAGTCACTGGGCTGGGCTTCCATATGTCTTTAATTCAGCCACTCCCCTATGTTTTCACCTTCCCCACAGGTCACCCTGATGCTTCTGGACCAAAATAACCGGGAGCATATCATCGATGCCTTCCGCCCTGACGTGACGTCCTCGTCCTTCCAGCGCCCTGTCACAGAGATGAACATTGCCAGTGGCTGCCCCCTCTTCTGCCCCGTGTCTGTCATGGAAGCCAAGAACTCCTACGTGCGTGATGATGCCATCTTTATTAAAGCCATCGTTGATCTCACGGGCCTCTAACCCTCCTGACCTCGGAGCAGTGAGCATGGAGCCAGCGCTGCCCAGGGCATCTCCTGCTTGTGCTGCACTTCAGGCAGGTCTCAGAGTGAGAGGAGGGGGGTCAGAGAGGGGAAAAGCCCTTCCTGAAAAGGGACCTTTGCTCTGGGTGGAAACGAGGTGTCTGATGGGAGCCCTCTTTCCTGAGGAGAGGGTTGGGTGGACACTAGCAGGCTGAGGGATGTGGAAGACTCCCTGCAGGTACTTGGGTGTCTGAACTGCTGCTGTCTGGACTCCAGTGGAAACCAGTGCAGCTCTTGCTCTACCAGTTCAGCTGACATCCACAGCTCTCTATAGTAAAACAACAATTTGCCCTGCCTGAGATCCACCTCCTGTGGATTTTGGCTCAGCTGTCTAGGACTTCCCTCTGAGATCTCCGTGTTCCTTGAAGTTGTGTGCTCTGGGGTGCCATGGCTCTGCATGGTTGCTGGTTGCTCCACACCTTGAGATAAGGAGAGCATGTGACAGCTGCAGTGCCAGCCGGGCAAGAGAGACACAGACTGGTTTGATGCTGTTGGTGTGTCAGGAGTGTGCTGAGTCCAGCTACAGGGCAGGGGAGCCCTGAGTCCAGCCCTCACTGGGTGTGTGTTGGATGGTGTGTGCTGGAGTGTGGAATGGGGCAGGAGGTGCTGCTGCCCAGGAGGGACCATGGGGCAGGTCCAGGGCTGCCTGTAGGGAAGGAGAAGTGAATCTCCTGTGGAGATTGTCCCTCCTGTGCCAGGAGAGGAGGGTGGCACAGAGTTTGGTGTGCACCCTGAGAGCCCCAGGCCCTGTCCCCCTCTGCCATGTGTGCCAAGCAGCGCTGGGTGGGATGGGTGCTGTGCTGGGAGCTGTCTTTGCTCACAAAGGCACAGGCTCTGAACTGGCTTCGGTCCTGTGGTGGGAAAGCTCCACCAGCCTTCCCAGGGCTCCTGCTGCTGTTGAGCTCCACATCCATCTGTGGCCACAATGCCATGTCTGTCTGGGCACAACCACCTTGGGCTGTGAGATGAGTACTGTCTACCCAGGCAGTGGGCACTACTGGCCAGCCCTGCCCTCCCACAGGGTCTGCAGTCACCAGCAGCAGCTCTCCCTCACTGAGCTCCCTATCCCTGAGCTCAGGAGCCATGGGCCAGCTGGTTCCAGGTGACAGCACCTCGGAGCTCTTCCTCCACTAGGCCCCACGTTGAACCTGCAGCCACCTGGAGGCTGGAGAAGTGAAGTGTGCTGTCCATTTTCTGTCCCTGGGCTCCTTCCCTCTGGGCAGCACATGTTCAGCAACCATGAGAAGGCTTCTCTTGGTGTTAGTGGGGAAGAACTGGCTGCCACCTTCCTGCACAGTGCTCTCTGCAGCTTTGTTGTGGTCATGGGTAGCTCTGGATGGGCCCTGATCCAGGGTGGACTCAAAGCTTTGTTGCCTCCTTTGCCTGGGTTTTCCACACCCCTATCAGGGGCTGAATGTGCCCCAGGAGATGTTTTGTTGGTGACGGGAACCAGCTGTGAACACCCTGCAATGATCAGGGCCCAGGCTGGCTCCTGTGCTGCTCCTCGGGCAGCAGGGCTGGAGCATGGTCACCCTCCTCGATGGCTGCCAGGGATTGACCCTCCACTGCCCGAGCTCCTGCCAGGTGCCCAGCCTGGGTCTGATGGCTGCAGAGCCTGCCAGGCTTGTGGCCTGCACACACCTTGGCTCTGGCACAGCCACCCTAAGGGGTTCAGAACACCATCAGGCTCTGCCCTGGCAGGGAGCCCTGCAGGGTCTGGCTATCCCCACACGTGCTGGCACTACCCTGACCTGCCCCTGGGGTTGTTTGGAATGTCCCTGCTGCTGCCCAGGAACTTAGGGGTGCCCAATGCCCTGCAGGCTGAGCTGGACCCTGGTCCAAGCTGAACCTCTTGCACCCATGGCTGCTGTGCCGACCAGGGACTCTCCAGGCAGGTGCTGGGGTGACCTGTGAGCCCTTTGGAATCACTGTGGGGACCTTCTCACACATGTGTGTGCAGGGCCAGGGGACAGACCCAGCCCCTGCTGTTGGGGAGGGGGACAGAAGGTGGTGACAGCACAGCCTGAGGTGGGAGAGGGGTGACAGGACCCTTCCCTTTGTGCAAGCCCCCTCCACCCTGTCCCAAGGGACAGATCACATGCCCTGTGTTGCTGCTCTCACGTTGTGCCTTATGAGGAAAATTCCAGGCTAGCAGAGCCCTGCTCCCATCTACAGCAGCTCCCCAGGGATGCTTGGAAAAGCCTGGGAAGGGAGAGGAAGGTCATCTCATAAATCACTGGGAATTAAGTGTTATGTAGGGGGGAGCTTGTTCTGTGTTGATCAGAATGTCTGCTTGTGGGGTGCTGTCTGCAGCAGAACTGGGGGTTCTGGCCAGGTATTGCCAGGAGTGACTGTGGCTCACCTGGGGGGTCTGGGTTGCTTTCGGGGTGGGAGCTGGTCCTCCTGCCCCAGCACATGTTTGGAAGGTCAGTGGGAGAGTCGGTGCTGCAGCAAAGCGCAGGCTGAGCTCTTCAGGCCACGGGGTTACTGCTGGAGAGGAAACATGGCCTGTCAGCCCCTCCTGCTGGGAGCTTTTTCCTCCCCACCCTTCTCGTGCAGCTGACCCTGTCCGGGCCTTTTTTGGCTCTTAGCGGCTCTGGAGCTGGCAGCAGGAATTGTGCTTATATGCTGCAGGCAAGGGTCCAACCCCTTCCTGGGCACTGCTCTGCCAGCCCGGCAGCCACACAGATGAACACTGAACACAAGCCACCACTGGATTTTTGTGGGGCTTTTTTCCCTTTTGACCACACCATCTCAGCCTGGCACTGTGAACTAGGTTTTGTTTTCCTAGAGGGGGTAGTATGGTCAGAACCACTAATAAAAGCTGTTTGAACAGCATCATTGTGTATGAGCCAGGGGATGCTGGGCACAGCATGGGGGAGGATTGCCTCGGGATGGGGGGGGTTTCTGTGCTGGGAACTCTTCCCAGCTCCAGCCTCCCAAACAAGGAGGGAACAGGGTGGGGCTGTAACGGGAAGGGAAGGAGCTGGACTCTGGCTGCCGGAGCTCCACTGGGCCAAAAGGCCAGTAGGAGCCACTGCAGCAGCGCTGGGTCAGTGTTTCCAGTGGTTCTTGCTGCTGCTAAGGCAAATCCAGCACTCCTGTTCCTGGGCTGTAACAGCTGTGAGCTCCTCCAGAACAGGCTGCTTTTCCCTTGCTGCTGTTGGGAGCCCAGTGCCTGCAGGATGCCTGTTCCTGCCCCTCCCAAGCTGCAGCACCAGCCCAGGGAGGGACTAAACACGTGTGCGGGCAGCAGCGTCCTGGCCTCCACTCACTGTGTATGGAAGAGACAAACACAAGGGATGACCATGGGTGCCTGTCCCCTCTGGGAATCCCCCAGACCCCCTTCATACCACAGCATCTGCTGCACCAGGGAGATGCAAAGGGCAATGAGGGGACTGTGGCATTGCAGCAGAGGAAGCTGCTGTGGCACAGGAATGCCCAACAGCACTGGAGGGCTCTCTGCTTACCTGTTCCATGCCTGTTAGTGCTTGGAAAAAAATAAATCTAAGAGGGAGCCAGCCCTTAGCTTGTCGTGGAGCCTGCAGTGTTCAGCCCTGGCTGCGATGGATGCTTGCTGCCCTTCGGCCATCCCCTGCCTTTCTCCTGTTGGTCACAGCTCTCTACCCACACTCCCCAGCCCAGGGCAGGTAACCACAGGCTGGGCAGCAGCTCCTGCAGTGCCCCAGCTCAGCCTTGTGACAGTCCTGGCCTCGGCTCTGCCTCCGCAGAGCAGTGCTTGGAAAAACAAGCTCACATTGCAGAGATGCTTTAGCAGAGTATTTATTCAATGCCAGAGTGAAGAGCAAAACAACAGTACAAACAACACCTCAGTGCCTTGCACGCTGCTGCACTGAGCCACGGGTGCAGAGTTCACAGTTGGGGGAGGAGGGAGACGCTGCTCCTTTGCTGTGTGACTGGACAGAGTGGGATGTGGAGCCTGCATGCACACACATGAAGGAACCCCTCATTTCATGACAGAAAACCTGAGTTAGGGGGTTTTGGATGAAGCTGGGGCACAGCAGGACACAGGTGCCAACCCTCCTGCTGCAGAGGCTGCTGAAGGAATCAGTGCCATTGTGACAGGAGCTGCCACCTCCATCAGGTTTATCAGCAACCCCAGACTGGGAATGGCACAGGCACCTGCCCTGGGGCTTCCAGGGGGGCCCCAAAATGCCTCCCCGTGCAGCTGCTTCCCAGCCCTGCTTCCAGGAGCAACAGCAGCTCCCCAGGCCCCATCAGGACAGGTCAAGATTGGAAGCTTAATTTTAGACTCTGACATTTGGGTACCTGCTACAGGGAGAGAAGCTCAAGGGACAGACAGTGAACACCACTGAGTCTGTCGTAACTCCAAGTGACCGTCCCCACTGCCTGTGGGGTCCTGGAGGAGCAGACCCCTTCCATGGTGGGTCAGCCCCAGGGAGCTTATTCAGCTGTCACTGCAGGCAGGAGGGCTCCGTCCCCATCACCTGCAGGTGAATGAATACCTGCAGCACCCATGGGTGCCTACACCTATTCACAGAGAACATACCAAGGGAACCTAAAGTGCCACGATTGGGTAGCATGGGCAGGAGATAAGCTGTCCCCATGGGTACCCCAGAAAGGGACAGCAGCTCCCCCACAATAAATATGTTCCCGATCCATAGCTTATTGAAGTGCTACTCAGAGGAAGATAGAGGCAAAGCCAGCACCGTGTGACCACCAGCCCTCCCCCCTCCCAAGTTTGGAAACTGGTGACATCAATACGCAGACCCTGGGACCAGTCAGGCTCCCAGCCCTGGCCCTGCCGCCCCCTTACTGCCCCCAGTCCCTGCTGCCCTCCCAGACAGAGGTGCCATGGGGAGGAGGCACTTGACATTCCCCAGCAGCCAGACAAGTTGCATGTGGAGCTTTGGGACAAACACACATTAATAAAATGCAAATATTAAGAGAGTCCTGCAGTCAGGCAGCACAGCTGCACCGCGGCTCCTGCCAAGCACTCTGCAGCTGGTGGATCCCAGAGGGGCTGGCCATGTCCCAAGCTCACACAGACCCACACTGGACGTGCCTCAGTGTCCCCTGAGCCCAGAGCTCGCCCAGAGAGCTATGCCCAAGTAGCAGTGCTGGTGAGAAGCTGTGGGAGCCCACCCTGCAGTGCCCAGCTCAGCTGCTGCCCCACAGACCCACAGCAGAGCCCCAGCTCTTATGTCCTGTCTGAAGCCAATGCTTCAAGGAGGAGATGATTCCTGCTGCCAGGGCCCCTCCTGGCTCAGCCACAGATTTGTGTGCCTAGAGCTCATCTCTGTGCAGGGCTCAGGGCTCTGTGAGCTCAGAAGGAGATGCTGCAGTGACGAAGCTGCAGGAGCAGATGTACCTGGGTTCAGCTTTTCTGGTTCATGAGCCAGGAGAAGAGCAGTTTCCTGGGCCGGGGCCTCCTGGCCTGCCGGATGCGCACGGCCCGTGGTGACCGCCACACCTTGATGGTGGTGTCATCACTGGCTGTCAGCAGCAGCTCCTGCTCCACCGGGCTGAATGCCACTGAGTTCACCACGTTGTCGTGCTGCAGCTTGGCCAGACAGATGTTGTAGTGCCGGTCCCAGATGTAGCCATGTCGATCCTCTGCCCCACTGGAGTGGAAACAGTGGTCAGGGTGCCCCACTGGTTCCAGAGTCAGCCCAGCAGCCTGCCCTTCCCGCCCCCATCCTTCTGCAGGGATAGGACCAGAGGGTATCCAAGCCCCTGTCTCCATGAGCTTCATCCTGCATAGGCAGCTCCCTCTGGGATCCAGGGCCCCTCAGCTCACCCCACAGCACCTGCAGCCCCAAGAAGGGCATTTGCCACCTACCACCAAACACACCACAGCCCCAGATTTATCCTTTCCTCAGGGATTTACAGCAGGACATTTACAGCAGGACCAGGGCGGCCACCCTTTATCAGCACTTTTCAAGTCAGCCCATCTGTTCTTTCCAATTCCATTCCCTGCTCTGCTCCCAACACACAGGAGTGTTCTGCACACCTGGCTATCCCATAGCAACAGCCCCAGGCCTTCCCAGATGCAGGATGAGGATCCTGCCCAGCCCCTCACCTCGCAACGAAGTCCCTGCTGACATCCAAGAAGATGAAGAAGCACTCTTCGTTGGGTGTGTAGGCACGGTGTGCACGCAGCGCTCGCTTCACCTCCTTCATGGTCTTCAGGTCAAACACATGCAGGTCGATCTCCTCAGCGATGGGAGGTGGCTGCATGGGATCCGAGATGACGCAGTCCCGTGGCCAGGCTCGGCTGTTCACGTACAGGTACCTTGGGGAGGGCAAGGACGGGTTACCTGCACTGCACCAGAGCTCAGAGCACCCTGGCACAGCAGGGATGGAGGCTGCAGCCCACTGAAACCCAGGCTGAAACAAGGAACAGGCTGGTGGAAAACTCCTGGCCATGTCTGGAAAGGACCACCCAAAAGGCGATTATAGGGGTCAGGTCACACGTCTCTAGTCCCATTAAAACTATCTTTAAGGCTTGGGGTGTCTTCTGGGCAGCATGTGAAGAGGGACTCTGCCCCCCTGCTCCATTCATGTGAGACCCCAACCTGAGAGCTGCTCCAGCTCTGGGAATCCAACACAAGAAGGATGTGGAGATGCTGGACTCCAGAGAAGGCCACTGAGATTCTCCACGGGCTGGAGCCTCTCTGCTCTGGAGGCAGGCTGGGAGAGCTGGGGGTGTTCTGCTTGGAGGAGAGAAGGATCCAGGGAGATATTAGAGCCCCTTCCAGGGCCTGAAGGGGCTCCAAAAGACCTGGGGAGGAAGCTGGGACAAGGGATGGAGGGACAGGACAAGGGGGAATGGCTTCCCACTTCCAGAGGGCAGGGATGGATGGAATATTGGGAAGAAATTGTTCCTTGTGAGGGTGGTGACGCCCTGGCACAGGCTGCCCAGAGAAGCTGTGGCTGCCCCTGGATTCCTGGAAGTGTTCAAAGCCAAATGGATGGAGCTTGGAGCAACCTGGGAGAGTGGAAGTTGTCCCTGCCCATGGCAGGAGGGTGGGCATCAGATGGTTTTTAAGCTGCCTTCCAACACGAACGATCCTAGGATTCTATGGATGATCTACCTCAGGAACAAGACACATTGGTGTAGGCAGCTCCTCCACTCTCAGAAGGAGCCACCCTGTCCTGAGCTGGCTCAGGAACACATTCCTGCCACGGCTGGGGGCGATGCTCAGCAGTAACACACCATTAGCACCTGGATCAGCAGGCACCAAATCCATCCACCACAGTCACTTTATGTCCTGGTCACCCCACAGAGCCCGTGAGCAGCTCTTGCCCACCCTGGCAAGTTGCTGAAGCCCTCTGTGCTCACCGGTGGTCAGGGGAGAGGCCCATGCCGATGATGTGCCCATGGATGTCGATGACATGATCCAGGGAGTCAAAGAACTCATCCGAGCGCCGTTCCTCCCCCAGCACCGGCCCTGCAGTCGTCATCTGATGGGGCAGGATCCTTTTAATCCCTGTGGGACAGAAAGCAGAGGGAGGCAGTTCCACAGGCTGCTGCCAGCAGGGCTGGGAGAGGTCCCAGGCTTCAGGGAGGGGCTTCCCTCCCTGAAGAGACTAAGAAAGGAGAACCAGCTTGCTGGGCAAGATCTGGGACAGGGATGCTGTCCTGGCCAGGTTGCTTCAGCTCTTCAGGTGGGCTTTGGGCCAGGACCTTGCCCATGAGCAACATCCTGGCACATGCAACCTCAGAAAGGGACATCCCAGTGTCTGTGGGTACGGCCAAACCTTGCCTCAGCCCATCTCTGGAGCACATGGAAGCTGTGTTGGCCCAGGAGACATGCTAGTTGTAGAAGGGTTTTTTTCCTAAATGATTCCCTGGGCTGCTCCCATTCTCTGCAGTAGCCAGCCTGGAGCAGCCCAGCAGAGGCACTGGCTCTGGCAGGGTTTTCCCCTGACACTGTCAAGGGCAGGTGGGGATCTGCCCCAGAAAGCTCAAAGAACAGACATTTAAACCCAAACTGTGCTCAAGTGCTTTGTAGCTTCTGAACCTCCTGACTAAAAGAGACAAGTGATGGGTCAAGCCCTGTCCCCTTCCAGCTCTGCAGAGGTCCAAAACACAAACAGCTCCACAAATGGTCCATCCCCAACGGCTTCCTGGAGGACCTGTGAGCCTCAGTAGCTCCTGGGCACACACACAGGCTTCATCCTCAGCAAGTCCAGGGGGAGCTGGAAGGTGGCCTGGCCCATCCCATGCATTGCCCTTCTGCAGGAATTGCTAACAAGACTTGATTTTAGCCCTCTTCTGCAGCCCAACAAGACACAGGTGCCACCCCACTACAGCTCAAGTCCAAGGCCATTCCCAGTATCTCTGCCCCCGAACTTGGGACCTCTGGGACAGGACTGGTATTCCTCCACCCCACTGGTGCTGCTCATGCTGCAGCATCTCCATCCTCACTTTCACAGCACCATGCTCCCTGTTCCAAACTCAGACACACGAGTCAGCAGGACAGGCTGCTCAACCTGGAACCAGCATGAGAAATGGGAACTCCAGGATTTCAGGCTGGAGCACAGAGTGGGAGGTGAGCACAGAGTAAGCTCCTTTAGGTCCTGTGGGTACAGAGCAGGTGCACAGGGCCACTTCTGCACACAAACCAAGGGGCAAACAACACTGCAGTGACTCATGGTGGGACAGGAACTGAGCCAATGTCCAGCCCTCCAAGCAGCAGCCTGGACTGCAAATGCTGGCCACCAGCCAGAGAGTCAGAGTTCAAAGGCATCATACAAATCCCTCGGCCCTGGGAGGCTGCGGAGGAATTTGGGAGCCTAAAGGCTCTGCCTTGGTGCGTGGCAGGTTGCAGTCTGCAAGGTGGCCTTGGCTCAGCCCAGGGCTGAGTCACCATGGCTGTCTGCAAACCCAGCCCACAGGCAGGAGCATGGAGCAGAGCTCATTCATTCCAGGTCATATTACTAACTGAGGTGGGCAAAGACTAAGTTGCTTACAGCTCTGGAAACTGCCTTCCCCCACCTTACTGGGCTGTACTGCTGTAGGACTGTGTCATGGGAAAGCCAGGAGAGCAAGGAAGCAAGGCTGTAGCTGTGCGAGCAGTGAAAGGAACTGAGAGTCTGGCTTCACAGTAGTCTTGTCTGGGAGCAGCTCCCTCCTTCCCTACACTACTGATCTTTTCCACCTCTCTGCCAGCTTTAGGGTCTCTTGGGGAAACAGCCAGTCTACCTGTCCCCTGCTGAGGAGTTTCCCACAGAATTTCCTGTAAATTCAGGCTCTGTTTACTTAACAGGAGTGCCCCAGGTGAAAGCAAGTGACATCCTAACACAGGACAAGATGGCTAGCCTGCTGCATGCTGCACCCACAGCCCGTTGTAGCCCACAATGGAGGAGGGTGAAACCTGCCCAGCATCCCTCACCACACAAACACTGGCTGGGGCAGTGAATAATCCCCTTGGAAACCTCCCCAGTCCAAGTGTCTCAACTCAGGCTGCAAACCCAGGTAAGGGTGCCCCCACCCATGGCAGAGGGGAGGGAGGCAAGGGGCAGGGGCATTGCACAAGTGACTCACACATCAACTCCATGCTGCTCAGAACAGGCTTGCCCTGATGCCCTGTCTACTCCCATAAGACAACAGGACCGAGGTGCCTCCACACACTCCTCCAGGGCAAGTGTTGCCCTGCCCCTGCACATACTGCTGCTCATGGCTGGTGTACTTAACCAGAAGCTCCTTCTTGCTTTTCTGCTCAGCCCTTGCTATGACTTTGGCCACGTGTCATGCTGGCAGCAACAAAAAAACCCTCAGGCAAGTAGAGGAGGTGGAACTCCCCTCATTGATGGGGCCTCTCAGAACCCAGAGAAAACTGCAGCGCACACCTCACAAACAGGCAGCAGAGACCAGGTCTTTTCCCAACCCAAATCTCAAGCACAGCTGCAGCCCAGGCCCCCAGGGGGCCCCAGCTGTCTCAGGCTCAGACCCAGCCTTACCTATCTGGTGCGGAGAGTAGGTGAGGCACCCTGTGGTGAAAATCAAGTACTTTGTCTTGCTGTTGCTGTCTGTGGGGAGCAGGTTTGGCTCAGGCGGTTTAGTTCTGTTGCGCACAAACAGCTCAGCCACCTTTGTCTCCAGTTCTGTCTCGGTCATGGCAGGCCTCACACGGCCCTCCATGATATCATCAAAGAGCTGCTGCAGCCCCTGCTCTGCCGGCACACCCCCGGCATCCGGCAATTCCTGTACGGCTGGCTCCGGAGGCAGCTTGGGCTTGGCCTCTTCTTCCTCGCTGTCACTGCCGAGATCAAAGACTGGGCAGGTAGAGGAAGCAGCCAGCTGCTCCTCGTAGTCCAGGAGCAGATCCGGGGAATCGTACCGGCTGCAGTCAGCCACCATCACAGTCCGGATGGTGCTAGCATTCAGGTTCTGGATTTTGAACAGTCTCTTCACTACATTCACATTCTCAGACTCAATGCCCTGCAAGCAGAGGAGAGGAGTGAGCAGGAACCACCCCATGTCATTCCCATGGTTCAAAGCAAGACCTGAGCTAGTGCAGGGACACCGGCCACCACAGATCCCTTCACAGTATGTGTGGGGCACTGACACAAGAATGGGTCCCAGGCTTGCCAGCTCTGCTGAGCTCCTCCCTACTCTGGATGGAGATAGAGCAAGAGAAAATGTTCCTGCAGACAGGCAGCAGTGGAGTGAGGAGGCACAGCAGCTGGGTAGCCCTGCTGCCACCGTACCCTGAGGTCATCAGCTGGTGCTACCTGGTGCTTTACAGTGCAGGGCCAGAAGCTGGACTTGATCCTTGTGGGTCCCTTCCGCTTCAGGATATTCTACATTCTATGATCGACAAGGATTTCAGGAACAGGCCTCTGTGATAAGCATGAAGTGGGATCCCTCTGGCCCACAGCAGCAGTGACAGAGAATCGCTGAGCTCCTGGAGTGTGTTTGTACCCCTCAGCAGGGGCAGCTTGGTGTCTGCTCCAGACACACAGGTCCCTCTCTACCTCGCTGTTCCCAGCCTGCAGCTGTACTCTAACACCCCTGTTATGGGCAAGGTCCTTCCTGGCCTCTCAGGGGGGGAAGGGGTAATGCTGGTGTAATGCCTCACATAGCACAGAAATGTGGCTGTGGGAAGGGTCTCTGCTACCAGAGTATTTTACCTGTGGTCAGCATCTTGTTAAAATCACAAAACATGGGGATGTGCAGGTGTGACACTGAAGCAGGCAAAACATGGGGAACACGACTGAGCAGCCCCAAGTGCCAAGGAGTGAATGAGCAGTTAAGAGGCCAGCACACTCGGCTCTCCAAGTCTCACCACAGAATCAGAGACAGAGCTGGCCCAAGAAATCTCAGCAAGGCCAGGCAGGGCTGAGCTCAGCCTCCTGCTCCCAGGAACACCCTGAGCTACCAAGCGGGAGAAGGGCCATTGCTGGGACACACACCTGGCTACAGCAGTCCCAGGCCCAGCTTCAGACTACCAGGTACCTCAGCAGCCCTTCTGTTGGGCAATGCATGCTGTGGAGCACTGCAGCTAACTCCTCAGCCTAATTAATGTGGCAAAATTTAATGAGATCTGAGGGCAGAGTTAGAATACTGTAGTGAGTACCACAACACCGAGCGTGGAGAAACCTCATGCAAGGGTTGCCTTGAGCTCAGGATCCTGAGAGCAAGTCAGAGGAGATAAGCAGGGAAGACAGGAGGATTGAGCCATCCTTCCCTGCAGCTTTCCCTCCCCCAGGAGCCAGCAGGAAGCTGCACTGCCTGTGAAGCTGGAAGGAAGGCAGCTCACCTGGAAAGCATTGTTCAGCCACAACACCGAGCAGGAGGTTATGCGCCCAATCCGATGCAGATTGCCTGATATCAAGTTGGTTTCATTCAGCCAGCATCCAAACACATCATAGGGCTTATTCCTCACCCTGGAAAGCAGTGTGAAGTTCTCTGGAAGGGAAACATGAGGCAGTGACTTCTAGCAAGAGGCCTGGGGAAACCATGTGGGACAGCGGAAGTGGATCCAGGTCTCTGTAGGAGAGGCCAACCCCCATCCAGCTCCCAGCCACTAGCTACAGAGACAGATTATTTCTCTTTTCTCCAGAGAATGCGTGATGATACCTTGCACAAAGAAAACCAAAATAACAGGGCAGTGCACAGAGCCAGAGCAATCCAACCTCCCACCCTTTCCCTGAGCGGGGCCCAGAGCAGGCCCTGAGGACAAGAATGAGTTAAACACATACAGAATTTCCCTCCCACCCCTGGGGCTTGAGGCCTCTCCAGCCAAGGCAGCAATGCACTCCTGTTTCCTGCTACACTCCTGATTGCTGGTACTGGGGGACTCTGCACTAAGATGGTGAGATAACACAGTGGGGATAAGCCTCATACATAGAGCTGCAGCAGAAGTGAAAGCAAGTGACAACACTTCAGAAAGCCCTGTGGGACCTAAGAGTGAGACTGGGGCCACAAAGGTGATCTGAGGGTTGGATCCAGCCACTCTTCTCTGGAGATGGGCTGAGAGAGCTGGGTGTGTCCAGCCAGGAGAAAAGAAGGCTCTGGGAAGACCTTAGAGCCCCTTCCAGGGCCTGACGGGGCTCCAGGAGAGCTGGAGAGGAACCTGGAACAAGGGTTGGAGGGACAAGACACAGGGAATGGCTTCCCACTGCCAGCAGGCAGGAATTGTTCCCTGGGAGGGTGGAATTGTTTCCAGGGAAGGTGGGCAGGCCTGGGCACAGGTGGCCCAGAGAAGCTGTGGATGCCCCTGGATCCCTAGAAGCATCCCAGGCCAGGCTGCATGAGGCTTGGAGCAACCTGGGAGAGTAGAAGGTGGTAGAATGAGATGAGGGCAGGGGTTGGAATGAGATGAGCTTTAAGGTCTCTTCCAACCCAAAACATTCTGGGTTTCTGAAGCTCTATGGCAAGCACCACACACGCCACAGGTAGGGGATTCAAGATGAGTGATGTGGGTAACCCTTGCCCAGACTGGCACTTAGAAGAGAAGTGAGGCTAAATACATGACACACTGCCTTGAGGTGTTGCTGCAGGGACCCAAACAGAGTTAAGGCTGTCTGTGAGGTTTCCCGTCTAGAACTGCCCTTAGCTCAGTAGTGAGGACAAGCTGAGGCAAGGCTACTGCACATCCAAAAAAGAAGGGAAGCCCCTCACCCAGCACTCATATGCCCCAGGGAAGCCCCACTTACCCATGCTGATCACGGCAATCTCCCCGGAGGAGGAATTGTGAGGTCCCACAAAGACACCAGATACCAGCAGGAGGGAGTCATCAGAGTTGAACTGGGAGAACTGAGTGTAGCTCCAGTTGTATGGCCTCATGTTGGAGCTGTGCTGCAGGGAGATGTCCAGCTCATTGCTCCAGATCTACAGAGAGATGGACAGTTAGGAAGCTGCTGAGAAGCCTGAGAGTGGTTCTACTTTCTCACTTCTGCCAGTACTCACCGGGACATGAAAAACTAACAGTATCAAAAACCCCATTTAACTGCCTCCCACTCACCATATCCCTGCCCATCCCCTTGACAGAAAATGGAGAGGGGCTAAATGGAGAACTTCTGCTCCACTGGCCAGAGGAGAGGGTATTCAGGCAGCGAATGCTGCTGGGTTTCCAGCATGTTCAGACAGATTCCTCCCAGGACAACCACCCAGGCAAGACATGATCCACTGCAGTGGATCATTATCTCCCCAGTCTTCGTCAGACCCTGGGCACAACACGGCACTCACTGATCTGCACCTAGAAAGCAAAGCACCTCGGCCACTTCCACACACATTCAGGCTGGAGCTGGAATCCATAGCCCTCAAGGCTACATTTGCAGAAGTCATTAGTTCTATGGCTTAGAAGACAGCTCAGCACCCGCAGGAACCAGCCCAAGTGCAAGGAAATCTGGTCAAACCTCTCCACAGACTTCTCAAAGGCTGCTCTCAGGGCTAAGCCCCACTGGACCAAGGCTGCAAGGGCTGGACAGGGCACCTACCACTTTACCTTGACCGTGCAGTCTTTGGAGCATGATGCAAACAGGCAGCCAGAGTGGGAGAAGCTCAGGTGCAGAACTTGGTCATTATGCTCCTTCAGGGCCTGCACCTCCACACAAGGGATGGTGTCGTAGAGCCTCTGGAACTCATCATACCAGGAGACAGCACCTGCAGCACAGAGCAGGGACACGGGACAAGAGTGTGAGTGGAGGGAAACAGAGCTGGGCTAAGCATGGCATCAGGCTTTAATAAACCAATCCTGGCTCCTGTGAGCAAGGCCAGGAGCTCTGCTGGGGCACCAACTCAGGGCTGCAGCTCAGCTACCAGCCCTCAGCCTTCTCCTCAGCAGCTTCCCTACTCCCACACAAAAAAACACCCTTTCTTCCAGTACACACACAGCTCCACACCACATTGCTGCCTTCCAAACCAGTACAACCCCTGCTGGAACAGCCCGGGCAGAGGTGCTGGCTGTCAGACCAAAACCTTGCTCAGGACAAAACAGTCCTGAGAAGGAACACGCGCTCCAGCACAAATAAATCAACCAGGTGGGACAAGAGGGAAGCTGGGAAGCTGCTCCTCACCGTACCCAGCTCTGCACTGATTATCTCTGTCTTGTCTAACACAGAATTAAGATGGTTCCAGAAAGGGTCTGGGACCTGGAAAAAACCATCTCCATGAGGTAAGAGACTTGAAAAAATGAAAGAGAAGAACAGAAGCTGGACACACTCACGGGAGTCTTACTCGTGGACAATAAAAGACAAAGATTTTTAATGGAGGGCCTAGCCAGGCAGCCTACAGACTTCCTGTAGCAGCAAATCCCAGAGAAGCAAAGAGGATTGGACATGTACATGGATAAGGGCCAACTTTCCTAGTGACACTGAACAGGACTGAAGGATTTTTTGGAACCTGCTGCAGCCCAGGAGGCACCTGCTCTAGCAGACAGGGACCAGCTTGCTGCCAGCACATCCCACTGCTGCTTGAGGCTGAGCAGTTCGACCCCCTCTGAACCTCCTCGTCCCAGCCTATCTGCCTGGGAAAAGCCTGAGCAGACCCCATCTGGCCAAGCAAACCCAACATTTCACCTTACAGACCCACTGGATACCATTCCTACAACCATGGGGCTGCCCAGGGCAGGCAGGCTGGCAGAGGTATTCCCCAAACTCATGCTCCAGCTCCTGCCCATGCCTGCCAGCTGTCCCTGTCCTGCTGCCTTGTGCAGGGTGCCCACAGCTCCAGCAGCCAGGGAGGTGCCTGAATACATTACTGAGCTACACCAACAGCTTGATCCTAATTAATGCTCAAGAACAGGGCTGGCAGCTGACTAAGCAGCTCCAGGAGGCTAGGACGGAATAAGCCTGGTAAAAAGGCTTCAGAAAAACCCTAAAGAGAACATCCTCAGCCCCATGGAGCTCCCAGGGTCTGCAAGAGCAAAGTCACACAGCCTGGAGATATCCCATTGACATCTACCTCCTCCCACAGCCCTTCTGCAGTGGTGTTCCTGCTGCAAGGAGATCAGCTCCCACTGCCTGGGACTTGGCATTTCGTTCTGCCCTTCTGTAACCACTGCAACTCACAACCTAGGATCCAATTCCCTCAGCCACAGCTGGGCTCCCCACCCCGTACAGCCCATCCTGTGCCCTGCAACACACTGGGAATGGGCTGCTTGGAGAGAAACCTCCCTGGGCAGCAAGAACTCCTACTGCCAGGTCCAAGCTAGTGTGACAGAGCCATGTCATTCTTCCAGACTGCACCAAGCTGCTTCCAGCACTGGATGCTCAGCAGGGAGCAGAGCCATGATCACACAACTGCCATCCTCAAGCCTTCTGACAGCTTGGCCACAGACAGCCCTGCCGGGCTCTGTCAGCTCCTGCTGTGAGCCCAGATCAAGTCCAACCTGCCCTGGTGCCGTGGGGCAGCTGCTGACTCAGCACAGACCCTGCTGTCACAGGGCAACACACCTCCCAACAGGCACAGGTGTCCCTGCACAGCCCAGCCCCTGGGACCTTCAGAGCAGCCAATGATGCTTGTGGCAGTGCCTGCCCCAGCTGGAGAACGGACAGAGCCGCAGCAAAGGGGCTGCCAAGCCCCGGAAAGGCCAAGCCAGCAGTGATTCCACAGATCCCATGTAGGCTGGGATGCAGCAGCGTGTGGTGACTCACTGTGACTCCCAGGATCTCCCTGGACAGCAGTTACAGAGAGCACCTGCCTGGAGAGCTCAGAAACTTCCTTTCTGTGAAAAGAAGGGAGAGGCAAAGCATTTCCAGGCCTTTGACCCCTACTTCTGAAGGGTCTGGGCAGACCCAGAGCCCTTCCCGGCCACATCTCAGCCCATGACGCTGCGACACAGCTGAGGCGACGCGGTTCAGGGGTTCCACCGCCCCGACAGCGGCAGGCAGAGAGCAGAGCGAGGGCAGTGCAGTCTCCGTCCCGGGCTCACGGCAAAAGCCGCCCCCCTGGATCAGCCCCGTGCCCCGGAGCGCACCTGGGTGCCGCGGCACATCCCGGGACACGCGGTAGTAGCGGTAGAAAAGCTCCTTCCACAGGAATTCGTCGCGGGCCACGGCGCGCCACTGCTGGCAGACGAGCCCCACCGAGAGTACGTCGGCGTGATCCAGGTACAGAAAGATCTCGAACAGGACGGTGTCCGGGAGCCGGGGACAGCCCGCGTCCATCGTGTCATTCTGCCGCCGCGCCTGGAACCGAGCGGGGTGCCGGTGTCAGGCCCGGATCGGGGACCCGCAGCCGCCGAGGACCCGCGGCCCCCCTGAGCCTTGCCCGTTGCTCCCTTCGTGACGCGCCCGNCCCCGGCCCTGTCCGGGCGCGTTCGCTGGGCTCCGGCCCGGCCCCGCGCTGACCCCGGGGCTGACCCGTGCTCCTGGCTCCGGGCCGTGCTCGCCTGGCCCCACCGCTTCCCAGCAGCACCGGCCTCGCACACTGGCACATGGCGGCCCTGCACACCCTCCTGCTCCTCGGGCTGCTCCNCTGCTCCTTATGGCGCGGGGGCAGAGGGCGGCGCAGAGACGGCGGCCGCCCCCTCCCCAGAGTGTGCTGGAGAAGGTGGCGGCCCAGGAGGGGCTCAGCCTCGACCAGGTGAGGGGTTGTACTGAGGGGTCTGTGGGCATCCTCTGACGTGAGTGGGCTGCAGGGAGCCGCGGTGGCTCCTGTTCTGTGTGCCCCTGCAGGGCTGACGCCCGGGGTCCTCCCCAGACCCGGCTTTGCAGCCCATCCTTCTGTATCCCTGTCTAGCGCTGACCCCCTGTGCCCTTCCCCCCCAGGTCCACTCTTGCAGCCCATCCCGTGTTCCCCTCCAGAGCTGACCCCCATTGTCCTCCCCAGACTCAGCTACCCAGCTCAGCCCCAAGCCCGAGCCCCTCGGTGCCCCCCCCTCACAGCCCAGCACTGCCCACAGAGCAGGCATAGGGGCCGGAGCATCACAGGGGCCCCCATCCTCACCCATCTGGAGCTGCCGTAGGGCTGGTGCAGCCACCGTCTGGGGCATGGGTTGAGCTCGGGGCTCTGCTGGTGGGGCTGCAGCATAAAGTGATGTCCAGCACACACCCAGTGGGGCATTGGGGTGCCTGCAGTGCTGTGGGTAGTGTGAGGCATGAGCAGGTGCCATGGACATCCCTTATACATCTCCAGCCTGTCCCCGTGTCAGGCTCTTTCTGCCCTGCCATCCCACCTACCAGCATCTGAGGGGCAGCTGTGCCCTGTGGGTACCCCAAGGGACAGGCTGTGGGCAGATGGAAAGGAGGGTGCTCAGGGTGGTTGAATGGTGGCACCTCAGGCTGGTGGCTCTGTAGATGGTGCCACCCCTGTGCCATGCAGCTTTCAGGGAAGTGGTTCCTGGTTGGCATGGCCTCCCGCTGCAGCTACCTGGCAGAGCACAGCCACCAGCTGGAGGCCACAATGATGACAGTGACCATCGTGGATGGGCAGAGCCTGACCATCAGCACCTTCAGGAAGCTGTGAGTGATGCCAGGCACAGGGGCCACAGGCAGGGACAGGGATGCTGCAGGCAGGTCCGAATAGAACTGGTGCCTTGGGATGGGGACTCTGAAAGCAGGTCAGAGCAGTGCCAGTGCCCTGGCCACAGGCTCCAAAGAGGACAGAGGTGTCCCAGAGCCAAGTGTGGGTGGGATACCCTCCAAGGAGTTTTGTAGTAGAAGCCCTGGACACAATGGGTGTCCCAGCCACAATGGGCACTCTACCACCTTCATGGCCACTAGCCCAGGCTGGTCAGTGTGAGAACAGCCAGGCTGGAGAAACTGAGGCATGTCCTGAGGCTCTGTGGCTGCCCAGCCCAGGACTGGCTCTTGGGACTATCCCAGGGACAGCATGCCTGAGGATGGTGACCTTCAGCACACCTGTGAGCACTTTACCCAGCCTGGTGGGTCCTGATCAGGCTCAGCACTGCAGGGAGATGGCAGGGACTCCTTGGGTTCAGCAGATTTTGGGTTCAGCATCTCTCACAATGTCTTCCCGGTATTCTGGGACATCTTTCCCTGGGGAGAAAACAAAGTCCCAGGGAAGCAGACAGCATGTGTGCCTTGGCAGGCAGGGTGGGCAGGGACCCAGGAAGATCCCCCCACAGCCTGTACTGATATCTCCTTCTCCTCTCCGCATGCAGGGACAGGATGTGCTGGGAAATCAGGCAGCACTACCTTCCCACCCAGGCCCCTGGACGCTTCCTGCTGAAGGGTGAGGGAAACTGGTCTGGGGTAGTGGGAAGCTGTTGGAGCCCCCCAGTCCTGCTCTCAGCAGGGCTTTTGTATCAATGTCCCTCTTCCCAGTGCATTCCCAGTATTTTATGTCTTGGGTCCCTTAAGTGTTGGATGCCATCATGGGTGACGCCATGGGCTGGTGCCTGTGGATGGCCCACTCTTTCCCTGATTTTCCCCTCTTGTACACCCAGCTTGTGGTGATGAAGCTCCTGCACAATGCTGGGCCTAGCCAGGATTGACTGGGACTAACTGGGCTATCCTCTCGTCCTTCTCAGGCCGTAGGAAAAGCAGCAAGGTGGATGTGGTGGTGGGTGAGGCTGACCCCAGCAGTTTCATCATCCTCTACTACCAGAAGGGCCGTAACATCTCTGTTAAGCTCTTTGGTAGGTTGGGGCTCAGGGCCTCATGGCAGGTGAAGGACTAGGGTGGAAAACTTGTGCTGGACTCAGGAGAGGCCAGCTGAAGCCTTTGAGGACCTAACATAGGAATGGGGGTCACACGCACCTGGAGAATTGTCCCCAGATGCTGTGGTGGAGCGGGTAAGGGGGGAACTGGGAAGCCACTTCTCTGAGCTGAAAGCCCCCTGGGCCTTGAGCCTTGTGTAGGGACATGGGGGGCTTTGGACCAGGGCCAGGTAGGCCTGAGGCCGCTGATGATGTCTTCCTGTGTGCAGGACGGACCAGCCTGGTCAGTGATGCTGTCGCGGACAAGTTTGAGCAGCGCGTCAGGGCTGTGGGTCTGAGTGAGGATGTGACCTACTACTTCCCCACCTACGGTGGGTGCCACACAGTCCTCAGGGAGACCCGTGTGGGTTCTGTCTCGATTCTCCTGCCACCCCAGGGACAAGGATGAAAGAATGGGGCTGTGCCCTTCACTGTCCTGGCAGTGCAGGGGCTGGAGAGTGCCAGCTCCCAGAAAAGCTGATTCCCCCCCCGGCCCCCTACTCTGTCTCTTGCAGGGTTTTGTGACTCTGCAGATGAGTTTCACGTCCTCGATGGTGAGTTGGGGGTGCCAGGTGATGTGCGGGGTGCCCTGGGGTGAGAGCTGGAGTCCCTGGGGACAGCTCCACCACTTGTCATTGGTGCTTGGGAAGGCAGAGGTAGGTCTCCAGCCCTGGTGCTGGGCTTGGACACCCCCCCAGCCCCTCAGCACTTCTCTTCCTTCCAGAAATGAAGCTGTAGGTGCAGATGGAGTTGCCAGGGGGTCCCAGAGCTCAGCCCTCACCTCACCCAGCTACCCATGGCCACACAGATCTGAGCCACACTTTCGTCAGCTCCCACTGCTGCTCCACAGCTCTGGAGCCAGCCCTGGGGCTCCTCAGCCCCTCCAGCTGTGTTGGTAGCTGCATCTGTCCTTGTCCTGTACCCCCCAGCTTGTGTCCCCCCCTCTGCTCTGTGCCTCACTCTCCTGCAGCAGCCAGCAACACCCCAATAAACACCTCAGAGAAGAGCCTGTGTACAGGCCCGTCACCTCTTTGTCTGCCCCAGCCAGGCCAGCACTGCCTCCACGATGGGCTGCCAGTGCCTTGGACATGTGCTCCTGGCTGCAGCGTGCAAGGGGGTGTTGGGGGGCTGTGCAGCCCCCTTCCATGCTGACTCTTGCCATCTCTGTGAGCCTTCCCCAGCCATGGGAGAGTGGGGCAGAATTGTGGTGATTCCTGTGACGTGGTGCCTGTGGTCGAACTGGCAAGGGAGGGCCCAGCATGAGGGAACAGCACCGTGCCTGGGGTCACAGGGGGCATGGACTCTGAGGCGCTGGGGAGAGCAGAGCATATGCCTTTTCCTCCAGCAAGCTGGGAGATCACTCAGGGACCCCAGGGGAGGAAATCTTAGTCCCACTATCCTACTTCCTATCTCCAGGGCTGGGAAACACCCTGTTCCTCTGCCCCAGCCCTGCAGAGTTCGTTCCCTGAGGGGCTGCTGCCCGCGCTGGCCTCCTGCCCGCACAGCCAGCACCTCTCAGAGAGACAGGCAGGGGACTACAGGGGCTGCACGCTCTTCCACTAGGGGGGACCCCCAGGGTTAATGCTGCAGCCCCGCATCGGACCCCACCTCCCTGTGTGCGGAGCCTGGCCGAGGCTGTCCTGCCACGCACTGCAGGCAAGCGGTACCCATTGCCAGTGGCTTCAGGAGGGGACGGGGAGAGGCCCGGCAGGCGCGGGGTCCCTCCCCCCCTGCCGCAGCCCCCGGGGCGGGGAGCAGCCCTCTGCCCCCAGCACCTGCATTTTGCAATCCTAGCGGGAACTGGTAACACATGTTGTTTATCGGGGAATTATGTAAGGGAAGCCACGTGATGTGCCCGGAGCCAGCCCTGTTCCCGCCACCCACGTGCGGGGCAGCCGTGTCCAGCCCGGCCGTCCCCCGAGCCCGACACAGCCGGGCTGTGGTGGTCCGGCTTATTTTACCTGCACCGCGAAGTAGCTGCACCGTGCAGGGGGATAAGGAAGAAAGGGGAGAGCCCCGGGGAGCCGGGCTGGTCCCCAAGGATTCCCCGCACCCTTCATCCCGGCTCAGCCCATCCGCTGGGGCTAAACCGTTTCTGAGTGCAAACACCCAGGTTATGCCCAAGGGTCTGTGTCCAGCTGCCGCAGGGACCCACAGCCCAGATAACCCTGTCCTGCCCCCAGCCCTGCTTCTCTCTGCCCCTTGCCACCGTTGGCGTCCCCTTATGCCCCCAAGTGCTCCCAAACTCCTGAGTTTGCACCAGCTTTGCCACCCAGGTCCTTAGGCTGGCTCTCAGCTTTGCCACCCCCAGGAGAGCCAGGCGCCACCCGGGTATCCATCGGGCACCTCCTCCTGGCACCTGGGCAGGGAGCTGGGGGTACCTGGCAGCGGGGGGAACTTTGTGTTCCTGCCGCAGTGCCACGTGGACAGTGGCACTTCGGGTGCTCCCTGCCTCTGCCCGATGGACAGAGTTCCCCCCGCACCCTGAGGGTGAGCTCCGGGGGAGACTGAGCCCCAGCCCAGCACGCGGGGCCCCAGCCAGGCTCTGGTGATGTCCAGTCCTGCCTGACTCAGCTTTTGTTTTGTTTTCTTAAATCCGCGGGGCCGGGCAGGGTGGCCTCGCAGCGGGGTGCGGGGAAGGGAATGTGCAGGGGGCGCTGCCAGGGGAAAACCAGCTGTTCTGAAAACATGCTCCTTACGTAAAGCACCTTGGCAGGGCTGTGCCGCGGGGCTGGGGCTCTGCTCAGCGTGGCCGGTCCTGCCCAAACCCTGCCAGACCTGTGGGTGTTGCTGCTGGCACCTAGCATACATACGCCCTCACCCTGCAGAGGCGTCCCCAGATTGGGGGGGGTATCTTAGTACCCGCTGGTGGCCCCAAACCAAGGGGGCGGGTGTCTCCAGCCCCTCTTGGAAAAGGGTGCAGGGTGGTGGGGCGGATGGGGTGTCAAGTTCTGCCGTGCATCTGGCTGCATGCTGGGCTCCCCGGCTCGCCCCAAGGGTGGTGGGGCCAGTAGAGCTACTTCTTGGATGATGCAGGGACAAAGTCAAGGCCAAGCAGGGGCTCCCACAGGAACACGTGCAGGTGTCAAGTCCCATGGGTTGGGTTGGGACCTGGCAGGCACTGGACATTTCCTCCATCTCACTGAAGCCTCGTTCTGGGTCCAAGTGAGGCCAACCTGTGCGGATGGGGCAGCGCTGGCCCCTCTCTGTGGGCTGCTCCCCGCCCCAGCCCGGCAGCACTGGGGGCAGGGCGGCCACTGCGCTGGCCGCTAGCTGTTTTCACTGCAAAGCAGTTTGGCACCCTGGAGCAAATATGTCGTATCAACAGGAGGGAAGCATTCACAGGATCCCCTGCTTGCCCTTTGGCTTCAGCGCTCTGTCCTGCTCCAGCTTGCATAACGGCACGGGGGGAGGCAGGGCTGGCTCCCCGGGGGCCCCCACAACGCCTGCCCATAAATAGGGGCTCGACAAACTCTCCAGCACTGCAGCGCTCTGCCTCCGGCTCTCAGCTCGGCTCAGCTCGGCTTTGCCATGCAGGCCACACTGCTCAGCATCCTGGGGCTGGCCCTGCTCGGGACACTGCACGCCCAGGACAGCATTCCTGTCCAAACTGACTTCCAGCAGGACAAGGTGACCACACCAACCGGCATCACCTCTGTGGAGGTTTGGGGTGTTTTGGGGGATCCTTGCCCTGAAAATGTGGGGAGGGGGTGGTGCAGGTGGATGAGGGGCCAGCACCTGCAGCCCCCGCATCCTGGGGACCTCCCAGCACCTGGGTTTAGTGGCTCTGGAAGGGATCCAGCATCCAGGCTCCAGGCTGTGGGGCGGGACCCTGGGCTAGGCATGGGTCCGAGCTGCTGCTGTGCTGTGGACTGGGTGTGGATGCGCAGGGATCTTATAGGGGAGAGTGAGAAATGCAGTCTCAGTCTGACAGCACAGAGATGCGCCATGGGAACCCCTCCCCAACAAAGACCCCAGCCCAGGGCCACAAAAAACCCAAGAGCTGCTATGCTGGGGTATCCCCTACACCCCTACTCCCTTGGAAAGGTCCTGGGAGACACAGCCAACCCCGGGAGGTGATGGGGATGGAGGGAGACAATTCCTGCAAGGACAGGGGTTTGAGATGTGCTGTAAGGGTGATCGCAGCACAGCTGCTTTTCAAGGCTGGCAGTTCCCCTTAGGGGCATCACACTGCTGGCTCCATACACTGGACTGGAAT
The DNA here is from genome assembly GCA_013397315.1 of Donacobius atricapilla. Taxonomy (NCBI): domain Eukaryota; kingdom Metazoa; phylum Chordata; class Aves; order Passeriformes; family Mimidae; genus Donacobius; species Donacobius atricapilla. Next base: position 49,748 of record WBMY01011190.1, read on the forward strand.
GAGCCGTGCTGGACCCAGTGTCCTGACCCCTCCTCACACCCTAGGTGGATGGAAATGGTATCTCAGAGCCAGGCAGTCCTGTTGCACTCCCTGGGCTTGGGATGAAGAGGAAGGAAACACCCAAGGGCAATGAAGGGCATGTAATGAAACAGGAATTTCCTTGTTCCTGGGTTTTGTGATTGCCAAGAGCTGTAGCAGCTCCCTGGGAAATGGGGACCCTGGGACACTGTCCTGCTTTAGGGAATGGGCTACCAGGGGAAAGGGACATGGCCTGGGGCTGGTGGGGGCTGAAGGGTGAGACAGGATCTGTGCCCCGCTGGGGCTGAGTGGAGGTTGTGTGCAGCTCACGGGGAGATGGTACAGCATCGGCCTGGCCTCCAACTCTAAGTGGTTCAAGGAGAAGAGGCACTTGATGAAGATGTGCACCACCATCATCTCCAGCACCGCAGAGGGGAACCTCGAAGTTACCTCCACCTACCCCAAGTATGGGGCATGGGGAGGGCGTGAGTGGGGAGGGGGTACTGGGGGTGGCCACTGGTGCATCCCCTGCTGCTGTGCTCCCCAGGGGTGACCAGTGCGTGACGAGGAACAGTCTTTACACCAAGACAGAGCAGCCGGGGCGGTTCAGCTACACTAGCCCACGTGAGTGCCCAGCTTCCATGGGGCAGCCCTGGACATGTTCACAACCCTGCTGTCCCTGCTCCTGCCTTGGGGCTGATTTGGAGCTCAGGGCTGAGCTGTGCCTCATGTCCCCCACAGGCTGGGGCAGCAAGCACAACATCCATGTGGTGGATACCAACTATGAGGAGTACGCCTTGGTGGCCACCCAGATCTCCAAGAGCACTGATTCCTCCACCATGGTGCTGCTCTACAGTATGTCTGCCCCGGGACCCCCATGCTGTCCACGATCCTGGGATGTCTGTCTTTCCCATGGGAGAAGGGCAGGGTTAGGGTCATTTCCCAAGCTGGAGTGACCCTGGGGGGATGATGGCTGTGCTGGGACCCCCTTGCTGGGCTGCCGGTGCCCCTGTGCTGGTGGGTGCGGGGTGGCTGCCTCTCACCATGCTCTTGGCTGCAGGCCGGACAAAGGAGCTGAGTCCCGAGCGCCTGGAGATGTTCACCCAGTTCTCCAGGGAGCAGGGCCTAACAGACGATGAGATCCTCATCCTGCCCCAAACAGGTGAGGCTGGGAGCAGGGGAATGGTGTCAGGGAGTAGGGGGTGAGATACCACAGGGGGACTGAGAAGGATGAGACCCTGCTGGCTTGTCCCTGCCTCTCTATGGGGTCAGCATGGGGCCAGCCTTGAGGTGCCCCCATTCAGGATCCCTCAGGGGGGCTGAGGTCCCAGAAGCCCCCAGAGGAGCTGATCTCCCTGTTTCTTCCTCCTGCAGACAAATGCATGGCAGATGCTGCTTAGGTGAGTCCTGCCATCACTGGGGCTCAGAGCAGCCCCGTGGGAGGGTATGGGGGTGCTTAAAGCCATATCACCCCAAAGAGCCCACAGCCCCTCCACAACCCTTCCCCAGGCTGCTCCTCTCCTCACAGCTGCTGGGGATCCTCCACCCAGCCCTGTGGGGTGCCTATCCACTCACTCTGGGGCTGGCCAGGCCTGTGTCCCCCCTGTGTGTTACTTGGTCTCCCACAGCTCAGCCATGCTCACCCCCAGTCTTTTCCAGGCAGACCCACCAGCTGCTGCCAGCCTGAGCCCCAACAGCACCGCAAGCTGGTGACCACCCTGCCCCATCTGATCCCAGTGGCCCCCCAGCACCACAGCAGCCTTTGCACCCTGGCTTCACAACCCACACCTGTATCCCTGTCTTGATTAAAGCCCATAAAAAAAACAGCCCTTGCCTGCTGGATTGTTGTGGGGAAGCCCCAAACAAGGCACTGGGAAGGGGAAAGCATGGCCAGTAGGGTTGGGACTGGGATTAGTGGTCAGGGCTGACCCCAGCTCCTGGCTGTGGATCTGCTGGGCGGAGACCCTGTGTGCACTCACAGCCCTGCCCCATGGTGCGGCCTGGCCACTGAACCTGCCCTGTCCCAGAAAAAGGGGTCCCTGAGGCTAGTACCCACTGGGGCATCTGCTCTTCTGACCTTTGGGCACCCTGGGCTCCTCCAATCTCCCTGCCTTGATTTCCCTGCTGGAGAGCAGGCTGGCAGCATGGGAATGGGGCGATGGGCAGTCAGGGGGTCTCCAGAAGTTTGGGGAAGGATAGACATGAAGCAGAAGGATGTCTGTGAGCTCTGTGTGTGGCTCAATCCTGGCTACCCCTTGGGCTCCATCCCATCAATCCAGACCCTCTCCAGCAGTGGCCTCTGATCCTGCTGCCACCAGCCTAAGAAGCTACCACCCCTTCTGAGGGCACTGGGCTGTGGCTCAGCCTGGGGTAGAACACCAGCACAACCATTCTCTGGCACTGAGGATCCCGAGGCAGGATCCGTCCCACCACTGACATACCCTAGAACCAATGGGAACAGCCGAGGGGGGGCCCTCACACTCCTCCAAGGACACAGAGCAGGCACAGGGCAGCACTTGGTCCTGGCGTGCTCTGGGGTGGATCTCACACAAGGCTGCATTCATCTGGAACTGAGGGGGACACGGCCAGCACTGTCACCTAAGTCGGGCTCAGGTTATCCTTGCTCTTGTGTAACTTGTTGCATAAAGCTGGCGTGGGCCAGGAGTGCTGCCAGCAGTGGGGGCTATAAAGGTGGGTGCAGCCTCTCCTGCCCACATCCATTCCAGGGCAAGTATGACAGCAGCACTGCCCAGCCTGGCTCTGGCCCTGCTCTGCCTGCTGCAGGCAGGGGCCCAGGTCCCCGTGCAGCCGGACTTGGACACCGAGAAGGTAATTGCACAGGGTGCTGCCTGGCACATCCTGCCTGGGCTGGAGGGGCTGCTGGGGGCAGGGGGCCTGTGCTGCACCCCCAGGAACCTGCAATTCCCATTCCTGAGCCAACTCCAGGGCAGCTTCCAGCAGAGCCTCTACAAAACCAGGTTAGTCATGGCTGCTGTGTCCAGCACCAGCAGTAGCCCTCCTGCAAGGACACCAACACATGGGGCCATGATGTCCCCAAGCGTGTGGCACTTCCCCAGGGAACATGGGCCAGGTGCTGCACCTGTACTCTTAGCATGGGGCAGGACAGGGTGTTCTGCACACAGGAAGGTGGCAGGTCCCCATGGTTGCCTGGCTGGTCCGCACAGAGGGTGGCAGGTCTGCCACCAGCAGCTGGCATGTTTCTACAGTAGGCTGTCATGTTCCTCCTGGTGGAGGGCAGATCCTCACAGATGGCGGCAGGTCCCTGAAGAGGGTGATAGGTCCCCACAGACAGTGGCAGGTCCACTGCAGGTTGGCAAATTTCTGCACTGGGTGCCAGGTCCACCATGGAGGAGTGCAGGTCCTCCTGGCAGGTCCCTACAACTTTTCCAAATTCCACTGGTGATGTCCTGCTGCAGTTTGCAGGGGTGTGGCATGTCACAGCCATCGCTTCCAACTGCTCCATCTTCCTGAAGATGAAGGATGGGATGAAGTCATCCATGGCCATCATCAGCTTCATGCCAGAAGGGGACCTGGCCTTGAAGTTGGTCTGGCCCCTGTAAGTGTCCATCCTGCTCGCCGTGTTCCCGGTGGGCCAGGGAGGCCCTTCCCCACCACAGCAACTCCCCCACTGCTCCAGGTTTCCCAGTCCTGCCTCAGTGCATCCCTCTGGGCAGGCTGGACTCCCTCCCGTCTGTGCCCACCACCCCACTGCTCTCTCATGTGGTGTCTAGACACATTTGTCTTTTTCATGTTCTATTTCCAGGATGGACGAATGCCAAAAGTTTGAGCTGCTCTTCCAGCAGAGCGGGCAGGCAGGGCATTACATAGGTATGTGTGGGCAGGGGCTTTGGAGCCATGAGTACCCCAAAACAGAGGGTGGGCATCCCCAGCCCCCACGCCTCAGGAGCAGTGGGAGGTGGGCTTCACCCCTCTGCCTCCACAGCTCAGCGAGAGGTTGTGGGTGGGTGGCAAATTTCTGCCACCTGGCTCCTCCACATCGAGCAGGGTTCCTTTCTCATACCTCTCAGGCAAATTTGAGGCTGTGAGCCCACTGAGCTGTGGGCCCCAGCAGGGCCCAGGAGGGCTCAGACTGTACCACGTTACCCAACTGGTCACCTCTGGGGTCCTTAGGAGCACAAGAGAAGAGGGATCTGCATGTGATGGAGACAGACTACAGTTACTACGCTGTCCTGCACGAGGCCCATCACAGCGAGGGAGAGCCCAGCATGGCACTGCAGCTCCTCAGTGCGTTGGGAGTGGGGACTTGGCTCCTTGGAAGGGATGGGGGCGCAAGTCGTGGGCAGGGGCTGGGTTCCCCACCACTACCCAGGGGCACCACCAGCAGCACCCCATGTCTATCACCTAGGGAATTAATTTGGGGGTGAATGAAACCTTGCATTGAAGGTATCTCCAGTTGGTTCTGGGTTGAACCAGAGCTCCCAGCAGTGTGCAAGCCCAGCTGCAGAAACCCAACCCTGCCAGCCACCCCATACCACCCCAAGCAAATGGGTCGCTCATCCCAAGTGGCTTGTGCCCCTTTGCTGCCCACCCAGGACAGTGCTGGGTTGCCTGGTGTCCACCCTGCATGTTCATTGCTTCACCTCGGCCCTTCCCTGGGGTCCAGCTGCTGCCCCACAGTACCTGGACCCCCAGTGTGGGGCTGGCTGCTGGGATTCCCTGCACTCACCAGCCCCCACTTTGGGTGTGTGGCTGCAGCAAGGGAGCAGGACGTGAGCCCCCAGCTCCTACAGAAGTTCGTGGAGTTCATCCCCACCATGGGCCTGACCGAGGACATGCTGGCCATCCTGCCCAAGTCAGGTGAGTGGCCCGAGGGCACAGGGTGGCAGCTGCGGCCCCTCTGCATGGCAACGCTGCGCGGCGGCTCAGGGTGCTGCCAATGGCACACTCACCCCTCTCTTTGCTTTCCAACAGATCAATGCACCAGGGACATCAGGTGAGTGTGGCCAGGGAAAGCTGTGACTCCCTTCCAGCATGGCCTGGACTGAGCAGGGACTTGAAGGCCCTGGGGATCCCCCACCTGCCTCGAGGCTTTGTCACCTTGGTTTTGCCCTGCTCTGACCAGTCGTCTGCCTGTCCTGCCTCTGCAGCTGAAGGACTATGTGTCCTCCAGACCTAATGGATGAGGGGCTCTGCACCCCACTCCGTGGTGCTCCTACCCATCCTCCAGGCTCTCCCAGACCCCACTGTTCCACACTAGGATCACCCTCAGCCTCCTAAATAAATAGATGCAGAAGCTGCCCAGAGATCAGTGCTTTGTTGGTGGGAGCAGATTGCTGCGAGGATCCCCAGGCACCCTAAGCCCAACAGTCCTGCAGCTGACCCTTCCTGTCAGGCCCCCATGGGTGTTAGGGGGCTCCCTGGATGTGACATTTGCTGTGCCCAGCATGGGGAGGATGGGGAGCAGAGGATGGGGAAGGTGCAGGGGAGCAGCTGCCAGGGCAGGGAGGAATGGAGACAGGGTGAGCAGGGGCTGGCACAGCCCAGCTGGGTAGTCAGTAGCTCTGGGCAGACAGGGTTAAGCAGTCAGGCTGCCCAGTGCTGCCTGCAGGGATGCCCCCAGGAAACCCCATTCCCCTCTCAGTCCTCCCCCTGGGCCACTCAGTTGGGAGTGGAGTGGCACCAGGGCTGTCTATGGCAGGACTGAGACCCTCATGTCTGTCCGCCACTCCCCTTGGTCCCCCATCTGACCAAAGTAAGGCCATGCTGCCAGGAGCCCCAGGGACAGTTTCCATCCCCTTCCACCTCCTGCAGAGTGAAGGCAGCCTCTGCTTCCCCCTCTGCCTCCCTGCCCCGGAGTCCCTCAGTGGCCAGGCAGGTGTTGCGCTGTGACCCCAGGAGCCTGGCAGAGCCAGGCCACAGGGGACATCGCGCTCTGGGAAGGAGGGACACACTGCCACAGCGACATGAACCCCTTCTTCTGCCGGCCCTGCTCAGGGTGCAGCCCGCTCGGCAGACCCTGCGTGCCGAGGGGAGGCCGGCGGGGAGGCCGGAGCCGGCACCGCGGGTCAGGCTGTGCCAGCGAAGGGCTGGATTTGGGCAGGATCCCAGCAGCTGCCCCGGGGCACGTTCAGCCGGGCCAGAAGAACGGGTCACCAAGGACCTTGGTGAGCTGGGCAACGGGGCTGCCCCGGAGCCGGTGCCGGGAAGAACCTCCCGCTCCCCCGGCAGCCCCCCGGCAGCCCGTTGGAAAACAACCGTTCGCTTTGTTCTTTCACAAGCAACGAAAAGAACAGGGGAAATCCCAAATTTCAGCAGTGGTGCAACAGTTCCTGTAACCCTGTTTTGGGGCTGGCAGGCACAAACCCCCTCTGCCCCAGGGGTTTGTTCACCCTGGGCTGAGTCCTGCCCTTCGAAGCCTCTCCCTTGCCCAACCCAACCCCAAGTGCGTTCCGTGGGGCTCGGCACGGCTCCAGCGGGGGGGGGCGGGCGGAGGAGGGAGCGCGGAGCTATAAATCCGGCAGCCCCGGCACCACTCCCCATCCCACTGGTGAAGCCAGAGGAGCTGAGGCGACATGAGGACCATGGGGCTGAGCCTGGGGCTGGTCCTGCTGTGCTTGCTGCGTGTGCAGGCTGGGGACCTGGGAACTGTGGAGCTGGACGAGAGCAAGGTGACCCTCAGCGGGAAGGGAAGGGAAGGAGCAGGGAGGACTGTAGAGGTGTTCTGGTACTGGGGGTCACTACAGCCACCATTGTTTGCTGTCACATCCAGGTGAGGACAGTCACTCAGCTCCTGCATAGGTGGCTCTGAGGGAATTTTGTTGCCTGGAGGGCATGTGGGTGTTCCATGGACTGAAGTTGTCCTGGTTGTTCCCTGAGGAGGAGACACTCTTGACTGCTTGTCTGGACTCACAACCTGCTCTCACTGCCAGGTTGCAGGGACATGGTACATCACTGCTATGGCCTCTGACTCTGAGAGCTACCTCCAAAATAAGGATCATCTGAAGATGGCAATGGCCAACATTGAGGTCCTGGGGGATGGTGACCTGAAGGTCTCCTTTGCAATTCCCACGTAAGTCCCACATGCTTTTCTCCGCAGGCTTCACTACCAACCTCCTCCCTGGACCTTCACTGGTGGGTCTCTACCTCAGTGCATTCCCCAAAGACCTGGGCAGGACCACCAGGGGCTTCAGATAGCTGTGGGCTCCCCATCTTTAGGGCAGGCTCAGGGCAACACTAGCTAGACCAGTGCCACCACAGAGGCTGGGATGGGACCCTACGATTACAACTTTCCCAGCAGATGCAGCCTCATCCCAGAAGCTCAGAGCATGAGAGAGGGCATGGGTAATCCCCAGGTGCCAGCATTGTCCCCTGACAGCCCAGGTACCCATTGTTCCAAGGGTGACATCTGTCCCCTCCTCCCCTGGCCACACCATCCCATCTCTGAACAGCATGTCCCACATCTGGGATCGCGACCCTTGAACAGGGGAGGGGAAAGGGGGTCACTTCACCTCAGCTGGAGCATCCTTCACTGTTCTGCAGCCCTGGGAGATGTATGAAGTTTGAATCGATCTACAAGCCAACAGGCAACGCGGGTGAATACTACAGCTCTGGTGAGTTGGGGGTGCCTGGTTCTTGGGGCAGGATGGAGGCATGTCCCACCATCCCTGTCTGAAGCAGCTGGCTGTTCCTGGGGACATGGCCCTCAGGACTACCTACCCCTCCTGTGTCCTGGGTGGAACATCCATCTGCGTCCAAGTGCCAGCTGCGCCCCAGGACTGGTGGCCCAGCAGCATGGCAGATCCCCCCATCCCTCCCTCTGAGATAAACACATTCAGACCAAGCTTAAACCCTGGGGAAAAGCAGGCTCATTCCACAAAGAGGCTGTGAGTGGATGTTCCCAGGGGATGGAGCAGGAGTGGTTTTCCACCATTCCCAGCCCATGAATCAGTCTGACACTGGCCTACAGCCTGCACTGACCATCCACAACCCTTTCTGCACTCACCTCCCCATTCCTCTGCTCTGCTGTGGTCTGTGGGCTACCCCAGGCTTTCAGAGGAACCTTAGCAAGAGAGAAAACCAGAATGGGGAGGTATCGAGGAAAGACAGGCTTGGTGGGCTTCATGCTCTTACAGCCCCTTTACAGCGGGGGTGTTTCCAGTAGGAGGTAATTCATTTTTCTCCACGTCCTTTTGCAGACAGAGGCAATAAGACAGTGCGGCTGGTGGATACCGACAGCCGTTCCTACATGATTGTCTTTGCCACCAGAGAGAAGGATGGGAAGACCTTGCACATGCTGAGACTTTACAGTGAGTAGCCAGCAGTGGTGAACTGCTCAGAGGTGTTGAGTGCTTCTGAGGGTCCTGCAAGGCCACGAGCCAGGGGACAGGGGTCTTCACTTCTGCCCTGGGTGAGGTGCTGGAGCTGGGCAGGGACTACCATGTGTTCCCCGTGTGGCAGGGAAGGAGCAGTGGTTTGGGGGGGGCAGGGGAGATTGGGGCTCAGGCTCCCAGCACTGTGCTGCAAGTCCATGGCCTTGGGTAAGTTGCTTGGTGAAGAGGAGTGGAGAGTGAGGGTCCTGCTGCACAGGCACAACAGAATCAGTGGGGACAGGAACCAAGAGAGGAGTCACTGTGCTGGTGTCAGGACCTCTGGCTCATCTTGTTCCCTGGATGGGGTGTCTCTCGTGCCTGGCCACCACTGCTCTGCAGAACCTCCACGAGTGTCTCCAGCCTTCTCCCAGGGACTGCCATCCATCACGCCTTCGGCTGGACACACTCACCAGCTTCCCAGGAGATGCAGGGTCAGGCAGAGCCTGGAGCTAACTCATGTCTTTGTCTTTAGGCAGAAGCCAGTGGGTGAGACCCAAAGTAAAACTGCTGTTCAAGAGACTTGCCAAGCTGAACGGCTTCACCGACGAGACGATCTGGATGTTACCCAGGCAGGGTGAGCACTGCCCAGGGCCAATACAGAGACACACAGGCAGGGACCAGCTCAGCTCATCAATGCCACCACTTTGTGGTCTGAGCAAGCAGGAGGGAGTGCTGGCAGCCCGTGGTGCTCTGGCTGGGCACCCTGAGCAAGGAGAAACCCACAAGTTCCTTAAATAGTCTATTTTGGGTGCTAAACAAGACTATTCAGACCACAGTGCCTGATTCAGGCTTTCTCTTTGTTTCCACAGAGGAATGCAGACTTGGTGAACCGTAGGTGAGTTGCTGCAGTGCGACATGGTGTTTGCAATGTTCTCTCCTGGAAATTGACCCTCTTGGTGCCCCCAGGGCAAGGGCCACCAAGAACTCTTTGAATTCCTCTGGGGTTGAGCTGTTTGAACTGGTGCTGGAGTTTGCACACAGGTAGGACCATTCCTTTGGATGCTGCTCTACAGTGAGGACCCCCAGGTAGCAGTACCCAGGGACTCCCAAGCAGCAGTGCCCAGAGAACCCCAGTGGGAAGTGCCTGACCCTGAATGAACATGGGGCACTTGAGCTGAAACCACCAGAGAAATATCTGCGCAGCCCTTTGAGCAGTGAAGACCAGGACACTGGCACCTGCCAAAGGCTTATGGACTGGCAAACCTGGCCAGAGTGGGTTGGTGTCTCACCAAACATATTTGCTGTTGGCCCCCCATGGCCTGTGCTTTCCCGCCACACAGCTTTAGGGGTTATTAGAAATCCATTGCTGGAGATGTCTCACCCTACAAATCTGGGGAGAACTGGAGAAAAATGCACTGATCCTAATGGAGAGTCCCGCTGGTCTCCTTGCCTCACCCAGCCCCCACCTCTCCCACCTGTTTTCCAGGAAGTGCACACTAGCTCCTGGATGCTCCTGCCAAGCAATGCAAGACGTGCTCTGAAGCTCCAGGCTCCTGCTCCACCGTCCTTCTTCCAAGCTCTGTTGTCAGGACTCTGACACACATCCTGCTCCTCCAGCCCCTGCTATTTGCCAAATAAACAGAAACTCTTCCCCAAATCTTGGTGTCTGGGAAGAACCTGGGGTACTGGGCCCTGTGGTCCCTCCTGTTGTCCTCCTGGGGGCTGTGGATGGTGAACAGCCAGGATTGATCCCGGCTCAGCTCACTCAAATGAGGGCAGTTTGAGAACCACAAGATTTTTCCTCTTGGGTGCCTCCCAGGGGGGCAGGACCAGGCCAGACAGAGGTGAGGTGAAGGGTGCAGTGAGGCTGGGAATCCTGTGGGCAAGAGACAATGCACGGAGACAGGCCACAGAGTGAGGCTGGAGTTTGGAGGGCTGCATCCACCCACATCCACCACCTTTCTTCCTCTTGCCCTGCAGTGGCTGCAGCTCTGTGCTCCCTGGGAGCCCCAGGAGCTCATGCAACAGCTCAGGCTGAGCCAAGGCAGGGCAAGATTCAGATTTGCGACCTCTCTGCCCCACTGCAAGCTACTGTGGAACATGGCTGTCTGAATCCTCTGAAGCCAAACCTGGAGGGCTGCCTGTGGTTTCTGCCCCTGGACACCACACAGAGAAAGCCCCCACTGTATCTGGGGTCCCAGAGCACACAGGCTGACAGCTGACAGTTCAGTGTTTTCTGGGTGTGAGTCCCATCCATGCGGAGCAGGCGGTGGGTCCCCGTGCAGCCCTCCATAGCCCCTCAGCCCTTCCCTGTATCTGTCTCTGCTGCTTATCCAATGCTCCTTTATCCCCCCCAGCAAATCTGGCCAGATGTCATCATATATCTGATAAAAAGGGACTTTACTTCCCTGAATGTTCCAAAAGGCTTTCTCTGGGTTTAGGCACTTACTCAGCAATGGTGGCATCCTGAAGCAAGGAGCTTCACTTGCCTCTGCTCTCCCTTTTGCTGATTCCATCTTCAGCTGCTCAGCCAGGGGCCATGGGAACACACCAGGGCTAGCAGGGACCAGGCTGGTGCAGTGGGTATCAGCCCAGACAACAGGGTCCCAAACACTGATGGAGAGGGCAGAGGGCTGTTGGGGCAAAGGAAGTGCTGGGACAGCCTTTGGTGGCTGAGGAGCAGTTTGAGATGGGCAGCTGATGGCTGTTGGTGATGCAAGATCATCTCTTCTATTTGTGCTCTTTATGCTGTTTCAGATCTTAAATCTTTGACAAGCTTCCTTGTCCTTCCAGCTTCCCCTCTTGCCCTTGTCTCTCCTTCCCCGCTTTAGGCCATGTCCCTGCTGGGGCTGTGTGGCCAGACCTGGACCTTCACCTCCCTGAAAATGTGGGGGTACAACTGAGATTTACAAGAGCCTTGTCCTATTCTCTGATCTTTTCCTGATATCCCATCATGCTGCCCCCTCTGGCACCTGCTGCCCGTGGATGAGACATTTTACCAGATATCTGTCAGTCAGCACAGTGACCTCCCTGGGTGACTTTCTTCCCTTTCTCTCTTTCTCTCAGCCACTCTTTACTATGTGGGTGACCAACCACTGGGACAGGCTGCCCAGAGAGGCTGTGGAATTATGTCTGGAGAAACTCAAAACCTGTCTGGACACCATCCTGATTGACTGCTCTGGGGGACTCTGCTTGAGAAAGGAGGTTGGACTGGGTGACCTCCCAGCCTGAATCATTCTGTGATTTATCTCAATGAGATCTTCTTCCCTAGCCGATGCCAGCTTGTCCCCTGCGAGCTTTGATAGGGTCTTGCCAGCTGACCAGGGGATGTCCAACACCTATGTCTTGACTCCTCCAGAGAGGTGTATTTCTAAGGTGTGATTTTCCTGTGCAAAAGTTGGATTCAGTCTGCCCTCTGTCATAGTTTGCCAAGACATCAACCAAATCTGGCATTTCTTGCAGCTTTTGTGAGGATCTCCCACACTGTGAGGGGACCTCCTCATCTGTTATCCCTCTGACCACCTCTGCAGATCCTGGCACATTCTCTTCTTCTCATTGTCTGCTGAAAACTAGAAGGCACCAAAGGGAGTGTAAGTGGCAGATGGGATGCCATAGTGATGTTTGAGTTATTTTGTCTGGAAATGTCATCTCCTCCATCTTATTACTTATTTGCCCTTCTCCATTGGTAGGACAGAATTTTTGAAGTGTTTGCAGAAGAGACTGTCCATTCTGAGGATCCACCAAAGCTCCTTCTTGGCCAAGGTAGATACGGGTTTTCTTCACTTTTTTTATCAGCTTATCTTCTTTGAATTTAACGAGCTACTTTCAAATATTTCCTAGTGTTAAATTCCTGCTGCCAGAGCCTTTGAATAAAGTGCAGCTGTCATTTCTCAAAGCAGAAGAGCAAGGCACCAGATGCTGGTGTCTTCGTTGTTTGTCTTACATTGTTGCCTTCAGCTGCCTTCAATAAGTTAAAGAATATTTATGCTATTTCTAATCAGGTTCTTTAAATTGATGCAATCGCAACGGGTTCCATTTAGGCTTCCCAATGTTGTGTAGGGCTTGTGTTTGCTAATATCAGCTTAAGCACTCAGAGGGAAGCTAAGCTGGTCTTTCCAGACAATCTCTGTGCCATATGATTAACTTTGACAGTTAATCCTCTTGACTTTTCATTTTTCCTCTTTTTAAAAATAAAATGTGACTGTATGGGATCATCTCAGGTTGTAAGAGTAGCACCAGCTGGCACAAGGATGACACTTTAATTTCAGCCTCTGAGCCATGTCCCACTTGCTGCTTGGGACCTGTGGGCTCTTGGCCATCCCAAAAAATCCTGTGTGTATGGGTGCCCAACCAACCTGCCTGCAGCAGTTGTATGTACATGATAGAGGCACCCTGGATGTCCCTTTGCATGTGAATGGGTGCAGCACCAGTCACCAGCTGGTGGTGTGGTCACAACAGCAGGGGTCACTCAGATGACATACAGACATCGGTACCAGGCTTGTCCATCTGCCTTGGATGGTGCAGAGTGAGACCACAGGGTTCCCCAGGTGACACTGGGGTCTGGTGGGTGTGAGCCCAGAACAGCCTTTCCTCTTTCAGTACACATCCAGGGGTCTATCGCAATCACACTGGTGTCCCAAACCACTGAAACTGCCAGAGACACCTATCATGAAGAGAAGTGCAGGAGAGAAGCAGCAGGCCCATGCTGGGTCTCTGCCCTGGTCTGTTCCCTGCCCCTTTTCTACAGCCAGCAGTCAGGGCTGTACTCGCTGTCTCTCTCCTGGCAGCCAGAGAAACACTCGCCTGAGGAGCATTCCATGCCAGCACAGGGTGTCTGGCTGTAGTAGGGTGACCCTGGCTGGACCCCAGGCACCCACCAAAGCCTCTCTATGTCTCCCCTCTGCAGCTGGACAGGGGAGAGAAAACAAAGGATTCATGAGTTGAGATAGGGATTGGAAGAGATCACTCATCAAATACCATCACAGGCAAAACAGGCTCTAATTAGAGATATTAATTGAATTTATTGCTAACAAAATCAGAGCAAGATAATGAAAAGTAAAATAAGACCTTAAAAGTACCTTCCCCCCACCCCTCCCTCCCTACCAGCTCTACCTCCTTCCCTGCAGTGGTACAGGAAGACAGGAATGGGACACTGCTCAGGGACAGAAGTCATTACCCTGCTCCAGAATAGGGCCCCTCCCATGAGGAATAGTTCTCCATGAACTTCTCAAATATGAGTCCAGCTCAAAAGCAGCAGCCCTAACCAAACTGTTGCAATGTGACTCAGTTTTCCATGGGGTCAGTCCTTCAAGGACAGGCTGCTCCAGCATGGGTCCCCACAGGGTCACAGCTCCTACCAGCAAACCTGCTCCGGTGTGGGCTCTTCTCTTCACAGGTCTGCAGGTCTCTGCCAGAATCCTGCTCCACCATGGGCTTCCCACGGGGTCACAGTCTCCTCTCAGCACAACCCTGCTCCAGCATAGGTTCCTCCAGGAGCTGCAGGTAGATCTCTGCACTCCTTGGGCTGCAGGGGCGCCATGGTCTTCACCACCGGCTCAGGGGAATCTCAGCTCTGACACCTGGAGCAGCTCCTTCCCCTCCTTCTCCACTGACCTTGGTGTCTGCAGAGCTTTCCTCTCACATATTCTCACCCCACTCTTATCTGGCCACAATTACAACTGCACAAAAACCTCTTTTTTTTCCTTCTTAAATATGTAATCTCTGAGGCGTTACCACCACTCCTAATTGGCCTAGCCTTGGCCGGTGGCATGTCTGTCTTTGGAGCTACCAGGGATTGGCTCTGCTGGACATGGTGGAAGCTTCTGGCAGCTCCTCACAGAAGCCACCCCTGTATTCTCCCCACTACCAAAGCCTGGCAATGCCAACCCAATACAATGGTTCATGTCTCAAAGTCCACAGCCTTACAGGTTGCCTGCCAGCAGCATGGCAGGAACCCTGTCCCTGCCACAAACACAGCACTGCTCACCTGCAGACATGTCCCTCATTTCCCTGTGCCACAGGGTGGCTCCTGGCAGTGTCCCTGGGATGTGGCTCTTCACGCACAGCAAGGCTGTGGAGCTGGCCTGTGCTTCACTTCAGCCTATCTAAGCTCACTTGACTCATTAGATCTGATTGCAAATCAAATGCAATTTAATTAGCAGAAAGGCAAACAGCCCCTGCCAATGACTGGCTGATCATTCCCTAACAACTATCAGATCAGCAGATGTAATTGCAAAGCCCTACAGTTATTGGAGAATGAAATGAAGATGCCATTTGCATCCCACTCACACAGCACCTCTGACATTTTCTTCTGCCCTGGCTCATAGGCTGGGGAGTTTTGCTGGGGGGGGGGGGNGACACACATGGTCTGCTCTGCCTCATCCCTCTGCACCCTCCAACCACCAGTAAGGCAACTGGTGCCAGAGAACCCAACCTGGTCTGGTCTTCTTTAGCCCAGACTATGATGCTGTCCTGGGGATACCAGCTCTTTGGTATGCCCTTAGTCATGGAGCGGTCACAGGGTGCAGGGAGGGAGCTGGGGGTGGGTGGCCTCCCCAGGGGTCTTGTGCTGGATATTTCTGGGGGATACCTTCCCAGTGGACCAGTGTCTTGGTTAGAAAAGACAGGTATCTGCTACCTGGGCAGGACCTCCCTTTGGAATGGAGAATTCAAACCCCCTCACTCCAAATTACTAAAACTTTGATATTAAGTGGGCTCTCAGGCAAAGATATGGGGATAGGAATAACAGCTCTTTACTAGTATATATAACAAGGCAAACAAACAACAAC
>WBMY01011190.1:71510-98094 GCA_013397315.1 Donacobius atricapilla
GGGGGCGCCGGGGCCATCTCCCTCGGCAGCGTTCTCTCACTCTCCTCCCCCGGCCGCCAGCAGCTGCCGAGGCTCAGAGACCCGGCCCAGCTCAGCTCAGCTCAGCTAACGCAGCGCCGGCCTCAGCAGGGCCGCCGCCCAGCCGGACTGGGGGGCTGGTGGGGCCCTGGGCCTGGGCCCCTCCTGGCCCGGCCGCCCTGGCACCACAGCCGGGTCCCTCGAAAAAAGGGAAGGAATCTCCCAAGATTCCTGTATTTAAGCGGTGTGTCCCCAGGGGTGTACACTTTTTAACCTGATTGGCCAACTTGGCTGCCAGTTCCAAAGCAGATCACCGATTGGATTTTCTACCATTCATGCCAAACCAATACATGTCGCTGCCCCATGGCTGAGTGTGATGCTGAGGAGTGCTGAGGTCTCCAGAGAGGTGCTGTTTCCAGTAAATGTTTTTTATCTCAACCCACATTTTTGTGCCTCCAGTTCTCAATGCTATTCCCAGAGCAGGAAGGAGGTGGTGGAAGGGAGGGAGGGAGAAAGGAAGGGAGGGAGACAGTGAGCAGCATCTGGTTGGGGAGAGTTTTGGGCAGGGGGCACTAAATTGGGGAGTGCCATTTCTAAACCATGACAGCAGCTTTTTCTTGGGGAAATAAAATCCCAGACAGGGATTTTTTTTTTTTTACAGTTCCTTTCATAGGAGCAAAGGGCCAAGGAAATTAAGAAATAAAGAAAATTTAAGAGGTAACTATTCTGCTGGGAGTGGATGACATGGCTGGCCCCATGCCATGCTGTCATTCACTTGTGCCTGGCAACTTTCTGCTCAGCCATTGTGGGAGGGGGAGCCATGGGGAAGTGGCAATTCCTTCCAGAGCCAGGCCTGATGGCCCTGTCACACCATACCATGGCAGCTCACTCTCAGCATTCCTTGGACAGGCTTGGAGTAGGTTGACAGCCTGCCAGGACACCACTGATGCTCTAACAGGGCTCCTGCTGTGAGCTTGTTGGCTGGGGCTAAGCCCAGCCACACAGCATGGCACAGCCATGGGAATCCCTACACTGGGAATCAAGCAGCACGTGCTGGCCAGCGGGATCCCAGACAGCAGGTCCCATACAGCATCATGTCATTCGTGTTTGTGCCAAGGCCTCAGGTCTGTGCCCAGAGCATGGGCCAGAGATTGGATGCCAGGATTTTGCAGAGCATCCCCTGACTCCATAGGAGAAAGTCTTGGGCAGCAGGGACAACCTGGGATCCCTGCTGGACATGGCTGTTGGAGTAAGTGGGGTGTCCATGTGGCATCTCTGGGGCTTGTGGCTGTGGAGGCACATCTCCACCAAGCACACACTGTCCTGCAGCCATATGGGACGTTTGCACTCTGAAGGGGACATAGGTGTCGGAAAGCAAACCCTGGAGATGTGACACTAATTCAGGATATGGAAAGAGGTTTTGCAAGGGAGTGACCCAGGGATGTGGCTCTGACTGGGAAGGGAGGGGTTGGTTTGGCAGTGCATGGCGCAATTCAAAGCCAATGGCTGCAGATGAGGTCTGACAAACCTAGCACTCAAAGCCAGGTGCCACAGCTGCAGAGCAGAGAGGGATGAGACACCTCCAGCCATCAGCCTGAACATTACCCCAGCAATCATACGACCCACAGGTGAGATTCCCCAGCTCCTCACTCCCAGTGTATGCCATTCATATGGGACTGGGGGAATAACAAGATCCCAACATAGCATACAGACTGCATTGGGTTGGAAGGGACCTTTCAAGATCATATAGTCCAACCCCCTTGCCATGGACAGAGACACCTGCCACTTGCTCAGAGCCCTGTTCAACCTGGCTTTGATCGTTTACAGGGATAGGGAAGCCACAGCTTCTGGCGGCAACCTGTGCTAGGCCCCTTCCACTCTCAAAGGAAAGAATTTCTTCCCAGTATCTCATCGAACCCTGCCCTCTGGCACTGGGAAGCCATTGCTCCTTGTCCTGTCACTCCAGGCCCCTGTCCAAAGTCCCTCTCCAGCTCCCTGGAGCCCCCCCAGGCACCGGAAGAAGCTCCGGGATGCAGCGCTCGGAGGGCCGCGGGGCCGCCAACNGCCCGCCGCGGAGCGCTGCTGTTGCTGCTCGCCGCCCTCGGATCCTTCCGTCTGCGCCTCGCCCGTGCCGGTAAGTACGTCTTCGTTCCCCCCACTCCCGTGTCCGTGTCCTCTCCCTTCCTCCGCGGATGCTCGTGTCCCCTCCCACGACGAACCCTGCTGCGGTTGCCCCCCTCTTCCTCCCCCATTATCCCTATCCCCACGGGGGATCAGCATCCGTGGGTGTTCCTGATTTTGGGTGGAAGCAAGGTAGGAGGTGCCCCCGCCACGAAGCCGCACGGGGGTTTCTCACACCCTGCAGCGCTCCCCGGGGACGGGCAGCGCCTCCCCGTCGCTCTCCTGCCCGCTGCTGCAGGCAGGGGCCTGGCAGCGGGTGGCAGCGCCGCAGGCTGGTCCCCAGCAGCTGGGGGAGGGGGCTGGAGGGACCCACAGATGTGGATCCTGGAGTCGAGAAGGAGCACATAGTCATGGGAGCGGCCCTCATGAAGTACCTTTATTGATAGGAAAAAATTAAAACAACATCAAAAAACACCGAAACAAAGGAAAACATAAAGATGCTGTAGTGACTGAACCATTCCGGGAAGCCGCCGGGGGCTGCGCTGGAGGGAGCCCTGTTTGCCCACCTGCCTCATTGCCCCGGGAGTGGCCGCAGCCTCGCCCCTCTACACCAGTGACGGTGACATTTCTGCTCTCCACCGGGGCAGAAGGAATGGGTGCCTCTGTGCCTTCCCGTGCAATGCTGCCCTAAGCTGCCCTGCTGTCTGCTGAAGGGTTGTTTTGTGACGTTTAGGTTTGGTTTGTTTGACTTTCGGTCTGGGTTAGGGCATTTCCCCTCCTGGGGCGTCAGGCACTGGATGTGCTCCATGTCCCCTTGCTCTATGCCCACTGCTGGGGTGTGCGGGGCTGTGATGGGCACAAACAACGGCCCAAAAAACCCAGCCAGCCCCAAGCCCCGTTGCTGCCTGCGGGGAAGGCTGTGGCTGCCCGCCCCAGGGAGGTGCCATGTCTCTGCCTGGGTAGGTACGGCCTGTCTCGGGCAGGTGCTTTCCGCCTCGCTGGCGCAGGAGCCGGGAAGGGCCTCCTGGCTCCCAGCATTGTTTGCGGATCCGATATTGTTTCCCTGCACTGGCTCCCAGCAGGGCAGACGCCGGGCAGGCGGACGCCTGCTGTCAGCCGGGGCCCGGGTGGCCTCGCCATGCTCCCATGTGCTCTCAGGGACGGCGGGAAGCTGCAATAGTTTTTAAATCTCCCAGTGGATCAAAAAGTCTGTGTGTTTCCACGTTGGAGGGTTGGAGACAGAGGTGGGGATGGTCCTGCGCTCCCCCTCTTCCCATGAGCCAAGGCTGGGATGGCCCAGCCCAGAGGTACTGCTGAAGGCTGAGATGGGAGAAAGGAGATCCGGGTGGCTTGGATGAGCCACCAATGATCCAGCATAATGTCCATTCCTCCTCCTGAGTTTAAGGGGTTAGTGTGGGATCATCTGGTCTGGCAGTGCTGGTTGGGCAGAGTCCTTTGAGGGGCTGCTGGGGTGGCTTTGCCTGGGTGCTGTCAGGGGGGTGGTGACAGTTTCCCCTTCCCTTCCCCTCCCTTCCCAGCCCTAGGAGGATGCTGAAGGTGAGATGAGTGTGAAGGGCCTGACACCACATCAGCAGCCTGTTCAGTGTTGGGATATTGCACGCTCTTGGCACACGTGGGGTTGGATTTTCAGCTCAACCTCTTTCCCCTGAGACAAGCTGGGGGTGGTGTCTCTGCGCTGTTCTAAACAGCAGCATCCCATTGCCAGGAGTTGGAGGTTGTGTGGCATGTGGCAGTGGGGAGCTCCAGGTAGGTTTCTCCTGGGGATGGCTGAAGAAATATCCTTGGGATGCTGAGTAGGTAAAGGAGTCTCTGTCCCAACCCCACACCTTCCTCTGAGTGCAGTGCGGCACTGGAAGCATTGGCTGTTTCTTCTCACTTTATAATTGCCTTTCCTGGGTAGATGGGGCCAAACTTGGCTTTATCTGGGGATGGCTGTGGGGTGGAGGTGACAGGCCCAAGAGCAGCTCCTGCTCTGTGGTATGCCAGTGAAACTGGCTCCTGGAAGGAAGAGAGCCAGGGAGAAGATCCTGCACCACCATACCTGTGTCCGCCTGCCTCTGCAGCTCCATCAAAACTTCTTCAGATGGGGATTGGCATCTCCTTCTCCTCCTCCTCACTTTCCCTGGCTGGCGCTGTGACCCAGAGCCCCTGCAGCAGTTGCCATTCCCGGGATGCAGCTGCACGTGGCTCAGTAACATCAGCATCTTGGTGTGAGCCTGATCCGAGCTGGAGGAAGGGCAGCAGTGCTTTGGAGGTGCTGCAGGGTAGTTTAGGTTTGCTTGCTGCACCTCAGCTGGGCTTTTTTCTCCCACATGTCGCTATGCATCACACCAGGCTTTGGGCAGAGGCCCTGCCTTGCTTCATTTTCTGGCTTCATTTCCTGGAATATGAGTGAGAGCCATATTTCTCCCCGCTTCTTGAGTAACTAGGTTGCCAAATTTCATCTATTATTATTATTGTTATTATTGTAAACAAAAAAAAATGTTTTCCAAATGGGATGACAGACTAGAACCCCATTTTTTAATAATCCTGAACCCTGCTGCCACAGCCATCCCTTCACATCCCAGACATCTGGAGAAGATGCTCAGCAAAATCTGAGTTGCTGTTTCCAGTCCAAGTGACCCATTTGGCCATGTTTGACCTGCTGGCTTCGTGCTGCAGCTCCTCCTCGTGCCACTCCGCAGGGACGTGGGTGGGAGCACATGGGTGGGAGCACAGATGCTGGTGTTGATACTCTGCAGTGGTGCGGGAACTGCTCAAAGTTCCCAGCTGGGCATGGCTAGGCAGGAGCTATCCCCTGGGAAATTCCCAGGCTCAGCCTGTGGTGGGATTGTCCATCTCTTGGCTTTTCCTCCTTGCCTGCTTGTCTGTCGCTGCACTGGGGACAGTTGGGACACAGTGGGTACAGTGGCCCCAGGGACCTCCATGCTGACCCCTGAAGCTGCAGCAGCTCCAAGCTGCTCTTGGGAGCAAGACAGCAGGACTGGTGCTGCACCTGTGGTGCTTGCAGGGGCCTGGCTGCCTTGCCGAGCTCTCCGGGGTCCCTGCCCAATGGCTGAGCAGGGAGTGGTCTCTCAGCCCCCCAACATCCTGTGAGTCGGTCCACAGGAAGCAGCCCCAGTTTTTTCCTGAGGCACAGGAAAGGTTGTCTGGGTCCCCCCTGGGAGTGGTGGCAGTGGTGGACAGTGGTCCCACTCAGCCACCCCATCCCTTCAAGCTTCCCATAGCTGCATGGTGGGGTGTCCTCTGCCACACTGGTGCAGACCAAGTGTTTCTCCACGCAGCAGCTGGGGTGCTGCTCCTGAGTTTAATTTTCTATGTGTTTTTATTCTTGGAGATAATGTCCCCACCTTGTTATCTGTGGTTACATGTTCTCAGCTGGCTCCCACTGTGGGAAAGGAGCCCTTGTGGGGGTGAGGTGTGGAGGAGCTGGGATGTGCGGCATAGGCATCCCATGGAGCTCCAAGAAGCTAGTACCCATCCTAGGGACATGGGCAGGGCTCTGTCTTTAGACCTGAGGAAGGGGAATGGGTGGAAAGATATCTGATAATTCCAATTGCAGAATCAGCATCAAGGAAGAGTTTGTGGAAGAGATGGGGTGAAAGTCCCTCATACCTTTTGCTGTAGGTTTATGGGGACTCACAAATCCATGTGCACCCCAGGAATACCCTGGAGGTGGCAGTGCGTGGAGAGCTGGAGCTCAGGGATTCCGGAGCCAGGGGTCTGCTGCTTGCACTGTGCAGAGTCAGCTCTGCAATTTCCTGGCAGCTCTGAAAACCGGTCCCCCACCCCAGGGATCCCTCAGGCCCCAGGGAGCCCAGGTCTTCCCACAGCACAGGGGAAGGTGCATTGGTGTTTGCCTGAAATGTCTCTTCTGGGCCATGGGGGTATTAAGGGAGGTAATCGGCTTAGCCCTGCCGGGTGCTTCCGGGGGGGCACAGTGTCAGGGGGGTGACAGTGTGATCAGGGCACTGGGGACAGGGAGATTGATAGTGGATGCTGGAGGCTAGAGGGGTGATGGGGAGTATCAGGGGTGACAGTGTGGCAGGAGGGACAGAAGGGGTCACAGGATGGACAATGTGCTGAAGACAGAAGAGGTGTGGCAATGCTGGGGCAGGAGGGGTGATAGCACACTGGGGACTCCAGGAATGAGAAAGTTAATGGGAGCTGCTGCGGACAAGAGCATCGGTGTGGTGATGTTGTGGACAGGATCAGTGGTTGGTGCCCAGGGACAAGAAGGGTGATGGGACGGCCTCTCCCCATGTCCAAGGTGCTGCGTCCTTGGGCACAGGGTACAGAAGCTGCCACCAGTCCCATCCCTGCATTAAATCCATAAATACAGTGCCCTCGTGCTTGGTCCCCACCCAAAGCTCTGGGTCTGGTCCATGAGGAGGGTAGTGGCTCCCCTGTGCTGGCTGGCCCCAAAACCCCAGGGCCTGGCCCCAACACCACTGCCAGCGCTGAGGTATCTCCCTCCTGTGCCTGGGCATAACCCAGCACTGCTGCTGCTCCAAATGGCAGCTGCAGGCCTGTAATTAGCCACTTCGTGAGCTAATGAGAACTGCAACGGGAAGAAACTGGCCGTTAAGTGCCTGGAGTGAGCTTTGAATTGGAGGAAGGAAACGCAGCCAGAGCAGGTCCTGGTCCCTGCCTTATCCTGCCCCGGAGCACTGCGGGCTGGATCTGCTTATATTAAGCCATGCACACTGTGGGACATGCTGGGGTACTTCCTGCACAGATAGAGGATGGCAAAGCCTATGAGAGGTATTTGCTGTTTGAGTGGGAACCCATCGCACTAGGTGGGTGACGTGAGAAGGTGACTTGTCAGCTGAATGCTGGCAGGGACCCTGACTCTTCATGGTTACAGGGATTCCCTGGGCTCCTGGCCCCTGTTCTAGAAAGGAGACTGTGGTGGAGGCAGGAGGTGAGGAAGGTACAGGTCTCCAGTGCACCCATAGCACCCATGGCTGCTGCAGGGGAGTGCTAGCCTGGGGAGCCTGCAGCTCTCTTGTGGGTGAGGAGCTGCTCTGCCTCAGGGAGTTCATCATCTCGCCCCTGTCAGAGAGAGAGAGGGGGCCCTAAATTGGGAGGGAAGGCTGTAACATGACCCATCCTGCAGCCATCATTCCTGGCTTCCTGGCTACAAAGGAGAGGATTTCCCTGGGCTGGCTCTTCCTATGCAGCATATACCCCAAAGTCTCTGGGTCCAGCTCTTTCGGCACCATCTGCGGCCCAGATGTCATCAGCCCAGCCATCTGCTGATGCACGCACCAGCACCCCTAGGATGCAGCTGTGCATCCCTTGGACCCTCAGTTTCTGTGTTGATGGGGCCTCAGTTTCTGGGCTCTGCCCCATGGGACACCATGGTCCTGCAGGTCTTTATCACTGGTGGTGGCTGAATCAGCACGAGTGTAGCCATGGGTGCAGCCCCGGCGGGATGGGTGCTGCAGCCCCTGCATTTCCACCTGCCTCTGCTCTTGCATGTCCACCAGCACAGAGGATGCCCACCCAGAGTCCCCTTGTGAGCCCTTGTTCCAAATGCTGTTGTTCCAGAAGCTGTTCTTCTAATGGGTGTTCCAACAGCCATAAAGGTTGGCCCCTATTGCTCCAGTACCTGTGGGTGAGGAGCTATGTCCCAAGGCACCTGTTTCAGGGTGATGGGCTGGTGGGAGCACCAGGGCTGGTGCTAGGCAATGACTAGACAAAGGCAGCTGGACAGACAGACAGAATCCCCACCTTGAAGAATGCCACCTCTGTGCTGCTGGAGTCATCAGCAAAATTATGCTGGTGCCTCTCTCCCTAAGGCTGCAGGATTTCTCTGGTGGTGGTGGTGGGATGTCTTTGGCTTTGCGAAAGAGCATCTTGGCCCTGGTGAGCGCAGCAGTGCTGCTGCTCCAGATGGGTATTTCCAGCCCAGTAGCGAGAGTGCGTGGGAGCTGTGGCTGCTTTCAGATGACTGAGCTGTGGTGTCTCCTGGCCTGGCAGCTCCTTGGGTGCTGAGCTGTGGGGTGGGCTGCCTTGTCCCACCTCCTTGCCATCACACTGAGAGAGCTCACCCAGGGCTGGGGCTCTGCTGCAGCTCACTGGGAAAATGTGTACCCATGGGGTGCTCCCCTGCTGATGAGTCAGTGCCCAGGAATGCTGGGAGGAGAGAGCTGGACCCCACCCCTTCTCTCCAGGACTGCTCAGCGCTTCAGGTGGGTCTGCGGTGAGGGGCTGCCTATCCCCTGCAATGCCGGTACAGCAGGGGTTCAGCACAGTGCTGTGCTGCTCACTGGAGTATTCCAGAGCACCTCAGGGGTGTGAGGGGGGGGCCCTCGATGGTGCTTGCTCTGCACCATAGCCCTGGCTTTGCTTGTGACGTGGTGCAAAACCTGCCCAATAAGGGAATTAAAGAACCCAACCCTGGCCCCAGCAGGCTCAGGGCATGTGCAAAGATTGTTGGTATTTATTTGAGCAAAACCTGATAAACAAGATTTAAAGTGGGTGGTTTGGGCTGCAAAGAGCAGCCAGGTGCATTGGGATGAGGTGGCATCGGTGGCAGCCTGGGGTCCCCAGTATGGGTGGGTGTGCATGCAGTGAAGCAAAGCCAGCAGCAGGTTTGAGCAGGCAGGCCTGAGAAAATGGTATGTGGCACCTGGTTTGCCTTTTGCTTTTTTTTTATTCTCTTCTTGAATAACTGAAGCCACTTGTGGCTGGAGACCCCCTGGCACAATAGGGGCACAGGAGGGATGCAGTGGTGGATATCCTGGATGTAGCAGCCTTTGCAGGGCTGGAGTTGGGGCTGTCAGCATCCAGGGTTGTTGAGGCTGGGATACCAGGGAGTCTCGTTGGCTTGATGCTCTCCTCACTGGCCACAGGCAAGGAGAGCCATGTCCTTGTCTACCTCTTGGCTCTGCCCAGTCTCTGCTCGGGTCTGGATCTGTGGTTTGCTGGAGCTGTTTTCACCCATCCTGGTGCTGTCTCCTGTTCCTACAGCCCTGCCAGTCCAGCTGTTTTGTTCGCACAGCAGGCAGGCTGCCAGGGCAAGGAACAGGGATTTTTCTGGCCCAGTTAAGGGCTTTTGAGTAGTGATGACACAAAATTCCACTCCCTCAGCCTTGTGGAGATTGCATGGTTCTACCCCAGCCTGGAATCACAGGAGGAACATGGGATTTTGGGGTGCTTGTAGATGGGGTCTCTTCTAGAGCAGGGACAGGCTCTGGAGGAACACTGGTGGTTGGGAGGCAATGTGTTTGGGGCTTGGCATCTCCCCACCTCTGCAGGAACCTGGCTCAGCTCCTCTTGGCCCTCCCTTTCCCCCTTGGCATTGAATGTGGAGCAGGACAAGGCTCTGGAAACCCATCATGATGGACTCAGGGATGCAGCATAGGTATCCACCACACTGCACTGCCTGTAGCCCAGGGCTCTGGGATGGTGGCCCCAAAGCAGCAGCAGGATGGGGGTCAGAAGTGAGAGTGGGAGTCACATTGTTCCTGGGTGAGGCTGTGTCTGGTGGGACTGTCCCATCAGTGGAACTGTCCCCTCAGAGGGAGCAGGGTACAGTGAGGTGTTTGCTGTGTGGGCATGGGGAATGTTCCCATGGGTTCCCTGTCCCCAGCCTGTGGCCCAAGGCTGTTGGCACTGTTTCTTGGCCATGACAGAAACTGTGCTGGAGATCATCTCTGCCATCTGGGCCAGACCTCAGCACGCACCAGCCAAAGTTGGGAGCCTGGACACAAGCCCTGGTGGCCTCAGGGATGGGAACTGGTGGCATGTTGCATCTGCCTGACCAAATCTGCTGAAACACAAAGGAGCACTTCCAGCTGCTCCCCCACTGGTGGACTAGCACCCACCAGTGCTGCGGCAGGACATGGGGCCAGACTGGTGGCCATGGCTGTGCCACGTTTTCTCCCCAGCAGCGATGTGATGTGACCAGCGTCCCCCCACTCCTGGGTTGCAGGGTCAGCGCTGCAGAGAGTCCTGCTCTGCTATGTCTGCGTGGGAGGGGGCTTGGCTGCTGCATTTTCAGGGGCAGGAAAATGCAGCAGTGACGTGAGCAGCTGCTGGCAGTGGCAGGGCTTGTACAGGGACTGCCTGAGCAGTGATGCCAGCTGTGTCCAGGAGTAAGCATTGCTCCAGGGGTTCAACCTGGTCCCTCCCCATCCATTTGCTTCCTAGTGCAAGAGACAGCAGGGCAGAGGGATGCAGCTAGGTCAGGAAGCCCACCAGGTCGCAGCCACCAGCAGGGTGTCCATCCTGCAGTCACTCTATGTGTCACTTGTGGCTGGTGTGTGTCACCTCTGCTTGGTGTGTGTCACCCCTGCTTGGTGTGTGTCACCCGTGGCTGGTGTGTACAGCGTCCAGCCTGGCATTGTTACTGCAGCTGCTGACAGTCACTGCCCCTGACTCACTTCAGGAGCCACAACCCTGGGCATGGGGCAGTGCAGGTGAGGTGCCAGGGTGCCTCAGCAACCCCTGCTCCTGCCTGCTGCTGGACAGCAGCACTGCCCCTGGCCAGGGAGGCTGTGGACAGGGGGTAGTGAGACCTCAGGGGCTGGGATCTGGTGGGGGCATCATGTCAGCCTGCCTGCCTGATGCCTGCCCACCAGCCTACCCAGAGCCTGCCCCAGAGTGCTCCTTCAGAGCGAGGAGCACTTTGCAGAGCTGGGAGGGAGCCATGGCCAGTGCCCGTTGGTAGTGGAAGTACTGGGAGGGCAGGCTGCAGACAGGGCCCACAGCAGTTCCCACATTACCTGGCTGGAGGAGGAGGAGGAGTATGAGGAAGAGGAGGAGGAGTGACCTTGGAGTTGAGCTGGCAGAGACCACACCACTGCAGGCCCTGCGGGTGCTCTGCTGCTGCTGGGCCCCTGTCATGGCCTTGCTGTGGTCTTCCCTCAGCCAGCATGCAGGGGCCCGACGGGGGAGTGAGACCTGCACCCTGTTCCCCAGACACCCTGATATCCCCCCATGCTCAGTGCCCATGTCCCACAAGGTGCTGTGCCCTGCTGCCATAGAGGTGGCCCTGGACAGGCTGCTCTGTGCCCACGCGGCTGTGCAGCCAGTTCCCAGTGGGCTCAGCCCATGCCCAGTGGGCCCTGCCAGCTCACACTGTTGGCACTGGGGCTGGCAGCTAAGAGGGAGGCTGGGTGTTGGCATTGCCAGGACCTTAAACATTCGCACCAGTGCTCAGCACCAATTAATTATCCTCTTACGTTCACTTTTATCTCTCTATCTGCAGCAATGATGTAGCAGGGGCAGTCCTTGCCTCCCTGGCCACACAGATGTCCTCCTTGGGCTTATTTTTGTTTCTTTTTCACCTGAATGTTTTGGCATAAGTGTGGAAGAGCTGCTCCAGCCAGTCTGTGACTGCCAGTGACTGCTCTATGCCCTGCCTTGACACCCCCTGTCACAGGCACTCTGCTGGTCCTGAGTACCTCCCTGGGTGCCTGGCACAGCTCTCCTTCAGTGAGTCCTTGGGGATGGAGCTTTGTGCTCAGCTTTCCCCTGTGGATAACATATCCTGCTGCTCACCTGACAGTGTTTCCTCCTGGGCATAGGTCTGTTTCTGCTTACATGTGTCCCCAGCTCATGCCCTCCTGCTGTCTGTCTGTGCCAGCTGATGCGTCCCATGCACCCACTGGCCTTGGGTTGAGGTCCTGCCTGCAGGGAGCCACTCAGCTCCTCCAGCACCAGCAGCTTGGCCCAGGTCTGAGCTTGGTTTAAGGGGGTTACCCCAGTTGTGCTGTTCTGGGCCCACATGCACAGTTGTTGAGCACCATGGCAGGGCAATGACAGCAACTGGAGCATCCCTCTCCTCTGAACACCCCTGGCACATCCTGGCTGTGCTGTGTCTGGTGCTGGCTGCAAGTTCTATATCATTCATTGCTTCCTCCTCTGGTCTGTACTGTCCCGCTGGCAGGGCAGTGCAAGGTTAGGGTCCTCGCAGGACCCCAGCCGGACCCCAGATTGGGTCCCTCTGTCCATCCCACTTGTGGCCAGGCCATGCTGCACTGCACTGGTGCCAAGCAGGGGCAATCCCAAACTCCTCCATATTCAACAGCAGCCCTGCAGGTGCAGAGGCAAGACTGGGAGCTGCAGCAGGCATGTTGGCACTGGTAACAGGTAGGTGGCATGGTGATGACATGGCCACAGCTGAGTAGAATTGGGACCCATGTGCTGTGCCAGCCCCAGTACCCCGCCTTGGGGTGAGTGTTCAGGGTGGGGGGGGCCCATGGCCAGAGTGTTGGGGAACCCACCACCGGCCTCCTCAAGCACTGGACAGGTGGCACCAGCCCCCAGGAATGCGTGACTGTGCAAGGGTGGGGCCGCATTGGGGCAGTGTACTTCGACAACCCCACAGCATGGCAGTGGTCAGGGTTGGGAGGTGCCTGTGTGGCACCTGGGTGCTGGGATACAGAGTGCTCGGTCCACATCACCTAGCATGGCACTGAGGTGCCCACTCCCACCAGCACAGGACTCTTTCTGCTTGGCTTTGAGGTGGGCTCAGAGATTGGCAAAGCCCCTGTGAGCCCCCTCAGTCCACAGGGTGCCCACACAGCGCTGCCAACTCACCAGTCACTGGCTGGTGACACATGGGGAGCTCTGAATTGCAGCCAGTGACAGCTGGGCAAGCACAGCTCGTTCCTCAAACAGAGATAACAGCCTTCACTGGGATCCAGCCTGGGCTTTATTTACCCAGTTGCTGGACGCTGGCTCGGGCCTCTGCCCCCATCACTCCTCACAAGGTGGCCCTGAGGGTCTTGTAGATGTCTGGTGCTGTGGGGTGACCCACAGTGGGGTGGCTTTCTCTGCCAATCATCAGCTTTCAGCAGCACATATTTTGGGGGGAAGTGTTTCCATGAGCCTGTGGCATAGACAGGGCCCCACAGGGCTGTGACATGTCCCCAGCCTGAGGCTGCACAGTGCCACAACCTCCCCCTGCCCCGATCTTTAAACAAAATGGCCTTGAGAGTAACCCTGGGGAGGTGAAGCCAGGAGCCAAGTCCAATTTCTGTGCTGAGACCCTGCCACATAGCCGAGCCCCACACCATCTCCGGGGAGCAAACAGTCCAGCAAAAAACCCACCTCCCATGGGCATGGTGGGCACTTTCCCCCACCCCAAGTGCACCCCCTCCAGGCTGCTATGCTTGGCGGGGGGGAGGTCAGCCAGCATTAAAATTGCAGTGGCTGCACTCTTGCCAGTGCCAGCTGAGGTGGGGAAAGTGATGACTTCCTCATGGGGTGCAGTGGGGAGTTGCCTGGGCACAAGCTGGGGGTTCTTAGTAGCAGCTGCACCCTCCAGGGAGCAGTTTGATGGTGAAATATGGCCATGCAAAGGCAGGGGGTTGCATATCCCGTTTGTGTGGCTTTGGGGTGACATCTTTCCTGCGCCCTTGCTGGGGGAGCAGAACTGTCATGATTTGCGTTGTGGCGGTTCCATCGTCTCAGCTGTGTACAGGGTGCTGCCCACCTTGCCTCTGGTGTGCTGCAGGGCTGGGGATGCTCAGGACAGCCCCCAGTTGTGGTGCCCCTCGCTGTCCCTGGTGTTGCTGTGCAGGCACAGGTGCGGGGATGGGCAGGTGGCTGGTGCATTGCTGGTGCGGGTGGGGGCGGTGAGGGCTGGCAGGGACTGTTTGGGGCACGTGGGCCGGTGCTGGGAGCCGATTTCTGCTGTGACTCATTGCCAGCCTGGCCCTGCTCCCAGTGCAGCCCCACAGTTCTGCTCCCTGCCCACTGCTGCGGGCATGGTTGTGCATGGCAAGGTGAAGGGCAGTGTAGGGCAGCTCTGTGCCACACCCTCATCCATCTGTGCAATCCCATCCAGCTGTGCCCCCATCCAGCTCTTCCTCCCATGAGTTGTGCCCAGCCTGAGTGCAGTGAGGGGCACCTGGTTCTACACTGCCACCAGCTTGTGAGGGACAGATACTCGTGCTGCAGCAGGACTAGCAGTGTCACCATCAAAGCCAGGACTCCAGTGTGTCCCCAACAGCCCCCTGCCGCAGGTGGTACCTGAGTGCTGGCCCTTCATGTGACAGTTCCTGTCTCCAGCTCTGCACATGGTTTGCCACCATAACCTGGTCAAGGCCTCAGCTTTGTGTAGGACATGGGGACCTTGTGTGCCCCAGGGAGGTCCCTCGCCCGGGGTGAAGACCCAGCAATGATTTCACTGCCACGGCACAATGGGTTGGTGAGGCTGGAGCCTGGGGGACTCGTGCCTGTACCCAGGGAGTGGAGACTCCCTGGGGCTGACATGGGCATGAGATGGCCCATGCAACTGCAAGCGAGGTTTGGGGTGCAGTTCAGTGCCAGGGAGGGCTGGCTCTCACTGCTTCCTCCAAGGAATGCCGAAGGGATGGGAGCCTTAGTGCTGGTACCACTGAGGTTTTGGGGGAATTGATTTGGAACTTTTGGTTTGACAGTCACAACACAAACATTGGTCTGTGCTGGTTGGGTTTCGTCTCCCTGTGCAGGGCAGGCAGAGCAGGATATCCTGGTCACTGCCAGCTCTGCAGGGCTCAGTGTCCTGCAGCACTGCCATGGAGTGTCCCATGGGATGGTGGCACTTGGGGCTGGGGACCCTTGTGGAGTATGGGCACTGCATGCTTATCACTGCATACTGCCTTGTGCAGGTCATGGAGTCACAGACCACCTCAAGTTGGAAGGGACCCCTGAAGATCATCGAGTCCAACTCCCTGGTCATTAAGCTTATGTCTAATTCCAGATGGTAGTGGCTTTGTGGAGGCAAAGCAGGGCTGAGGGGCAGCTGTGGCAAAGCCCATTGGTAGCCAGGAGCTGCAGCCTGGGGCAGCTGAATCCCACTCCAAGAGGCCATGAACAGACCTGGGGGCATGTTTGACCCTTCTCCTCCTCCTGAGCTGTTTTGTCTTGTCCCCACAGCAGCGTCGTGTCCCCGGAGCCTGGACTGTGCCCTGCAGCGCCGGGAGTTCTGCCCACCGGGGTCAGGTGCCTGCGGGCCCTGCCTGCCCCCCTTCCAAGAGGATGACCGCGGGCACTGTGTGCAGAAGCAGCTCTCACCCAGTGGTAGGTGCACCCACCCTCCACCCCTCTGCCTGCACACCTACCTGCACACTTACCCTGCAGCTCTGAGGGGTTCTGTGCCTCAGGGCAGCCCCCCACCCCAGCAATACCCCATCCTCTTCCTTCTCTGCATGGCAGCTGCATCTCTGTGGGGTGGGGACAGCTGCTCTTCTCCCTCTCACCCCATTTGCCTCAGCTGGGGGGGTGGTTTTGGGCTGACAACCCCATTCTGCTCTACATGCATGCTGCTCTACGTGCATCCCCCCTGGTGACTGTGAGTAGCCCTGTCGGCGCCGCGGGGAGCCCAGGACCTCCAAGGACAGGAGTAGGACAGGCAGCTTCTGGGGATCTCCAGGGTCTGCCTGGCTCTTCCAGGGTTCAGGCTTTGGAGGAGCAGGGGAGCTGCTTTCAGCACAAGGAGCAGTGACTTACGGTGATTGTGTGGCTGACTGAAACAGGTGCCCATGGCCTCACCATCCCAGGGCTGAGCTGGTGCCAGTGTTTGGGATTTTAATGCCTGATTCCCTTTGGTTTGAGATATTGGGCTGTGGTTCAGGACTTCTCTTTCCTCCTTGGGTGATGCCCAGAATCCATGGTGGGAGAGCTCGAGTCAGCTGTGATGGACAGGACCACTCCCTGGCTGCACACCAGGGCACTGAGGGCTGCACTGGGTGTTATTCCTGGCTCTGTCCGTGAGGGATCTGAGGGGCTG
The DNA here is from genome assembly GCA_013397315.1 of Donacobius atricapilla. NCBI lineage: Eukaryota > Metazoa > Chordata > Aves > Passeriformes > Mimidae > Donacobius > Donacobius atricapilla. Next base: position 87,403 of record WBMY01011190.1, read on the forward strand.
TGGCAGCCTGGGGACAACAGCCCATGGTCACCCATCCCACTGCTGCTGCAATACTTGAAGGGTGCTCCCAGTGCAGCTTTGGCACCTGTGCCCCTGGTTCAGCTGCAAAGACAGTGATGGGGGCCAGGCATAGGCATTTTTTAGCATGATGTAGTGGTTAACACATTAGCCGAATTTGTTTTGTGAAACGTAGTGTGGGGGTCTAACCTTCATTTTAGTGGAATAGGATTAAAAGAAAAGCAAAACAGGCTCAACTTAAAAATAGAAACAGTTAGATTTATTAACATACACTAATGGGCAAACAAAAAAACAACCACGAAACCTTTTTAAAGACACCCCCCTCCTCCCTAGCAACAATCTACTTTCCCACGAAACAATGTAAAGAGACAAAACATCAGAACTCTTAAGTCAGTAGCACTTAATAAAATAGTCTTTCATTCAGTCCTTTGAGAGAGACAAGTCCCTCCTGATTCTTCTGGTAACTTTCCACAAGAGACACAGTCTGTTTGTGGCTTCCAGTTCCCACAAACGCAGCCCACCCGACTCATGCATCTTTGAGTTTCCTGAATGTAGCCTTTCCTGTGGCTGCATAAGGGTTGTGGACTTAAACATGGGGTTTTACCTTTTAAAGATGCACAGCTTCACAATAAAGACTTCTTATTCTTCACTGGTGACAAGGCTTCAAGACATCTCATAGGATCACTGCATCAGTTTTTAATTCAACATCCATTCAGTAAAACTCAAATATTATAGTTTCTAATTCAAATGTCCACTCAGTAAAAGTCAGACACCCTTGCTTGAATCTGGAAAAACATCTCCCCAGTTTTTAGTCCACGATCTTAAAGGAAAATTACAGTCTATTACCATGAATTAAGGAGATTTAAAGCCCAAAACTAAGGTAACTTGTCATCTTTCCTACTCAAGAAGTCATCCTTTCTTTACTGACTTTGATATCTTCATATTATCCCTTTGCATACCTCCGATTTAGCCTTTCTTCTCTCTTAGAGGAGGGGTAGAGTTTGAAACAGTCTCAGTCAGTGTTAAGAAAGCGTTAATATTCTCCTGCCCGGGCCTGCAGAGGCCACATAGTCTCAGCCGCCAGCCGAGCCACGGCATCTCTGAAAGCCTCAGATTCACGAGCTGTAGAAAAAGCTCAGAAACGGAGGCCCGGGTCTTCTGTCCTTTTCCACCCCTCGGTCTTATGGGGTGCGTTTTTAGCCCAGCCTGTGCTCAGTGCTGCTCTCCGGGGACTGGGGGAGGGGGCCGGGGCCATCTCCCTCGGCGGCGTTTGCGATGCTGGCTCTCGCTCTCCTCCCCTGGCTGCCGGCAGCTGCCAAGGCTCAGAGACCTGGCCCTGCTCAGCTCTGCTCCTGCAAGGGCCAGCCTCGGCACGGCCACCCCCCAGCCCAACTCCCGGGGCCGGTGGGGCCCTGTGCCCGGGCCCCTCCCGGCCCGGCCGCCCTGGCACCACGGCCGAGTCCCTCGAAAAAAGGGAAGGAATCTCCCAAGATTCCTGTATTTAAGCGATGTGTCCCCAGGGGTGTACACTTTTTAACCTGATTGGCCAACTTGGCTGCCAGTTCCAAAGCAGATCACCAACTGGATTTTCTACCATTCATGCCAAACCAATACACATGACAATCAACTCTTCATGCAGCTTGGAAAGCTGTGACAGAGCTATTTCTGTGCCCCCTTATCATAGGCTCATCTCACAGGTGAATTAAGACCATAATTATGGCTCCACACAATTATTTATTGCTATGAAGTGGAGTGATGTCTGTGGCTGGGGAAGAGGTCAGGACTGGCCACAGCCTCAGGCTGCTCCTGGTGGGTTCTGCTGGGAACTGCCTGGTTGCAAGGTACTCTGGAGTGCATCTGAGTCCCCTCCTGGTGCAGAATGTATTGGCATCTCCCCCAGCCCACCCTTCTCCACCTGCTCATCACTCCCACTGCCCCCAGAAGTCTCCTGCTAAGTGGTTCTCAACTGCTGGGGAGCTTCTAAAAACATGCAGGGTGGCTTGTCCTATGCTAGGACGAGGATGGACAACCACTTGTCATTGAACCAGGGAGGCAGCTCCCCCTGCATCTGAACTCCATGTAAACATGGATGGGTCCTCTAGGTTTTGGGGGATTGCTTTGTGTTGTTGAGCATGTTCAGGATGCTATCGGAGTGCAGTTGGAGATATCTTTCACCCATGGCTTAGCCCAGGTGGGCATATGGAGGATGTCAGAACTCAGCATGCCTTCAATGCCATTCCTCCTGACAGGAGAATTAAATCCCCTGTAAATCAGAGGGGAGACTCCCAAAGCAAGGCCCTTTGGCTGAAATGAGAGGGATGGCTGGGAGGATAAAAGGGGATGGCATAGGGATGGGGTCTAGATTCAGTGTTTGACAGCAGTCAGCACCCCTGCCACAGGCTCTTCATCCACTGATGCTGAATGGCTTTAGCAGTTTTTTATGGTTTATTTTTTAATGTGAAGTCTTGAGAGCAAATTCCCCTCTCACAAGGGCTGCACATGCGCTGGCGTCTCCATAGCAACCCAGCTCCTTTCTGGAATGTGGCCACAGTTGAATCCTCACCCAGAGAGATGCAGGACCACTGTACCATCATCTAAGGACCCACCATGGGAGGATGGAGACACCAAGGTCTCTCCCAGTCCCATGCTGTTGTCCCAAGCAATGCCACTAGCTTGTGGCAGCAAAAGTGTGAGGACTGTGGTAAATAAAAAAGGGGATCTCCTCCTAAATCCTCTATTTTAGCATCCTGAGGATGCCCAGCTCCTCTTGGCAGGGAGGTACCATTTATTTTTCCATGGGGCTTTCTCATCCTGCCTATACCTTCATTTCATAGCAACACCAGAGAAGGTTGTGAGGATGAAGAGGGGCTCTGATAGCTGCATTTAGGAGGGGATGCAAGGCAAACAGGGGACTGCTGTAGCCCAAGGATGCCTAAGCCTTTAAAGGGGATACCCTTGCAGCCCTTTTGCTATGTAGGCAGCCCCTTTAAGGGGTTACACATCCTTGAGCCACTTGTGACCGCTGGTGATGCCCATCCTGGGATCCTGCTGCTGTGCCATCCCCACAGTTCCTGGCAGGAGCCAGGGATCCTCTCCCAAAAGCAGCTTTTTGGGGTGAAAAGCACCATTTGTGGTCTCAGGGGGCCAATGCACGTGAGTGGTGTGTTCCTGCCATTATGTGTAGGGGTCTCGGCACAGCATCAGTGCAGAGGTGAGATAGGATGCATGGAATCTGGGTACAGTGCATCCCATAGCTGGCTGTCTGCCTGGAAAAGGGGCTCATGTGTACAGGGCTCTGAGCCCCCCAAAATCCCATGCACACCATGGTGCTGCATGGGTCTATGCTGTGATGGGTTTGAGTGATGTGCTTTGAGATAGTGGGTCTCATCCCTGCTTCTGCTTGACCAGCATGGAGCCCCACTGTGCTGCAGGAAGCACTTTGGGAAAAGGAGGAAAAGGAGCCTCAGCTCACAGACATGGGGATTCCCCCTTCTCTGCTTGCTGTACTGCCAGCATCGAGGAAGACATCAGCCATCCTGGGGCAGGACCATAGAAATTAGTGGATTTGAAGGAATTTTGTGCCTTCCTGTGGACACTGTCAGTCACGGGTTTCCTTGGCCCAGGGCAGAAACCATCCATATGTGTCTCTCCTTGGTCCCTGTTTCCCCAAACTGTCAGGGTAGGTGTGTGTCCCAGGGTTGAGCCCTGAGGAGGTGGAAGCCCTGAGGAGAGGACAAGGGCAGAGCAGAGGGTCTGGGAGGCTGTGTGCTAGCTTGGCTATGCCATCCTGCTGCAGCAGTGGTGGCAACTACCATGAGGGGGCACCCGCAGCCTGCACAAGCCCTGCCTGCACACGAGTGCCCCTGCGCATGCCCTGTGTGCCCTATCCCATCCCTGTGTGCCCTGCTTGGGCACTCCCAGCAACTCTGCTCCTGCTCCTGGGGCAGTGAGGCAGGAACTGGGGCTCACCCCGGCCCTCTGTTTCCTGAAGCAGCCCAGGGCCAGCATCTCACACACCCACAGTGCCTGGCTGGACCCAGTCCTTAGTGCCCTCAAATGTGTGGTGGCAACTGTGGCATCACTGGGGGAGGTTTAGCTGCCACACAGAATGGGAGGCAGGCAGCTTTTAGCCACTGGAAGAGAATTTGGTGATAAAGATGGTTAGTGCAGGTAAGTGGCACAGCCCAGGCAATGCAGCAATGCCGGGACCCCAAACCGCTGCCTCAGTTTCCCATGTGCCCCTTCACACACTCCCACAAGGTGGGAGACTTTGAGGGACCTGGCAACTGCTCTGGCTGCTTTTTCAACTTTTTTTTTCCTTTTTCCAGCTACATCACATCCAACACCAACACAGCCTGATGGTGGCACACATGGGATGGACAGGGTTGTCCCATATGGAGACAGCAGTCAGCATAGGGGACAGTAGTCTGCACTCCCAGAGTGCAGAGGGGAGCCAGAGCCAGAATGTTCCAATCCCAGGCACTAGGATGTCCCCTTCAGGCACAGGGCTGTAAGAAATTGTTTTAGAAGTGCATCACGCTCAGTCCCATGCCAATTCCCTTGCCTGTTGGGAGACGGGTGCTTGCCCTGTGCTGGCACCATGGCACTATGGCACTCACCTATTGGGCACAGCACTACCACAGCCCCAACCTGGCACCACTTGGCCATGGTGCTGCTCTGGGATGCAAATAACAGGGTGCAAAGAGCCAGGGAAACCCAGGGCTCCAGCCAAGGGTAGAAGGCTGAGGGCAGTTTGGGAACACAAGGACATGGAGGATGTGGGGACAGTGACTCTTGGCGCTTTTGTTTAAAGCAAGGCTTTTAAATTGTTTTGTGGCTCATGTGGCTCTGAGTCATGGGGGGCAGCAAGGTGGCCTTTGTGCATGGCTCCAGAGGGAATCAGGGTTTATTTCCAAACACTGGATGTGAGGACAGATTCCAGAGGAGATGTAATTGTTATAACCTTGAATTATCTGGGAATCCAGCAGCCAGTACCACCTTGCCTTCCTGTGTCTGGATTTAGCCGCCAGGGGACAGTCCCTGAAAGGAGAGTCTGAATATGGGCAAAGGAAGCAGGGATAGGATGAGGATTGGGATGGGGACAGAGATGTCTACTACTGCCTTTGAAGTTTAGTTTAATCCTGTTAAAAGCAGGGGTGAGTGTCAGAGCTGGACTCTGCTTGATAAGCCTGAGAAGAGCAACTCCACTCTTGCTGCAATGCTGTAACCTCGTGGGTGGGCACCCCCAGGCTAGAGTGGGAGTCCTGCCTGTGGCTGATGCTGCAGGAGCTCCCTGAGGGGCAAATGTCCCTAGTGAGCACTGTGCTGGGGCATGGGCTTAGACAGCCACCTGTGAGATGCCACTGGTGCCAGCCCCTGGGGGTACATTCCTTGCTGCATGGGGCACCCCTACCCGCTCCCCAAAAGAGCTGCATCCCACCAGGCACTGGGCAGGAGCCAACCCCTCTACTGGAGCAAGGGGTGGTGTTCAGCATCCTCTGCTGAACAGCCAAGCTGAGTCCTGCTCTGGGGTGGCTCCAGCCTCCTTGGGCTGTAAAGGACAATTTGGGGTGAAAACCAGTGTTTGGGTGTCCCCTGACTGTAACTCACTGTGCTGAAGCTACGCCTCACCCCTGAAGGCAGCAGGGCAGCTGGGGAGTATCTGTCCTGGTTCAGCTCCCATCCCTCCTCACTCAGGGCTGCTGTGTGACCCCAGGGGCAGGGACACAGGACAGGTCCTGCACACCAGGTGCTGGCACCCTGCCCTCTCTCACAGAGTCTGCAGGACCTGCTGCCTCTGGCACGAGGGTATGTGCTGTTGCTCCTGGTCCTCCAGCATTTGCGGGGTGAAAATCCCACCAAAAGGATGGGTCCTGGGGCCCAGCTTTCAGAGAGCTGCATCTGAGGGGCCTCAGACTGAACACCACCTGTGTTTGCCAGAGCTGGGACAGGAGCCCCTTCTTGGGGGTACTGGTCTGGCTCTGGGGGTGGGCACATGGCTGCACCCCACAGTGCCCATCTCACACCTGTTCTCCCATAGGACGAACCTCCATTCCCAGCTTGGAAGCAGAAATTGATTTTCTTGCGGATGTGCTGGCCAGGCAGGAAGCTCCTCGCCATCACCCACTACAGGATGGCAGACCCAAGAGTAAGTGCTCACTCCCTGCTCGCAGCAGTGCCAGGGACCTCATGGCAGCTGGACCCTGCACCCCAGGCAGGCTTGCCCTCTGGAACTGCCTGGGCACCACTCACTGCTCTGTCTTCTCCCACAGCCACCCTGGTGCCCAACAGTGGCAGAGAGCGTGTGGCCAGTGGGCTGAGAGAGGGGCATCTGCAGCAGGGTCCCGCCAGCAGCATGGCAGCCACCACCCTCCCCACCACTGCCACAGTCCAGAAGTACCCTGGGGTGGAGGCATCCCCCATCCCTGCAAATGACGACGTGGTGCTCGGTGAGACTCAGGGATTCAGAGGAAGGGGTTTCACACCCTCACCAGGGAAGCATGGGCTGGTGTCACCATGCTGCCAGCTCACCTGCTGTCCCTGGCTGTCCTCTCCACCTCTGCAGGGCTGATTGTGGTGTGCACAGTTGCTGGGATCTCCGCGCTGATCGTGGCAGCCATCTGCTGGTGCAGGTGAGCTGGGGCTGCTGACAGTCCCTTGGTGTCCCTGTGCCCAGGGCAGTAGCTGGCCGAGGCAGGAGGACAGTAGTGAGACACCACTGTCCTGGATGCAGGCTCCTGGGAGCAGGTGGTACCTGGTGTGGGCATCACTGTGGTGCTGGGTGCTGACACTGCCAGCACGTTGGTACCTTGTGCCCGGGCCCCGTGGAATGGAGGTGGCTATGCGTGTCATGGTGCCATCACAGGGAACAGGGCTGACCCTCCAAGGGTCACTGGCTCCTAAATGGAGTTGTCTGCTCCTAAGGCCACCCATGTCCTCTAATGGACTAGAGAAGTCATTGTGCCCCATACTGGGCTCTGGTGAGGCATCCTCAAATTATGAGGAGCAGCTGAGGGAGCTGGAAAAGGGGCTCATCTTGGACAAAGGGAGGCTCAGGAGGGATCTTCATGCTCTCCACAGCTCCCTGACAGGAGGGGGCATCCAGAGGAGGGTCAGGCTCTGCTCCTAGGGAACAAGGGACAGGATGAGAGGAAATGGCCTCAAGCTGTCTCAGGGGAAATTTAGGTTGGATATTAGGGAAGATTCACGTAAAGGATGGTCAGGCATTGGAACGGGCTGCCCAGGGAGGTGGTGGAGTCACCATCCATGAAAGTATTCAGAAAACATGTGGATGTGGCATCTTGGGGACATGGTTTAGTTGTGGATTTTGGAAGTGCTGGGTTAATGGTTGGACTTGACCTTTGAAAGCTTTTCCAACCTGAGTGATTCCCTGATTCCAATTCCCTTCCCTGGCAGGCTGCAGAAGGAAGTCAGGCTGGCACAGAAAGCAGACTACTCAGCCCAGCGGGTAACCAGCCCCCTGCCCTATGACAAGATCTCGGTAAGGTGCCCATGTTCCTTCCTTCCTCCCTGTGGGGTGCTTGGCACTTGGGCCCCAGTGCTCTGCTAGAGGGATTCTCACACTGTGGAGGCCCCCCACCAGCCAGGCTGGGGCCCTCCAAAGCCCAGTCTCCACAGCTGTTCTGTTCTCTCCACAGCCTGGGGACAAGACGCTGGCTCAGAGTGCCCAAATGTACCACTACCAGCACCAAAAGCAGCAGATGCTCTCCCTGGAGAAGTAAGCCTGGGAGCAGACACCATCTCCTGCCATTAACTGGGATGACCCAAATCATCCCACTGGGCTTCACCCCCTCTCTACATCTTCTTCCCCCAGACATAAAGAGGAGCCCAAGCTGCCGGACTCGGCATCATCTGATGAGGAGAATGAGGATGGAGACTTCACTGTGTATGAGTGCCCTGGGCTGGCTCCGGTATGCGGGTGCAGGAGGGCCAGGGGTCCCTGTGCATGTGGGGGTGTCCAACACGTGCCTGGGATGTGCATTCGTGTGTGAGGAGCCTTTTCCACATGTTCATCAAACCTTGAGGTGGTCCAACCACTCTGCTCCCCGCATGTCCCTGGCCAGCCCCCACTGAAGCTCTCCAGTGGGCAGGAATGCATGTCCTGGCACAAGGCTTTTCCCTGAGAGCAGAGAACTAGAGCAGCCCTTGGCACATCTGACCCACCATCCCTGTGGTGACAGGGACGTGGTCACTGGTTCTGGGCACCGGGGCTGGCGGGGGGGCTCGTCCATGTCCCATCCCAATGCCTGGAGTGCAGACCTGCGATCCTTCAGTCAGGGAGGGCGTTGTCCTGGCTAGCAGGGGACTTCGGGGAAGGGCAGCTCCTAACAGCCCTGGGTACAAAGAGCACAAAGGGACGAAGACGAGCCTTTTACATGGTAATAGCTGTGGAGCTCAGCCATCAGGGCCCAGATCGAGGGTCATCAGTGGGTCTTTACAAGCCCATTAAAGGGCACTTGATGGCAGGCAGGCAGTCTGGGCAGGGCACCCCATTCCTGCCAGCCGCGATGGGGGTCCCGTCCTGGGGACCCCAACGCAGCTGTGGCGTCCCATCCCACCCAAACCTTGGGTTTTACACATTACCCCACCCAATTCCCTCCTGCCAGGGAGGCAGCACCAGGATGATGGGAGTCCTGGTGTTCATCGTCCATCGCAGCCCACTAGGTCTCTCCCCTCCCCTCCTCCCTCCTCCCTGCCGGGCTGGGGGTTCAGACCCAAACCTCTTGGGATGGGGCGACTGAATCCCAACTGTTTTCTGACCTCCCGTCTTTTCTTTCCCCCATCCCTCTCCCTCCACCACGGCAGACCGGAGAAATGGAAGTGAGAAACCCGCTGTTTGACGACTCCACCTTACACCCCTCCAACCCCAAGTCGCACCAGTAACCGCCCCGTCTCCTGCGCCCGAGCTTGCTACAGACTGCCCGCGGCCGTGCCCGGTGGGGTGGCCGTGCCGGAGGGGCACCCACAGCTGGGCCGAGGGAGGCTGGCCCCGCTCTGCCAGACTGTTCGACGCCTGCCCAATAAACACCCACTAACAGCTATGGCGGGCGGGGGGGATCGCCCCCGTTTCCAGCGTCCTTGTTCTCTTTGCTGCTGTGATCGCGTCCCTGCATTGCCCTTTGCTCACAGCTCTTGCGGTTGCAGGGGGGCGGCTGCTTTGGCACAGAAATTTGGGTGGGGGGAGCTGCGGCACTGTCCCTTTGTAGTTGGCTTTGAGGAGGGGTCTGCTGTCCTGGCTGCAGCTAGGCTGATGCATAGCAGCTGGGAAGGAGCCAGAGAGAGGGTCAGAAAGCTGGAGAGGGCCAGGAGGGCTGGGCATGCTCATGCCTGGCATCAGGGCTGTCAGCCTGCCCAGAGCCCCTCTGCCAGGGATGGAGCCTTTCCCTGGAGCAGGTGGCATCACTAAGGGCTTCAGTGCTCATTCTGCCTCCTCCACGTCTGTCTGGGCAGCTCCTAGCAGCAGAACAGTGCTCTGGGAGCCAATGGCAGGAGCAGGAGCAGGAGCAGCTCGAGCAGGCACTGGCCTGACTCCCTAGGATGCTACTTCAGATGCTCTGACTCCTTTAGGGGTGATGGGCTTCAGGGGCATGGACAGTCCCAGTACCACTGTGGCCTGGGAGTCCACATCAGTCTGTGCTGGCAGAGGTTGGGCTCTCTCTTACCACAGGCCTCAGTGGGGTAAAAGCTCAGAAAAAGTGTTCAAGGTTTTGTTTTTAAGCTTATGTGGCTGTAGGGGAGGAAGGAACAAGACTGGAGGGAGCTGGAGTGGCTGAGAGGGGTAGCCAAGGCATGGGGGCTTTGCTGTGCTGCTTCAAACCCCACAGAGCCCACACTCTGGCAGCGTCCCTGTGGGGCCTGGCACTGTGTGTTCTTTGGGCACCCCTCTGTGGCAGGCAACAGTCTCCACTGCTCCATCCCAGGCACATCTCGGGCCTCAGACACTCCCTGCACCTCTCTGTTGCCCATGTCCAGCCTCAGCAGCCCTCACCAGCACGTTCTTGCTTGGAGCCCAGTGCTGCTCCTCAAACCCTCACAGGTGTGTAGGCCATGAACCCCATCCAGTGGAAGGCCCAGAACAGGGTTTAGGTTACTTTGCACAGGTCTAGACCCTGTTGTGGACTGTCACGGCCACGTGTTGTGCTCAGTGGAGCCATTGCACGCTCAGGCAGGCATGGGCAGGGCAGGCAGCAGTGCAGGGATGGCTGGTGAGTGGTGGTAGCATGGGACCATCCCTGTCCCTGGTGGAGTGGCTGATGGAGGCCATCACAGCACAGATTCTGTCCCCATGTCCTGTGCTCCCCCCTCCCCTGGGCTGCTGCCACTCTCCCCACACCTCTCGTCGTCGTTGTATGAATTGTAGTTCTTTTAAAAGGAGATTTTATTAAACGACCATGTTTGAGACCCATGCGAGTGTGTGATGTGGGGCCCGCGGCTCGAGGAGCTCCTCCAGACAGCGGAGTGGGACAAGGGGGCAAGGAGGGAGGATGCCGTGGTCCCCAAACCTTCCCTGGGGAACAGTGAGCAGCCATCCTGCTTCTGCAGCTGGAGGAGCGTTCAAACCCTTCCCAAGGTTTTCCCAGGGACATAATTTTCTTGTCTCTCAGTATTTGCCAGAAGTTTATCCAGCGAAAGCTGGGGTGGGAGCCCCCCCCC
>WBMY01011190.1:101653-113463 GCA_013397315.1 Donacobius atricapilla
GGGGGGGAGGGGGGCCTGGGAGGCTTCCCGGGGGGATGGAGAGAAAAAGTAGGTTGGCAGGAGGAGGGGGTCCAGCCCGGGAACAATAAATCAAAGGGAAAGGGAGTTACTGCCCAACCAAGGAGCTTCTGAAGCCCTGGGCCGCAGCAGGAGCCCGGGAGGAGCAGGGCTGATGGCTGCCATTGGGGTCCCGCAGAGAGATTTCCTCTGCCCGCTGGCAGTGGGGCAGGCAGCAGCACAGCAGGCAGTGGGCAGGTCTGCCTGCACAGCACTGGGTCCAGCATCCCCTGCAGCATGGTCCACATCGTCCCCTGTCAGATTCAATCCAGCCCCTGCTGGGGAAGGTGCTTCACCACTCTGGGCATGGGACCCCCGAGGTCCAGAAACCACACAGCTCACTCAAGGCTGTCCTTGTCCCCACTGACAAGGTTTTTGAATCCTTAGTTCATTTTCCGGGGGCTGCCCTCCCTCCTGGTGTAGTCTGGCACAGCCAGGATGGGCAGTCTGGTAGGTCTCCTGCACGCATCAGAAACAGACATTAATTCCAGCTCGTCCACCGGGACATTTTTTTCTTTAGAGCAATGTCATCAAGAGGCTTAGCTGTTCAACTTCCCTGACATGCAGCAGTGCCGTGTGCTGGGCTAGGGGCTGCTGCTGGCATTGCGGACACCAGTCCCTGGGTGCCAGTCCCTGGATGCCAGCTGTGGGTATGAGTCCGTCTGCCAGCCCTTGGGTGCCTGTCCCAGGGCATCTCTCCCTGGGTGCCAGTCCTTGGGTTCCAGCCATCTCCGGAGCCAAAGCAAGTGCTTCATAAACATCATCAAGCACCTTCCCCGAGTTCCCCCGCCCACAGCCCTATTCCCATCCCGCCGCGGGGGAGGCTGCCCCAGCCTATCTCCTCGACATATCTCCAGTGCGAGACGGCAGCAGCTCCCGGTAATCTGGGTTAATAAACAGACAGTACTGTCGGTAGCGGGGTCACTCCCTGCCTTGCTCCGGCTGGGAGCACGGGGTGCTGGCAGAAGGAGCACCCCTCGCCCTGCTCCAGCTGAGGTCAGGGAGTGCCCACGCTGTTGGTATCTGCCCGTACGCAAGAGCTGGCATCGGGCAGAGCCAAGCAGAGCCAAGCAGGAGCTGATGTGATCGCAGTGTCAGGATCGGGAAGGTTCCCGGCGCCGAGCCAAGAGGGAAGGGAAAGAGGAAATGCTAGCAGCCAGCCCTGGTAACGCCATTGTGAAGGGCGGTGTGAAGAGAAAATACGGAGTGTGTTTCATTGTGGAGCCGATGGACACGATAGCGGGGGGCTGCAATTCCGTCCCCGGCAGCACACCCCAAGTTCTGGCGCCCCAGGGCCAGACAGGCTCCTCCGAGCCACAACCCTTCTCTGCAGAGTGAGGAAGAGGAGAAGAATGGTGAGACTGTAAGGGCCGCCGGGGGCCTCAGTTCTGTCCATGCTCCCCAAGGAGCTAAGGCTCAGTCAACAAGACCAGGCATCAAGAGGGGCAAGAGGTGATGGTCAAGCCCTGGACCATCCCTTCTGCTGCACGATGACACCAGCATCGCGCGACTTGTCCTCTGTACTGGGAACAAGCGGCTGCCGCAGCTGGATATGCTGGCCTCATACCCGCCCCTGGCCCCGATTCGTGCCGCCACTAACTCCCCAAAGCCATCCTGTTTCTTGCCTAAGCTCAGCAGCGCTGGGGGTTCCCAAGTGGGAAGATTCCATGGCTGCTGCTGCCCTACCCCTGAGCGCAGTGCCCCGCGATCAGAGCGGTGCCGGAGGGGTGCGGGGGACTTGGATCTCCTCGAGTCCCTCGGGACCGGAGGGGTGCGAAGCTGCGTGGCAGGATCGGTGTCCTCCCCCCTCCCTGTCCCATCGGGGCCGCCCCGTCCACCTCTCTGCCGGCGCTGGGTGCGGACCGGCGCAGCCCCCTCCCATCGCANCCGCCCTGCCCGGGCCGTCCTTCCCTGGCCCGGCCGCCCCTGCTTTCCCTGGCCCCCAGCTCTGCCCCGCCGCGCTGCAGCCGGGCTCCGGCGGCCCCTCGGGGCTGGGCAGCAGCGGTAGCTCCAGCGGTGCCGCCAGCGAGGGCGGACACTCCAGCGACAGCGGTGAGGAGGTGAGACCCGACGGGACGGGGATGGGGCGGACTCCCCTGCCCCGCTCCCTCCGTCCGCACACGGTGTGGCCTTGAGGCTTTCCGTCCGGTCCCGCGGTGCGCCGCCCCGTCGACAGGAGCTGCCCGGCTGCTCTCGTGTACGGCCGAGATCCCGCCGGTGCCACCTGTCCGGCCCCACCGTCGGGTGCTCCCGGGAGAAGCCCTGAGCCGGCGCTGGGGTTCGTCCCGCATTTGTCAGGCTCTGTAGGGGGAGAGCCTTGGGGGAGGCTGCTTTGGGGTAAGACGGGGGGTTTTGAGAAGTCGGGAGAGAACCTTCCCCTACACGATGCGGCGGGGCCGTCCAGGGTAGCGATACCGAAGGCCGGGTCCGGCGTGATACTCAGGGCAACGCGGCGCGGTCACCGAGGGCTCCTGGCCAGTCCCCTCCGGTCGGCTGCGTCCCCGGCCGGCGCTCCTGCAGCTCCACTGAAGTCTGCTAGGGCAGAGAGCACGGAGATGAGGGCAGGAGGAAGACGGGGGCAGCGGGGCTGGTTCCCGGCATGCTTGAATTAGTGGTTTACGCTTGTTTTTAATATTTCAATGTTGACGTATCCCTAACCCGCCTCGGGGACAGCAGCGGCGGCCGATGCCGGGGGCTGATCCCTGATGGGGCTGGGAGGATTCGCAGTGCCGCCAGCGGGTCGGAGCTGCGGGAGGTCCCACCGATCAATGCGTGTGTGCCCTCGGGCCGCAACCGGCCGCGCTGGGTGAGAAATGGTCATAAAAGGCGCTTTCTAGGTATGGGACGGTGATGTGGGACGGCATCCCTCCAATGCGGGAGGATGCTCCGAGTTTACCAGCGCAGTTTAACGCCAGAAACTAATAGCCGTGGCTCGGTGACAGGAAAAACTCCTGGAAGACCCTAAACCCGGCTGAAAACGTGGAAATTGGGTAAAAGGCTTCAAGATGCTCCCGTAGAGGCTGAAGGCTGCGCGGCAGGAAGGTGGAAAGCGCCTGGGTAGCCGCTTGACAGAACGGAAGAGCGTGCTGGTGGCAAAAGAGGTGCTTCAATCCCATGCGGCTCACGGGCGCTTTGTCCCTCCCTTCACGGGAGTCTTCTCCCTGCTCCGGACGCAGGCAGGAGAGCGGCTGGTGAGGAGCTGCTTCAGCCCGAGAGCCACGGGAAAGTGGCCCACGCCGCGGGAGAACGGAACGTCCCCGTGTGCACGTGTCATGGGATGAGTGGGAGTGGGGCAAATCTGAGACTCAGCCAGTGTGATCATCGAGGCCCCCTTTGGCCTGGCCAGGAGGGCGCGAGCCAGAGGACAAAGAGAACATCTCTAAGGCTTGTTGAGGCAGAGCAGGAGCTCTTGGTGCCGTTGTGCTATCCTTGGCCGCCGCCGCGCCAGACTGGGTCGGGCTGAGCAGTATGCGTGGTCGGGGTGGGTCCTGCGTGAGCCTGGTCGGCGTCAGTGCTGCCCAGGGCTCAGCCGAGCCGTCTTCTGCTGCTGCTCTTCGGGGACCCCAACAGACCCTGGACCCTGGGCGCGAGTTGTCCCTTCTCAGTGTCTTTCTGTCCCTGCCAGGATGCGCCAACCTCAGGAGAGCTGGAGCAGTTCGCCAAGGACCTCAAGCACAAGCGCATCATGCTGGGCTTCACCCAGGCTGACGTGGGGCTGGCTCTGGGCACCCTCTACGGTGAGGAAGAGGGTCCTTGGGTTCCCCCACGGTCGGTGGGAAGGGAGAGGCCCGGGAGGGGTTTGGAATCACCTGGGCTGGTAATTTCTGCTCCTTAACGATCCGCAAAGGAGGTATCAAGCACCAGGCCCGGCCGGGTCTCCTGGAGGGGTGTCTCCAGATCTGCGGTGAGCTGGAAGGTTCGAGTTCACGGGGAACTGGTTTAAAATGGCTACAGTTTCTTACTGAGATGCGTTTCAGGGCTTTAAATCCCTGTTTAAGGAACAGGGAGAATGCCTTTCCTGGTCTCCCAGGAACAGGGCAAGCTTGGGGGTGGTAATCCTGGGGAACTGCTGGTGAGGGAACCTGTGTGGTGTCTAATGTCCTGCCTGCCTTGCTTGCACAGGGAAGATGTTTAGCCAGACGACTATCTGCCGCTTCGAAGCGCTCCAACTCAGCTTCAAGAACATGTGCAAGCTAAAGCCGCTGCTACAGCGCTGGCTCAATGAGGCGGAGAACACGGACAACATGCAAGAGGTGCAGGGCTGAGGGGGCTGGGAGCTGGGTACCTGCAAGCCCTGAAGCCCCAGATTCTCCTCCCTCTCCCACCTGCTTCCAGGGAGAGAAGAGGGGAACAGAAGGCATCGTGTGCCACAGCACCATCTTGCTGCATGACTTGAGTCTGGCTTGAGGGTAAACCGCTGGCTATCCTGGGGGACGAAGCCCAATCCCCTTGCAGACGCCTTGTGATTGTGGCAGCTCCCATTTTGGAGCAGCCAGGTCCTGCTGGAATCTCAGACTGAGTGTGCAGCTTGCTACTCCCTGGGGAACCCGGGGGGGATGCAGAAAGATGTGTCGAGCCTCACTGCTGGGAGTGCTGGGATACTGGGAATGGCCCCAGTCACAGTGGAATAATGCTCAGTGGAAAGTCACAGGGACACAATCTGTGCCCTGAGCTCTGCAGTCATCTGCACATGTGTCCCAAGCCTGGTGGAGCCTCTTCCACCTGCTAACCAAACATATTCCCTCTCTTATTCCCAGATGTGCAATGCAGAGCAAGTACTGGCTCAAGCCCGGAAGAGAAAACGCAGGACCAGCATTGAGACCAACGTGAAAGGGACACTGGAGAGCTTCTTCCGCAAGTGCGTGAAGCCCAGTCCCCAGGAGATCTCCCAGATCGCCGAGGACCTCAACCTGGATAAAGATGTAGGTTGGGAGAGTGGGGAGGATGGGTGCCCAAATGGTGCCAACTTCTGAGCACCTGGCAGTTTGATACTTAAGCTCAGAGGAAAAATGAAATACACAAGGAGAGATGTAAATAACTGCCCTTCAGCTCTGCGAGACAGTTAGGATATATATGGCTCATCAATATGAATAAGAAAAACCCACTTTGTTCCAGAGATGACTTTTGTTCACAGATTAAGTATTTAAAACTTAACAGAGACAAAAATAGTTCCCAGACCAAACTACAGGCATCTGTGTTTGTGTATATGTACATAAATATATGAAAGTAATCAGTAATTCTTAGATACTATTTCATCTCTGAAGAAGCTAATTTTTGATCCCAAGAACCCACACGGAAAGTTACAGTGTTTTTCTTCTGAAGTGGAAATGCAGCAGGACAGAGACAAACAACAACCCACTAACAATACTCAAGTTTGCATATTGGCCTCAGCTGGCAATGAGGAACCTTTCTTTAGATTTTATCATCTTCTTTCCTATTTAACATTTGCCATTTCTGTCATCTCTCAACTCTGGAAGCAGTGGGAAAGTAGTCATGGCTGAAGTTGGTTTGAGCTGAGCCTAGCAAGTTGTGACAAGGAAGGGGCTGCACTGGCAGGTTGGGGTGCTGTGGAGATGCCACCAGCAGAATAGTCTCCTTGTCACCCACATGGGGTGCCTGGGTTCACCCCCTGACCCTTCTCTGTCTCCTTTCCCACAGGTGGTCCGGGTCTGGTTCTGCAACCGGCGTCAGAAAGGCAAACGGCTGCTGCTGCCCTACGGCAACGAGGCAGAGGGGATGATGTATGACATGAACCAGCCCCTGGTGCCCTCCACTCTGCCCATCCCAGTGACGTCCCAGGGCTACAGCCTGGCACCCTCCCCTCCTGTTTACATGCCAACCTTCCACAAAGCCGAGATGTTCCCACAAGTGCTGCAGCCTGGGCTCTCCATGAGTAACAGCGGCCACTGAACCAGGGGCTGTGGGCTCACTGCAGGTGGGCTGGTGCTCTGGGGCAGCCCCCCTTGCCCTGGG
Source organism: Donacobius atricapilla (assembly GCA_013397315.1). Classification (NCBI taxonomy): domain Eukaryota; kingdom Metazoa; phylum Chordata; class Aves; order Passeriformes; family Mimidae; genus Donacobius; species Donacobius atricapilla. The sequence goes on from WBMY01011190.1 coordinate 107,684, forward strand.
CTCACACAGGCACAGCCCTGCTTCTGCTCGCTGGGCTGATGTGTGGGGCTTTTGGGGTGTGAGGGGCTGAGAGCCTGGCCCAGGGATGGTGCCTGCTTTCTGCAGTTGCTCCCAGCCTTTCCCTGTTTTGTGAGCTTACTGGTCCCAGCAGCATTTGCCCCCCTCTGACCTCTCCTGGGGGCAGCTCCTCCTGTCCCACTGCACCCTCTGATGCCACATGTGCCCAGGGCTCTTGAGCCTGTGCCTAGCCCCAGCCCAGCCGCTCTCCTGTGAGATGCAGAAAAAAGTATTTTTTAGATTTTGGGAAGGGTGGGGGGAGGGGTGGTTTTTAAAAGGTTTTTGGCTGTAGTTTTTAAAAAGGAAATTTTTTTGTAGTGATCTAGTTTCCCAGGTGTCTTCTTCTGCCCTGTCATGTAGAGCAGGGCTGGGGTGCCATGCCCAGGGCCAATGGCCCTGGTGGCTCTGCCCACCCTCCTGAGTGGCCAGGATGAGCCAAGGGCTGGGGCAAGAAAAGGTGAGCCCTCCACCACCCCTCATCCTGTGGCCCAAGAGAGCTTCACCCCTCTGTAGGGCAGCTGATAAGGCTTGTTTGGGTTGGGGGATCCTCCCCAGTACTTTGTGCCTAGCATCACCTCCAGCTCCCCCCCCCCNNNNCCCCTCCAGTCCAGCTGTCCAGAGACCACCTTTCCCTGGAGGGCCCAGCCCAGGGGGCCTACACCACCTTGTCCATGCTGCTAGCACCCCATGCCTTCCAGCCTGCTGTAGTTAATGATGATTTTTAAATTTTTTGTTCTTAATCACATTCCCTCTGGCAGTTAAATAAATCTCAGACTTCTTTGAGGCAAGAATGAGTTAACCCTTTCCTTGCCTTCCTTGCATCCCTGTTCCTGCTGCCCAGCAGTTGAGGTTTGCCTGCATGCAAGGGCACAGCAGGGCTGAAGCAAGGCACCCTTAAAAGGGTGGACATGTCCCCATCATGCCAGCAACACTCAGCTCTTGGTTGCCTGCAGCTAGGCTTCCTTCCACGACTGGTGGCAGCTTAGCCCTAAAGTGGTAACAGCTTGTCAGGGCTTTTGCCCCCCAAAGCAGGTGGGGGGTGGTCAAAAGTGGAGGGAGGGACATCATATTCCACTCAGTTAAGCTGCTGGTTTGCTGTAGCTGCTTCTGGTAAGGTTGGAAGCAGTGTGAGCTGGCTTGTAGGCTGCTCCAGCAGCTGCCAGGGACAGAGGACTAAGGAGGATGTAGCAGGGTGGGCAGTGAAGAGGTCTGGAAAGCTAGGGCTGTCCTCATGGTATGGTGCTGACTGGAGGAGCGTTCCCATATGTGTTGTCCAGCTGAGGCAGTCTCTGGTTGGGTGATAACAACCTAGCCATGCCAGGTCCACTGGGCACTGGGAGCTGAGATGCTGGGAGCAGGGATGCCTAGGGGATGACCCTTTACTTTTTCCTACCACACTCTCAGTTGGTTTGCCCCCCAATCCATTCTCAGGGGTCCTTCCCCTGACCACAATGAAACCCCCAACAAAGCCTGCAGGTAATCTTCTGGAAAGCCCTGTTTTCAGCTTGATGGCTGATAGCTGGGGCTTTGCTCTCTATGGCTGCCTGGAAGAGGGGCACAGAAGGCAGCTGTTTAAATGGCACCCTGGGACCCTGCAAAGGGCTGGGCTGGGCTAGATTCCAGCCCTGTGGGGAGGGGCCCCTCTGCATCTCTGCTTGCTCCCTAGAGCCTTGTACTTGCCTGCCCACAGGCAAGTGGGCAGCCATGTGTGGCATCCACCAGAAACTGCCCCTCTCCATTGCTGCTGCCCAGTCCTGGTTGGCACTTAAGGGGTGCAGGAGGCTGGCAGGGTCAGGAGTAGAAATGTAAAACAAATGTCATCTCCCAAAGGTTTGCTTCTCTCCACATTTCTACTATCTGGTTTTTTGCATGCAGCCACACAACAGCTGAAGCCCACCATGGGACCCCTCACATCCTGCTACACTGGTACCCCCTGCCCATGAGTATCCAGCATCTGTCTGTGGGCACCCACAGCCACTCCTGTTTCACTTCTGGTTGACCCAGAAAATAACAAAGCGGAAATCGGAAGCCACAGAAGTCAGAAGAGCACAGTGTGCCCATCCAGCTGCCACCTCATGAGGGCTGTGCCAGAGGAGGGATGTCCCTTCTGCCGACTCTCAGTCCTGATGGGCACCCGGCAGCTTGCAGGGTGGCAGAGGTGGGGTTTGGTGACTTCAGGACTACAGGGAATAAGACTGGAAAGGAAACTGAGGAGGAGTTGTTTATATCAAGGGAGTTGATGGCACTGAGTAGAGGGGCAGAGAGCAAGGTGCAGATGGAGCAGTCATGTCTTACCCTGGTCCTGTCACTCAACCCCGAAATCACCACTGTTCCCAGATGGCTGCTTCCTCTTGGGATGCACGTGGTGCAGGGTGCCCATGGTGCAGGGTTTCCCCAGTACAATGTGCACGCACAAGTTGCCCACGGGACTGGCTTTGCTTCAGGGTTGTGCAAGCCCCTGCAGGCCATCAGCTCACTGGCTTCCTGTCACAGCACGGAGGGAGTGACAAACTACAGTGTCTCTGCCTGCCTGGCAGCACTGAGATTGCTCTGAGAGCATCCGCTGTCCTGTGGCTCCTCACTGGCCCAGTGACACCCATGGCTCAAGGGTGGGGGAAGGGAAATGGGTGCTGCTGGGAAGAGTGGGAGCAGATGCTGTCCTTCCTCCCTGGCCATGGGGTAATGGAGCCCTGAGCCACCCACCACCCCCCTGTCCTGCCCACTCCTCAGTAGCACTGTGCCACTTATTACCAAAGCACCCTCTTGCCAGCACCCTGGCAAGGTGTTCAGTGTTGGGTTGGGTTGATAAGCCCTGTTTCACAAGAAATGAAGTCATGGGGAGTTGCTTGAAGTTGCAGTGTGGCAACAGCTGGGTTGGGAGGAGAGTGGAGGCTCCTGTCCTTGCTCCACGTCCTGTGTACAGGTGAGTGCCTCACACATCTCCCACCCCTGCCTGCACTCGTCCTGGCACACACTAGGAGTTGAACCAGCTCTGCAGGTCAGGATAGAGGTGGCCATGGGGCAGGTGGGGGTAGGCCGTGCAGATGGCACAGATCCGCTCCCTCCAGTCAGTGTAGAGCTTCACGCTGAACCTCCTCTGCCAGGCAAAGAACTGCCGGTAGCGGCTGGAGTTCATGGTCTTCAGGAAGGTGGCCAGCTCTTCCAGGGTGCCAAAGTCATTGACATGGATGAAGGAGTCTGCAGGAACAAACTGCTCATAGTTAGCCCTGGGTGGCCCCAGCACCACAGGCACAGTGCCGGCCAGCAGTGAGTTCCTCCAGAGTTTCTCTGTGATGTAGTCCCGGTGGATGGAGTTCTCAAAGGCCAGGTAGAACTTGGACTTTGATATTGTTGGCAAGAGGCAGTCCTTGCAGAGGGGCTTGTTGTTTGCTTTCCCATATATATTCACATGGAGGTACTTGGAGAGGTTTTTGTAGACTTCAGCTCTTTTCTGAGTCCTGTGGTAGTTGCTGATAACCCAGGACACCAAGTTGGTCTTTGCAGGGATGTTCACAGTGGCTGACCGGTTGAGTACAAGCTTGCCATAAGGGATGAAGATGTCTGAATCCTGTCTGTAGGTCATCACCCAGTTGAAGGTCTGGTTCCATGCTGCTAGAGCTCTAGTGTTGGAGGGGGACTCCAGGGAGACCCACACCCAGTTCTGCCCCGGCAGCCTCTCCTTGGGCAGTTTGTCCCGGCCAGGCTGGAGCCTGGAGTGGGGGAACACCACCACATCGGCCTGGTGTAGGAGCTGCTGCTCTGTGGTGAGCTGGCAGCCTGTGATGCTGTACAGCTCTCGGCACACATCTCTGCTGACACTGGGGACCTGCTTGGAGGGCCATTCCCACACCAGGATCACCAATGGCTTCTTGTGTTTAGAGTCTTCTCCAGAGCCTTTGGAGGGGTTGAGGAAGAGCCTCAGGTTCCAGAGGATGGTTACAAACACCCCGGCAGTGACCAAGGCCTTCACACCAGGCCAGCCCCATGGTGACCATCGCAGTGGCAATGCGCAGCGCATGCTGGTGGGTTGGCTGTCACCTCATCGGATGACAGCTGACACCTGTGAGAGAGAAGCAGCCACCAAGGGCCATCAGCTCAGCTTGCCTGGAGCGAGGGGTGATGGGGAGGCACTGTGGCCAGAGTGGCCAGAGAAAGGGCTTCTTCATGAAGCCTGGGCCTCAGCATCACCCGAGGACCCTCCGCTTCCCCATGCCACAGAGTTCCCCATGCATGTGGCCTTTGTTCATGCTCCTGCAGTCTCTGGTGACCTTTGGCGGAGCACAGCTTCTGGGAGGTGCAGAGCTGATGGAAAGTAGCCACCTGTGCCCATCTGCCCCACCTGGCTGGCCCCACTACAGGCAGTCCTTGCTTGCTCCATCCCTCCTTTTCCCCACCTGATACACAGCCACAGTCTCAGTCCTCACTTCTTGCTTAGCCCAGAATGGGTCAAACTTGATACGCAGCCAGCCTTGCCACTGCTGCACACTAAAAGACAAGAGGGAACATCCCAGTCCCACCTGAGTAGCACCATGGTGAAGTCTTAGCTGCAAAATGGGGTGACTGACTCTGAAGTCCAAAACTCTGATGAGGGCTGAGTTTGGCAGTGTCCTGCCCTGCCTGCTCACCCCAGCATTCTGCTGGGGCAATGGCAAGGCAATTCCCAGGTTCGAGGTGCCCTCCCCAGGTTAGGGTGCACTCCCTCAGTCCCTAAGGGCATCAGGATCCCCAGCAGGCTGGGAGCTCAGTGCCCCAAACACTCACATTTTGTATTTAGGATGTCACAGATGGCCAACTGCCCCAGTGTGTGGGCACAGAGGGGAGGAAGGACAGGGATAGCAGGAAGGACAGTGCAACACTTGGGGCTGCCACTGGTGGGGCTCAGCTTGCAGGCACATGGGCCCCCAGCTGTGGGATGTTCACCCTGCCAGGGTGCCCATCTGCCTGCTTTGGGCTTTCGTGGTTTAACCAGCAGCACTGCTGGGAGCAGAGCCGTGTCGGAGGTGGAGAGGGGGTGGTTGGCTGCCCTGGGGACTAGCCACCAGCTTAAGTCCCCTCTTGAGAGTTGGTCCCACTGCAGGGCTCAGAGCATTCAGCACCAAAGGTGATTTCCCTTTTTGTGGAAACCTCTGGAAACATGTGATCTGCCTGAGCCCTGCTGCCAGCTGGGGCTGAGCCAGTCCTCTGGTATCGGAGTCTGCTGGAAAGCAGTGCCCTACTTTCCCACCCACCCCAGCATTGCAGCTTGGCTGCAGAAAGTCCCTTCCCCACACTGGCCCACTCCATCTGTCCTGCTAAAATACAGGAGCTAGGTTTGAGCTCCAGACAAATTTGGCATGGGAAGCAGAAAGGACTGGGAAAGCTTTGATGATTCCCTGCACTACACATCAATGCTGCATGTCTCTGTCCACAGCGGCAGGAATGTTGCTCCTGTTTTGGGGATGTTGCTCCCATTTTGGGGATGCTCTGAAAGGGAAGCCTCTGCTCTTGCAGTGGCAGAGGCCACCCCATTTCTCAGCCCCTTTCCCCTCGGTGGTCATTAATGTTGAACTCAGACTTACTGTGATGGAGGTGCCAGGTGCGTCTGCCAGGGCGCTTCTGTGCTGGGCTGGAGCACTCGAGGCTTCCTCTTTTGCCTTGTCCCAGCCCCACAGCAGGTCCTTCCTGCCCCACGTGTCAGCTGGCACACCCCACTCCCAGCACTTCCCCTGCACTGTGCAGGGGGG
>WBMY01011190.1:117062-156918 GCA_013397315.1 Donacobius atricapilla
CCCCCCGCGTGGGATCGCTCTCCGAGCCCCGGTACCCGCCGGGTATAAATAGGTTCTCAGCCCATATGTGGGTCGGAGCCGCCGGTCTTCTGTGGGCTGGAGAAAAGGCAGCTTCGTGGGGTTGGGGGCCGGGGGCCTTGCGTGTGTGTCCTTGCCAGGCTGACAGAAGGGGCAAGATGGCATCGTGCTGGGGCCTCGGGGCCGCTGCCACCCTGTCGCAGGCTCCCTGTGTGGGGTCACCATCAGCCTCCCGGGGGACCCCGCAGCTGTGGGCAGGGGGTGGGTGCGCGGCTCGAGGGACCCGGTTATTTTTAGCGGGTGGGGGAGGGGAGCGAGCTGCTGCTCGCAAGCTGCCATCGCTTTTCTCTTCCCCTCCCAAATATCCCGCAGGCCCTATCCTGCTGTTCCTCGCCGGCAGCCGCCAGCACCAGACCCCTTGCCCTGGTAGCTGGAGTAGAGAGGCCCCTGTGACAGGAGCAGGGCCGAGCCTGGCGCTGCAGGCTGGTTTCCCTGCACCCCGTTGCCCCCAAAATGGATCATGGGGATCGTGCTCTTTGGCTGAGTCATCTCCCCTCTTTACCCTGAGCAGAGATGCGTGGCCATGGCAGGGGCTGCATCAGACCCTTGCCCACAAGGATGAGCAGCCTGACACAGCTGGGACCTGGCACACCCTGGCTGACCCAGCCCTGGCTGCCATGGCCATTGGGTTACAGACTGGGGTTGCACACAGCTTTTTGGGGACCCATTTCTCTGTGACCCTCCCTACCAGCCCTGTGGGCAGCATGGGGGTGCAGCACGGGAAGCTGTGGCCATAGGAGGAGGATGAGGAGCCCAGGCCTCATCACCTCCATGTGTATGGACTGTTGCTGGAGTGCCACTGCTGCAGGTGGGGTGGCAGGGTATGGAGCAGCCTCTCCTTGCCTACCCAGCGATACCGTGAGTGCAGCTGTGTGCCAGGATGAGAGCTGGTCCCAGTGCTGTGGGTGCTTGCGGATGGATTTGATGCAGTCCCTAAGACAGCTTTGCCCTGAGGATGCGCGTGCCCTGTGTATGTCACCTCCTTCTGTGTGCTACTGCTGTGTGTGAATCCCAGAGTCACTTGGTGTCCCTGCTCTGCGCAGGGCCATCGTCCTTCTCACTCCCTCTGGAGCTCTGCCCTCTCCAAGCAATGCTGGGCTGAGCTGCTGGTGCTAGCTGGCCGGGCCAGAGCCAGGCCCTGCGTGACGTCTGGGCCTGGCATTCAGCAATGGGCTCACCAAGTGCAGGTTTGGCCTGGCAGCAGCCACAGATGGATGTTTCAGTGGGAGAAAGCAGCTCCCACTGGGGTGATCTTACTGCAGCAGCCGGAGGCTGAGGGACTGGAGCAGGAATGGGAGGATGCACTAGTAGCCTATTCTCCTCCTGAGTGTTCACCTGGGGGCAGGCAGACTTGGGGGTTGCTGGGCTTCTCCCAGCCTCAGAGTGGGAGTGTGGGCACCAACAGCTGCCTTTTGGCACAGCCTGGTGCTGCAGGTGCTCCCCTGTGGTCAGTCCTTGCCACCGTGTGCTTCCCGCCCGGCAATAGTTGGAACAGCAAACCCAGTCCTACAGGGTGGGGTGGGAAGCAGAGACCCCAGGTTTGACTGAGTGCTCTGGGCTGGGATTTAAGAGCTGGAGCAGTTCTGTGTTCTGCCCATGAATGTTGGTGGCCTGGGGGTGTCCCTGTTGTCCCTGGCAGCAGGGGCTGTTCAGGAGTGGGATTACAGTAGGGTACAGCCATGGTTTCGGAACAGACTTTATTCATAGGCTCTTGGTGAGGGCTTGGCCAGGCCATTTATAGGTGAGTGGTGGGTGTAGGGAGACCTGCAGCATGGCTAGGGGGATGGCCAGGCACTGTCCTTGCCCAGTGGCACCTCTTGTAAGGCCTTGTTCTCAGCCCATAATGGTTTTGGACCTTCCCTAGTGTGGTTGAGCTGTTCCAGGGGCTGCTCTGGGGTTTGGCCCCGATTTTATTCTTCCCAGAGCAGAAATTCAGGCAGAAGCCCTGGGATGATGGAGGTCTGAGCAGAACAGCATCACTGCCTCTTGGTGGAGGGAAGCCCAGGCTGTGGGGTCGCGTGGGGATTGCTGGCTTTGCTTTGAGTCTAGTGGGACAGGAATTGTTAAAGGGTGGGCTCTCCCATGACTTTGGTATCTGGTTTAAACCTATGTTAGATGTAAAATTAGCAGTTGCTCTCTCAAAAGTCACCACAGGCACAGTTCAGGGTGTTCACCTGCCTGCCCTGGGGTGTTTTGTCCCCATTAATTTGGGAATGGGCAGGCAGCCACATCTGGAGCTCCTAGTGATGGAAGTATGTTGCCAGTTTGCTTGGTCCTGGGGAAGGGTTGGTGGGCAGGTCAAGGCTCTTTTAGGGGACTGATGGGAGCAGTTCTGTGCTGTTTTGGTGCTGCAGCACATTGGTGCCTGTGCTTGCTCCTTGGGCCCTAGGATGAGGGAATAGGGAGAGCTGACAGCAGTGTGGCTGGATCTGTGCCTTCTGCACTTTTTCTTGAAGAAGGAAAAGTCTCCACACAGGAGCTGGCAGATCTGTCCCTTCCCCCTGGCTGGTGGCAGAGAGCTAGGGGGAAACTGATGCTGCCAGAAAAAGAAAGGCTGAAATTTGGGGTGCTGGGGGGCTCTAGCAGTGCCTCTGCTGGGGTGCAGTGTCCCTAGGCCCCTGTGCATGTGGCCCTGCCAGCTCCTGCTGCCAGGGCTGGGAGGATGCTGATACTGGATGCAGCTAGAATCAGCTGGGTACTGCCCTGGCTCTGAGTGCTCTTTGCCCCCTCGTCGTTTGCAGCAGGTGTGGGGAGGGGAAGCAGGGATGTGCTGGCTCAGCAATGTCTCTGTGAGTCCCTGTTGGCAGGGCAGCTGGGGGGCACCTGTTGCAGAACACCTTCCTCCACCCTGGCTGCTGGCATGATCCTGTGCTCAGGTCAGGCATCTTGTGCCAGTGGGAGGGTGCCCCTGTCCCAGTGCTGTGTGGCCTTTGCATAGGGCACTGATGATGATGTGCCCTCTTGGCCCAGCACACAGGTGCCCGGCTGACACTGCAGGAATGGGGAGAACCGTGGTGGGTGTTCCTGGGTCTTCAGCTCAGGAGAGTTGTTGACAAACCCCAGCAGGGATTTCTTGCTCCTCCAGCCTCCCCAAGACAGGACACCAGGCTGCTGTGCCAGGGCTGTCATGGGTGGGGATGTGCCCATGCTGGAGGCAGGGGGTAGTGGGAGAGATGGACATAACTGGAAGTGACCAGAGGCAGAGGTGAGCGTGGCCAGACCATGGCAGGATGGGAGTTGGCAGCCCCTGGACCTGGCCTTGTCTGTCCCCATGGGGCAGGTGACCTTAAGGAAACCTCTCAGGCCCACACCTGGATGGTCATCATCAGTGGGTGTCCATGGTCAGGTCTCCATTGGAGCTGGGCGGCTTAGCCTCAGGCATTTTGGGGACTAATTTGCCCTTAGAGCTCTCAAGCTCATCTTTCCCAGTGACCATGGCTCTAACTGCCTTTACTTTCTGGCTGTGATAAAAAATGGGCATTTAACAGTGATTAAAGTCTGGAGCCATGAAAATGTAAAGATATTTCTGCAGCCTTAAAATGCTATTGGGAAAGTTGGATCCTGTGGGAGCTGAGACCCCCATCCCTCAGGGTTCCTGCAGGCCAGCGCCTATTGCCAGCTCCTGCTGGCACTGTGGGCAGCACTGGGATTGGCAGAGACGCTGGCATGGAGTAGGCAGCAGCTCCTTTCTCCCATGAGGAGCACAGGCAGACTCTTCCCCGTCCTCTGGGGGATATATCTGGGGATTTTGGATGCTGTGTGTGATGCTGCTTCACCTGTGTTGGAGCCAATAAACCCCCTTGCAGGTGCCAGGCTATGGGAGAGGGGAGCTGACATGGCAGATTTGGGGTGCAGGGGTGTCACTGGAGTTGCCAGCTTGAGCTTAGTATGGGGGTGCCCAGCACCTGACTGCCCCCCTCCCACACCGTGCTGGCTGGAGGCTGTGGCGTTGGGCATCAGGCATTGCTGGGGGCAGGCAGGAGGGAACTGAACGAACTTCTAGGTGACACTGATGGACAGGAAGAACTGCCTCTGCCTGACCTGGCTGTCCCCATGAGGACTGCCCCCTGGGCTACTGAGACATGAGTGCTGCCACATCCTGGGGTCACCAGTGGAGTTGCGCAGTTGTCTATGACCTGACAGCCATGTCTATACTGACCCTGGCTCCAGCACATCTCGCAGCTGTCCTAGTGCCAGCGGGACTGTGGGCATGGTGGCCCCATTGTGCCAGGCTGGGCTGTTTGCTCTCCTCTGTTTACACTACTGTCCTGTGGTGCTTATCTGGCCTTTTGACCTGGCTGTGTGGGAGCTGTGTGTTGCAGCAGGCCCTGCTGCCTCCTGCTCAGCCTCCTCGCAGGCTCTCGCTCCCATCTGACAATATGGTAGAGGATGGGCAGAGGCACTGAATCGCCGTCCCAATGCTTCAGGGAAAGACGTCCCCCTGCCAGGGGCCTGAACCCTGCTATGGCACCCACCCAGCTCTGCCTCCCTGCTGGGGGAATTGGGCAGGACCCCACCACCCCTGCCTCCAGCTGAGGGCAGGATTGAACATGGGACAAATTACCCCACTGTCTGTAGGGTGACAGGTGGACACCCAGCACTTGTGCAGTCCTGGACAGTACCTATGAACTCATCCTGCTCACATCCAACCAGGCTGAAATGAACATGTGGCCGGGAATGTGGAAGGATTGAATGCCACCACCCAGGAGCTGTCCCTAGCCCCCACAGCCACTGTCACCTGGTACAAGGGCTACTGGAACCTGTCCCACCCTCCTTCATGCACCTGTGCCCTCTTCAAGAGAGAAGGGAGACAGGGGATGGATGACAGGGCGTGGCAGACTAGCTGGTGCAATCATGGCCAGCTGCTGGCAGGGACCAGCCCTTCTCCTCTCCTCGGCCCTCTCCTACCTACTGGGGAGCATTTCTTTCTCAGCTGCTTGCATTCTGGCCTTTTCTCCTTGCTTCCTCACACAATCCCAAAATGTCCTCGCATATCTTGCACTTGTGGGCAGGGACCCCACCATGCCCATGCTGTGCTGGTGTCCCTGCCGGGTGCCTCTCTGAAAGTCCGAGGCTCTGTTGGGCCCCGCTGCATGCCAGTGCCTCACTGTGGGTGTGGAGCAGCCCTGGCCTTCCCACCTCTGGGAAGTTCCAGTGGGGGCAGCCCTGACCAGGGGGGCCATATGCTACCATGTCTGCCCATCACCATGTCAGTGTGGGTGCCAAAGGTGTTGGGACAGCCTGCTGTGACACTGGGGTATGTGGCAGTGCAGAAGGGGCTGGGGACAAGGGACAACTCTGGGGATGGAGATGAGCAAAAGTCAATGACCTCTGTCAAAAAAAAATAACAACAAGCAGGTTCCAACAAGCTGTTGCCACCAAGGACAGTCTCCACACGAGCCTGGTACAGACCAGTGTGGGTGTGTGGGGACGGTCCCCCCGGTGCCCGGGCACAGAGGCCCTGTTGTGTGCCTGGTAAACAGGCAGGGGGTGGGGCAGGGGCCAAAGGACAGCAGTGTGTGTCAGGGTGTCCCCTGCTATCCTGCCTTGTGCAGGAACAGTGACACCAGGGTCTGTCCCCGGGACTGGTGCTATCAGAAAGATGAGGATTCTCAGGCACTGTGCCTGGGGGCATTTTCCATCTCCTCCAGTACTTCCTTTCCAAAACCAGGAACTCTGGTATAGCAAGTGCAGAATGGGCAGCACCCGTGGGTGCAGTTGTGCTCATCCCACGGAAGTAACACTGTGGTCATTTGCTGGCAGGGACCTGGGTGCAGGCCTCCCTCTGCTTACTGCCATTTGGGGCTTCTCTGACTTTCTTGACAGAGTGTTGGCAGCCCCTGAGTGGGGCAGCATGGAGGTGATGTTGGAGACAGGAGGGCCTGACCCTGTCACCTGTTGGCAGCTGCATCTTTCATGTTAAAGTCCATTCTTGTCACCCCATGGGCTTGCCCATTGGCACTGGTCGCTGGTGGGAGGCTGGTGTGGGTGGTGTAGCGAGCTGCTTCCCAGTAGTGGAGCTGGGCCCTGCCCATGGGTGGCAGCAGCAGGTTTCAGGGTCTCAGCGCCTGCCTTGGGTCTGATCTGGCCCTGGAGTGAGCCAAAGTCACCTCACCCTCACCCTGTGCCTCAGTTTCCAAACCTGCAGTGGTTCCCTGCTGCTGGGCAGCAGGGCTGTGACGTGTCTGGGCACTCTGGTGCAAAGTGGCAACAGCTGTGCTGGCAGGGTGCCTGTGCTTGCTCCTGCCTGTGCTTGCTCCTGCCTGTGGCTGGAGATGCTGATGCCTATGCCCAGGGCCTCTGGGCACAGAGCCTAGTCTGGACTTCTGAGCCACTGCGGCCAGGAATTCCAGAGAATTTGCTGTTATTTACCATATGCTGCCAGTGGAAATCCTTGCAGCCAGAGCCTTTTGGGGAGGGCATGGAAGAGATGCCAGGATGGCCCAGTTGCACCTGGAGCTTGTGCCAAGGGCCTGGCTGACCTGAAGGTTTACCCTCTGCTATTGGACTCAGCTCTTGAACCTTGTTAGATCCAACAGTGGCACAGGTGACAAGGGGACAACATCGTGCTGCTCCAGGCTGTGAGGGCACTAGCCTTCAGGGCTTGAGGTCTTCTCCCTGTGCAGCCCCAGCTATGGTCAACCACTGAGGCTAAGCTCAAGCCCCAGCCCCGTCTGCACTGCTGGAGGAGGCATCCATCGCTCTGTGTACCCTGCTCTGCAGTGCTGCACTGCACCAGTGCCTGGAGGCCCCTGTGCTGCCCATACTTCTCCCTGGTGGCTGAGTTCTGTCCCTAAACATCCTGTTTTCTCTGCTCTGTGTCGTCCCCAGTGGGTGCTGACCTTTGAGATCTTCATCCCCCTGGTGCTCTTCTTCATCCTCCTGGGGCTGCGGCAGAAGAAGCCGACCATCCCTGTGAAGGAAGGTGAGTGCCAGCAAGGCAGTGCTTGGGGACTCCCACATTTGGGGGCACCCTGAGGCCCTGGGGAGGTGTTCCAGCCTGGGGGTAGGGGGTACCTAGAGAAGCCTTTTGGGGGACATTGCATTGGGCAGGGGCTACAGCCAAGGGCTGGTGGGGCATATGAGGTGGGTAGAAGTAGCAGTCTATCCCAGCCTGGGGAGGCTCCCCTGGGGATAGCAGCACCAACCAGCCTGTGCCTGTCATCGGCACGGACATTTTGAGTGGGGAAAGGGGAGCTGTGTGGTGCTGGAACAGCCACAGTCCCCCCCAAGTAGTCAAGGGGCAGCTGAAGTGGCTCTGGGAAGGGCTCCCCAGTGGACGGGAAAGTGACCTACAGGAAGCCCTATGCCTGGCCTTGGGGTGCTCAGAGGCCTGGCAGGATGGTTAAATGGATGAGACTGGAGCTGAGGGCTCTGGGAGAATTCCAGCTGGAGATTTGGCCTGGGCTCTGGTGCCCGTGGGACGTGCTGCTGGGAGGAGGCAGCAGGGTGAAGCTGCTGGCTTGCAAGAGCCCGTGGATGCCCCACCTTGATGGGTACCCAGGCACAGGTGGCACAGCAGGGGCAGGGGAGATGCTGGGCACTGGGGGTGACCACATATAACGATGATTTGAGCCTGTGTTTCAGTGTGTGCCAGCGAGGGAGAGCCCAGCTGCCAGCGCGGTCCAGCTGCGGCAGGCACTACCCGTGTTCTTGCCTTGGCACTGACATGCGCTCTGTGTTGTGTGGTTTTTGGTTTGGTTTTTCGTTCTTTTCTGCTCATGTTTTCTTTTTCTTTCCCACCATCTCCCCTGCCCGCCTGCCCTTCATGCCTCAACTGCATGCGCCAGTCTGTAAGTTGGTGGGACGGGTGGGTGCCTCCTCCCATTCCCTTGCCAGTGCTGGCCTCGTAGTCTGGGGAGGAAGAGCCTGGTTTAGATCAACTTGCTCTGGCCTAATCTGTGCCTCTTGCCTTCCTCCACAACTGGTGAAGATGAGCTTGGGCAGCACAGTATGGCCCCTGCTTGCTCCTCCTTGGGGACTGACCAGCCATGGTGATGTACCCCTTGGTTGATGGTGCTGGGGCCACTGGTGGCCATGTCCCTGGCTCCCTGGGCTGCATAGGGCTCTCCAGGTCAGGTGGAGGCTTGTCTTACCCCTTCTTCTTGCCTCCCTCCTTGAGCAAAGTCTGCTGGGTCCTGTCACCTATGTGGTGGCCTCTGGTCACCCAGTCTTGCCCAGACACCAAGGGGTTGGGGCTGGCTCCCTCCCTGGTACCACCACCAGGTCCCTGTCTTGGTCCCTCATGGCTGGAACAAGCTGGGATGTGGCACTAGAGGAGCCTTCAAGGCCAGCAAGCTGCCTGCACTGACTTTGTCTCCAAACCATGGCGTGGCCACCAGTGTGGGTTCCACCACCCAGCATGCTGCTGGCCTATCCTGTGCTGCACCTGTCCCTTGTTCCTGCCAGAAGCCCATATTCACCAGTTTCTGCCGATTGTGGCCTTGCTAACAGCACTGACCTATCTCTAACCACAGAGTCAATGGCAGGGTGGCGAGAACAGGGTCTCTGCCTGGCACTGCCCAGTGACAACCCCGTGGACAACCCCATGAGGCAGGGGCATTCTGGGATTGCCCTGCCCTGAGGAAGGACACAGGAGGGTCCCAGCAGGGATGATGGCTCAGTGTCAGTGGAGGGGGGAAGGTTTGCCAGCCTTTCGCTGCTTCTTGTTTCTTCCATCTGCCCGCTCCATGTCTCATTTCCACCCACCTCCAGCCACCGGACCTTGAGGCAGCTGGGTTAGGGGGAGGCTGGGGGCTCTGGGAGCTGCAGGCGACAAATCTATTTTCCCTGTCATATTTTTCCTCCTATTCCGTTGGAGATTCACCACTGCCTCTGAGGCTACTAACAGGAGGGGCTGGGAGCCTGGAGGAGGTTGGTGGCCATCTTGGGGGCAAGTGGCAGAAATTGGCATCGTCGTGGGGAGCCATCACCCAGGGAAGATTGGGTGGGGGCAAGAGGGCTGGAGCCAGGGGTGCTGAGCTGCCTGCAGCTCCACAGAGTCACCAGCCAGGACAGCCCTGGTGGAAAAGCTGCTGACTTCTGATCATGGCTGCCAACCTCCCATGGGTTCACAGACCCCAGCACGTGCTTTTCTGAACTAAGTGTCTGTTTCTCTGGTGGCCCCTTCCCCTGCCCTGCCCCTTTGCCTCTTCTCCCCTCTGCCCGCACTTTCCTTGGCCTCTTTGCACTCTTACTGGCTCCAGCTTTCTACACGGCGGCCCCGCTCACATCAGCCGGGATTCTACCAGTCATGCAGTCCCTGTGCCCCGACGGCCAGCGTGATGAGTTTGGCTTCCTGCAGTACTCCAACTCCACGTGAGTCCTGCCCTCACCATGCACTTCCTCTCCCAGCCCTCGCACTGCCGCACAGAGCCTGCCCCTTTCCACTCTGGCACTGTCACCCTAGGGCTGAGGCAGAAGTTGGTATCTCCTAAAGTGCTTGGGTGCAGACCACCATGTCCTTGGTGCAGGGGACACCTCAGTCTGTTCTGCTGTGGGCTCCCAGGCGTTTGGTGCTGGGAGGAGGATGGAGATGGCCCTTGGAGACACCTTGAGGTGCTGGGGCTCTCCTCTGAACCCTGGCACCCTGGATTTCAGTGCTCAGGAAAGGGCAGAGGTGCCCTGTTTCAGACAGGACTGCTGTCCCCTGCGCCTGAGGGGCTTCCCTCAGAGCTCTGGGGAAGATGTCCCCATCCCTCTGTCCCTGAAGCCAGGGTGGTGCTGGGCTCTCGCAGGGTGACACAGATTCTGGAACACCTCAGCGAGGCAGTAGAGCAAAGCAGCCTCTTCGACCCGCAGCACCCAGGACTGGAGGAGGAGCTGGAGTCGCTGCGCCGGCACCTGGAGGCCCTCAGCAGTCCTGAGCCCAGCTCCATGGAGACCCACTTCAGCAGCCGAGCAGGTGGGTTGTGCTCTGCCTGCCCCTGCTGCCTGTGTGGGCAGAGATAGATAGTGCCAGCTTGCACGGCAAAGTGATGGTGTGTGGCAGTGCCCTGCCACTGTCCTGCATTGCTGCACTGGGCAGAGCCAGCTCTGGGGCCAGGCTGTGTCCCTGATGCTAGTGGCTGCTCTGACCTCGCACCTTGTTCCTTTGCAGGATCCAGCTTCACACTGGCATGGGCAGCCAAAGACCAGGGTGAGCTGCGGCACTTCCTTGTGCAGAATCTGTCCCTCCCCAACAGCACGGCTGAGCTGCTCCTGGGCTCCAGCATTGACCTGCGGGAGGTGGGTGACGTCTGGGCTTTGCAAGGGTCTGTGCTGCCCTGTGAATGGCACCTAACTGGGATTTGTCCTTCCCTGCCACCCTACGCCAGGGCCTTGCTGGGCAAGCAGGTGCAGCACTGGTGCTCCACTCTTGGCACACCTGGCAGTCCTGCTCTCATCTTGGTGCAGGTGTACCGGCAGTTTTTTGATGCCTTTCCTTTGGTACCTGATGAGACCCATGAGCAAGACCTGTGGGATGGGTTTGGCCCCAGCAGGAAGATGACACAGCTGGAGGTGAGGAGCTGTGTGGTATGCAGGGGACATGGTAGGGTAGAGCCCGTCCTCTTGTCTCCTCCGTGTCCTACCCCAGATGATCTAGGCATGTCTGTCCCAGTTGAGGGGCCATGACAGAAAATTGGCAGGGGGGCAGAGCAGCAGCAGGGATAGCTGGGGTCCATCCTGGTGCTGCCTCCAGTTCCCTCAGTGCCTATGCCTGGGTTTACCATTGCAGTGGGGGTTGGCACTGCCTGGGTGGTGGCTGTGGAACGAGCAGGGGAGATTGTTCCCCCCTTGCATCTGGCGTGCAGGGGACCCCTGCTCCCTGCATCTGCACATCCCTTCTCTTCCCCTTCTTGCCCCATGTGGCAACCATGGATGCTGTGGGGCTGTTCATGTATGCTTAGGGACACACAAGGAGGGGGACCTGGGGGAAGCGCACATTCTACCAGCTATCCCTATTCTTCATCTTGCAGAAGAGCCTCCCCAGCGGCTGGAGGAGCCTGCAGGAAAGGCTAGTTCACAGGGTGCTGCGGGACCCAGTGGCAGCCCCACACCAGCCAGCACTGCTCCACATACTGTCTCAGGCTCTGGGCCTCACCAGCACTGCTGTGGCACCTGCCATGTCTGATAGCCCACAGGCCTTTGTCACTGAAATGGAGGTGAGCACCTCATGGGGCAACCTGGGCTGCCCTGTCAGAGCAGGTGCTGCAGCACTGTCCCTACAACTTCCTGCCCTGTAGAATGTCCTCTTCACCGGGCCAGTGCTGGAGCAGCTGACATGTGAGCAGAACCCAGGGGCACTGCACCGCCTCCTGCGTGTGTCCGCCAGGCAGCAGCCATTGCTGGCAGCATACCGGGCACTGGCCTGCAACGGCAGCCGAGCTACCCGCCAGGAGCGCTTTGCCCAGCTGGCCTCCAAGCTCCAGGAGCAGCTGGACACCCCCAAGATCATCAGCAGGGTGAGAGCTGGGCAGATGGGCCAGGCTGGTGGCAGGGATGAGGCTTGGGCAGGCTTTTCTACTCAGCTGGCATTATGTTGGGATGGGGAACAGTTACATGGCCTGGCTTCTCCTGGTCACCCCCTTCTCTGACATGAGCACCGCCCCACACAGCTCCATGGTAAGATCCCAGGTGGTTTTCCCTCTAGTTCTTGCTTGAACGTTGCCTATTGGATAGGACTGGATGTCCCTAACATCTTCCTAGGTGTCCTGGCCAGCTTCTCTCCCCAGGAGCAGCAAAGCCCTTGGTGGCACAGCTCAAGCCTGACTCTGAGGTCTCACTCCTTGTCCTACCCAAGCTCAGTGTGTCCTTTGTAGGAACAGAGGACCACCCTTCCTGTCTTGAGCGATATCTTGTGTCCTCACACAAGTCCCTGCCAGCATTTGCCACCATTCTCACTGATTCATAGCCACCATGTACAGCAATGAGTCCAGGGCCTTACCTCAGCACAGCTCCAACCAAGAAAGTGGAGTTGCTATTGCTTGGCGTCCTTCATTGGTCCCTTCCTAATGGCAAGTAGGACCCTGTTGTCCCAGCAGTGGAGTAACTCCTTGTCCACTCATACTCACAGCTGAAGCTGGAGGAGGTGAACAGCACAGCCACCCAGCACCGCCTCCGTGCCCTCCTTGAGGACCTGGTGGAGATGGAGAAGGTTCTCCGGGATGTGGACATCCTTTCGGCACTGGCGAAGCTGCTGCCCAGGGGAGCCTGTGCCAGCAAGGCCCCGCCACCCACAGCCAACAGCACCAGCTGGGCCAGTGCCAATACCACATCTGGCAATGCCACAGCAGAGGAGGAAGAGGGCACCGGGGGGGGCCCATCCGGCATCGATAACCCCCAGGGGCAGTTCTCAGCATTCGTGCAGCTCTGGGCTGGGCTGCAGCCAATCCTCTGCGGCAACAACAGGTAGGAGCGCCAGGGGATGTCTCCAGGTTCACCCTGCACAGGCCAGGGGTGTCACCCCTTGCTGAGCAGGCAGGATGGGTGCTGTGCCGCACTTGGCTGTGCTGCAGGCAAGGATACCCCCTGTATTGGGCAGCACCATGCATGCACTGGAATCAGTGCAAAGGCCTGTCATGGGCAGGGGTGGGGGCTGCCTGCAGCAAGGGGTGCTGAGCCTGGAACAGAGTGGAAATCCTGAGCTCCCTTTGCAGGACCATCGAGCCTGAGGCACTGAAGCAGGGCAACATGAGCTCACTGGGCTTCACCAGCAAGGAGCAGCGGAACTTAGGCCTCCTTGTGCATCTGATGACCAGCAACCCCAAAATCCTGTATGCACCTGTGGGCACTGAAGTTGACAAGGTCATCCTGAAGGTGAGGATACATAGGGTGGGACCCTTGTCATTCTTCTCCCACCAGTCCTGCTCTGCAAATGGGCAGTGCAGCAGGGAGGAGGTTGATTCCCAGACACAGGCAGTGGGAGGTGGGCAGGTATCTCCATGGCTGCTAGCCATCCCAGAGAGCAGGAAGCCCCTGCCTCTGCCCAGTGTATGACTTTCTGCCTGGCCCCCAGGCCAATGAGACCTTCGCCTTTGTGGGCAACGTCACCCACTATGCCAAGGCATGGCTGAACATCTCCCCTGAGATCCGAGCCTACTTGGAGGAGGGCAGGCTGCAGAGGCGCATCCGTTGGCTCCAGCAGGTAGGACAGGGATTTCCTGCCCTGGCAGTGCAGAGGGGTTCATCCTCCCCCCAGACACCCTGGGGCTCATCATGTGGTACTCCCTGGTATCCACCTTGTTCTTGTGGAGACTGGTCTGGATCCCTGCACACTGTGCACCCTGTCCCCCATCCTCAGGAGGAGCTTTGGGTCCTACCTGTGTCCATGGAGGGGGGACAGTGATCTGAGAGGCAGGGCATAGCCCAACTTCTCCCTCCCATATCTTTGTCTCAGTTGACTGCTGACCTCCACAAGCACCCAGAGATCCTGAATATCTCCGACAGTGATGTTCTCCACAATTTTCTCAATGGCAACTTCTCCCTGCCCAATGCCAGCATCCTGCTCCAGCAGCTGGATACCATTGACAATGCTGCCTGCGGCTGGGTCCGCTTCATGGCCAAGGTGAGGTGGAGCGCACCTGTGGGAAAGGTGAACCGCTGACAGCCAGGCTCTGTGGGCTGAAGAGGGTCAGATCCACTGAGACCTTTTTAAGAGCGTGGGACAGGAGCCCTGGGGGAGGTGGTGGTTCCTGCAGTGTCCAGAGCTTTGAGGTAGATGTCTAGGGTGGAGGTGCTCACCTACTATTGACTTCAGGGGCTGAGGTTGGCTTTGGGTGGCACATGCTGTACTGTGTACATTCTCTGTGTGCTGGACCCATACAAGCCTTGGGATCTCACTTGCCTGCTGGAGCATGTCCAGAGAAGGGCAATGGAGCCAGGGAAGGTTCTGGAGCACAGGTCTGATGAGGAGGGACTGAGAACTGGGGGAGCTCAACCTAGAGAAGAGGAGGCTTAGGAGGGACCTTGTAAGTCTCTACAATTACCTAGAAGGATGTTGCAGCTAGGTAGGGTTGGTCTTTTCTCCCAACTGACAAGTGACAGGACAACAGGAAACAGCCTGAAGTTGTAGCAGGGGAGGCTTAGATTGGATTTTGGGGAAAATTTCTTCACTGAAAGGATGGTCAGCACTGGAACAGGCTGCCCAGGGCAGTGGTACTACCCCTGTGTTCAAAAAATGTGTGAATTTGACACCTAGGGGCATGGTTTACTGCTGGGCTTGATAGGGTTTGGGTTTATGGACTCAGTGATCTTAGAGGGCTCTTCCAATATTAGTGATTCTATTATTCTCTTCCCACTAGGTCAGCGTGGACATCTTCAAAGGCTTCCCGGATGAGGAGAGCATTGTCAACTACACACTGAACCAGGCCTATCAGGACAATGTCACAGTCTTTGCCAGTATGTCCCTGGGAACCAGCACTTCTCAGGGGTCCCTGAAACTTTGCCCTTCTCCAGCTGTGCCCTGGAGCCACTGGCAGGATGTGGGTCCCTAGATGCCTGTGTTGGGTGGATGAGGGGGCTGAGTATCTCATGGTGCCCATCCTCTGCCCCATGCTGCTGTCCTGGCTCTCCCACTGATATGGCCTGCTGTGTATGTGCCCTCGCATTCCATGGGGGTCTCACATCCACAGCCATGCCACCCATCCCATCCATGGCAGCCCTCATAGTGCCCTCCCCATCCCTGCCTGTTCCTGTGGGCCAGCTGATGTGGCTGACCCCTGTGGACTCCCTGCCTCTTCTGCTGCCCACAGGCGTCATCTTCCAGACCAACAGGGATGGCTCATTGCCCCCCCATGTCATGTACAAGATCCGGCAGAATTCCAGCTTCACAGAGAAGACCAACGAGATCCGGCGGGCATACTGGCGGCCTGGCCCCAACACCGGTGGCCGCTTCTACTTCCTCTATGGCTTCGTCTGGATCCAGGGTAAGTGTCAGCACCCTGCCACAGCTGCCCATGACCCTGGCCCCTGTGCACTCAGCCTGGCCTCTCTTTCTCTTCCACAGACATGATGGAGCGCGCCCTCATCAACACATTTGTTGGCCACGATGTGGTGGAGCCTGGCAACTATGTACAGATGTTCCCATACCCATGTTATACCCGGGATGAGTGAGTAACACTCACCTGCAGGGCCTTCCTCCGTCCACTTTGCAGGCCAGGGTACTTTAGCTGGGAAAGTGGAGCAAGTTTGGGGGCCTAAAAGAGATTGGTGACACTAGGAGTGATGAGCAACCCGTTAAGTCCATTTCTTTGGACTACCAGACTCAGGAGGCAGGGGAAAGTAAAGGAATGACACATGGATCTGCTTGTTATGTTAGTTATGGATTACAGTGGTCTGGAGGCAGCACCTGTAGAAGTCCTAGAGCCACCAACACTCCTGGGCAGGAGGCTGGAGAGGGTCCCATCTATGCCAAGGATAGGCAGGGCCCTGGGCTGAGCCTGTGGCTACTCCCTGCCTGCAAAGGCCTGCCAGCCACAACACTAGATTGTCCTGTGGGCTCACTGGAGAAGTTCTTTTAGGACACTAAGGAGTGCTGGGTTAGAGACTGGTTGTCCCTGAGCAGTGGGAGAGCCCCCTCCAAGACCCCATGCCCCAGAGTCTCTGCAGGTCTCTGTGGCAGTGCCATCATCCAGTTCTACTCTCTCTACCTCATCAGCTTTCTCTTTGTCATTGAGCACATGATGCCCCTCTGCATGGTGATCTCCTGGGTCTACTCAGTGGCCATGATGATCCAGCACATTGTGACAGAGAAGGAACATCGCCTGAAAGAGGTAGGGACGGTGGAAGAGATTCTTGGGGAGGAGTGGGCATATCTGAGCCCTGCATTCTGTGCAGTGTCCCTGCTCACCTTCCTTGTATTTCTGGGTTGCATGAACTAGGGCAGATGCAGATCCCAAATCCTTAGGCTGAGCTGGACCTTCTGAGTGTCCCCAGCATGAAATGAGCCCTGCCCAGCACTGGAGGGAGCTGAGCTCATTGGCACCCCAATACAGGGTGCTGTGCTGCCCCTTTCGCAGCAGCTCCCTTGGTGCTACCCCTTGCCCTCCCAGCCCAGTGAGAATGTAAGCAGGGTTGGGGACAGCCCCGCTGAGTAGTTTTGGCCTCACAGGTGATGAAGATGATGGGCCTGAACAATGCGGTGCACTGGGTGGCTTGGTTCATCACTGGCTTTGTCCAGCTCTCCATCTCGGTCACGGCACTCACTGCCATTCTCAAGTACGGCAAGGTCCTGATGCACAGCGACGTCCTCATCATATGGCTCTTCCTTGCCATCTATGCTGTGGCCACCATCATGTTCTGGTGAGCTGCCTGTTCTGTGCTGGGCAGTAAAGGGACCTGGGCAGTGCCAGGTTCTTGTGCCATGGAGTGAGGGTGTTGAGAGCTATGTGGGCAAGGGCCAGTGGAGGGGCGCAAGTCCCTCCAAGCAGCTGATTTGGGGAGCCAATTTATTGCCTCAGCACCACCAAAATTAGATAGCATGGGGAAAGTCCTGGTGGGGTCAGATCCAAGGAGACATTGTTCTCCCTGCAGCTTTCTGGTGTCGGTGCTCTACTCCAAGGCCAAGCTGGCCTCTGCCTGTGGTGGCATCATCTACTTCCTCAGCTATGTGCCCTACATGTATGTGGCCATCCGGGAGGAGGTGGCACATGACAAGATCACAGCCTTTGAGAAGTGCATTGCGGTGAGTTGGCTGCAGCAGCTGGGGAAATGCTTAGTCCCAAGTTTGCCTCAGGCACCTCATGTCCAGTACAAAGCTACCAAGCTGTCACCAAGCCCTGGGTGGGCCATTGCCTGTATAAACTCAACTCTCTGTGGGGCTTTGGAGGTATCTCCAGAAAGTTTGGTGCCTCTCAGGGCCTGGACCATTTCCATGGGGCTGGGTGGGGCAGCACTGGGTAGGAATTTACCCCAACCTATTCTTCTGGAGCTGGTTCCTGCTGACCTCCCATTCCCTTCCTTCCACCTCTTCACAGTCTTTCATGTCCACGACAGCCTTTGGGTTGGGCTCCAAGTACTTTGCGCTGTATGAGGTGGCTGGCGTGGGTATCCAGTGGCACACCTTCAGCCAGTCACCCGTGGAAGGAGATGACTTCAATCTCCTGCTGTCCATGATGATGCTGGTCGTGGATGCCATAGTGTACGGGGTGCTCACGTGGTACATCGAGGCTGTGCACCCGGGTACGTGTGGGCAGAAGGGCATGAGGGCACCCCAGACCTTACAGGAGCCTCTTTGCTGAGGGACACCTGCCCACATGTCCTCATCTGCTGGTGTTAGCCAGGTGTCTTAGTTCAGGGGCCAGCTGTAGCAAAGCCAGATGTCCACAGCTGAGATACCAGTCCCCTTTTATCCCCCCTTGTGGAAGCATCTCAGTTGCTCCCCGTTTTTTTCATTGTAAAACTGAAGCATGAGCCAACCCAACCTGAATCCCAAAGGACTTTGTTTCCTGGTGCAGCCCCACAGAGCTGCCCTGAGCCCAGCTGGCTGGAGTGTTCACAGCCCCCAGCCTGCTGTGGTTATGTGACCTGAGAAAACCCCCAAGCCCATGCCTGTGCCAAGCTCTGACCCAGTCCTCAGCAGCTTCTGCATGGCCCTGGGTGTAAGGTTGGCCCTGACTCCCTGGGGCTGTGGTTGCAGGCATGTTCGGCCTGCCACGGCCCTGGTACTTCCCTTTCCAGAAGTCTTACTGGCTGGGCAATGGGCGTGTGGAGACCTGGGAGTGGACCTGGCCATGGTCACGAACCACCCGCCTCAGCATCATGGAAGAGGATCAGGCCTGTGCCATGGAGAGCCGGAGGCTGGGTGAGGGCAGCTGGGAGCGGCAGTGGGTAGCACAAGGGTGGCCCTGGCTCTGCCACAGGGTCTTGTCTTGGCCATGGACCCTTGTGCTCTTTTCAGGGCAGAATACTGGGCCAAACACCATGGCCTCTCTGGGAGCTGCCATTGTGGCGTGGGAGGGGGAAAATTGGTGAGAAGCAGAAGGGAAGGGACCATAAGCCAGCATAGCCACCATGGGATGGAGGCGGGTCAATTCATTCCCAGGGAGCCCCACTCAAAGCCTGGCTTCCCTGCCCTTCCCTGCCTTCTCACCATCCTACTGTCACAGCAGAGGAGACAAGGGGCATCGAGGAGGAGCCGACCCACCTTCCCTTGGTCGTCTGCATCGACAAGCTCACCAAAGTTTACAAGACAGATAAGAAGTTGGCACTAAACAAGCTGAGCCTCAACCTCTATGAGAACCAGGTCGTGTCCTTCCTGGGGCACAATGGTGCAGGCAAGACCACCACCATGTGAGTGTCTGTCCAGGCAGAGAGAGACCATGTTCCCCTGGCCAGCTGCAGGGTGTGAGGCAGAGGCTTCAGGATGTCTCTGCAGAGCCCTGTGGCATCTGGTGCCATGCCCAGAGGGTGGCAGTGTTGGGTGTGGGGCTGGCACAAACATGCAATGGGCAGTAGGGTCATGGCCCTGTGCTGATGCTGCTCTTGCCTGGGGCCCAGCAGATGCTCCCGGAGGTGGTGGTTGGGACTGGGGCCAGACTGAAGAATATGAGCTCCCTCACACGGCTGCCTTTTTCCATCCATCCAGGTCCATCCTCACTGGCTTGTTCCCTCCAACATCGGGCTCTGCTACCATCTATGGTCATGATATCCGTACGGAGATGGACAAGATCCGGAAGAACCTGGGCATGTGTCCCCAGCACAACGTGCTCTTTGACAGGCTGACAGTGGAGGAGCATCTCTGGTTCTACTCGCAGCTCAAGAGCATGGCGGAGGAGGAGATCCGCAAGGAGATGGACAAGTAGGCACCCTCCAGCTCCTTTATCTTCATCAGTGGCTTTGGCATGAGTGAGTCTCCTTCTTGCTGACTGTGCCATGGGGGGTGATCTTATGGCAGAGCTGTCCCATGGAGCGGCTCCACCAAGTGTTCTCCCACCCTTGGGGTGTCAGGCTGTGGAAGTGAGCAGACGATGCCTATAGCCTGACCAGCTTGGGCAGTCCCAGCAGCCGAAGGCTGCAGATACCATATGGGGAAGAGGCATTACATACTCCCCACAGGCACTGGGCACCAGTACAGCCCCCCACCCCAGCATTCCTGGTGCTTCTGCCCTGTCCCCAGGATGATTGAGGACCTGGAACTCTCCAACAAACGCCACTGCCAGGTGCAGACTCTCTCGGGCGGCATGAAGAGGAAGCTGTCGGTGGCCATTGCCTTTGTGGGTGGGTCGCGGGCTGTTATCTTGGATGAGCCTACAGCTGGTGTGGACCCATATGCCCGAAGGGCCATCTGGGACCTCATCCTCAAGTATAAGCCAGGTGAGCAGAGCTGGGCAGAGCCTAGCATGCTCTTCTGTGGCAGCCGTGGCCCCTCTCCTGAGGCCTTTTGCTGCCATCAGGGAGGACCATCCTGCTCTCCACACACCACATGGATGAAGCTGACTTGCTGGGGGACCGCATCGCCATCATCTCCCATGGGAAGCTCAAGTGCTGTGGTTCCCCACTGTTCCTCAAGAGCACCTATGGTGACGGCTACAAGCTGACAGTGGTGAAGAAGCAGTCGGACATCAGGAATGGCGCAGGTCTGGGGAGCAGTGGGACCCTTTGTTAAAGGAGTAGGTGGCACCAGCCCTTCTTCAGCCCAGTAAAGGAGAGGTCAACACCCAAGTACTCCCATCCTGAGTCTCCTTAGGTCACATGGAGGGCAGATGGGATGGGGCAGGGGTGTAGGAGGTCCCATTGCTCAGCCTTATTTTCTCCCAGCTGGGTCCTTGGCCAGACCTTACACAGTGGCATTTGTCTCCAGGTGCTGGTTCTGTTGAGCCGATGGGTTGCCCACTGAGATGTCCAGTGTGGGCTACATTGCAGAACAACATCCCCAGGCCAGTCAGGGTGACAGGGAAGCCCCTATGGCTGTGGGGAGTACAGGAAATGTGGTGAGTCTTGGTGGGAGGTCAGGCATGAACTGACCAATTGGTACTCTCCCTCTGCCCCAGAACCAGGCCAGCCACATAGCCCCCTGGGCCACTCCTCTGTCAGCCCCTGCTCTGAGCCTCGTGTCTCCCAGTTCATCAAGAAGTATGTGGCCTCCTGCCTCCTCATCTCAGACACCAACACAGAGCTCTCCTACATCCTGCCCAGTGAGGCTGTCAAGAAGGGCTGCTTTGAGAGGCTCTTCCAGGTACCTGCAGGGGCTGGCAAGTGGGCAGGCAAGGGGCTGTGGCACTGTGAACATTTGCCCTCCTCACACAGCACTTTGCTCCCACAGCACTTGGAACAGAGCCTGGAAGAGCTGGACCTCACCAGTTTTGGGCTGATGGACACCACGCTGGAGGAGGTCTTCCTGAAAGTGTCCGAGGAGGACCAGTCTCTGGAGAACAGTGACGTGGGTACGGGCGCTGGGGGGGGGCACAAGGTGCTGCTGGGGCTAGTGAGGGGCTGTGTGATCTTGCTGGGCTTGGTGGCTGCAGGAGTATCCTGTCCCAGGTGGAGGAGAGATTTCCAGCAGAGCTCATCCCAGCCAAGTGCAGCCAGCCTCTGCTTCACTCTGGGTTTACTCCCACCTGGAATAGTGTCTAGCTCTTGTGTCCTCAGCACAGGTCTCCAGAGGACACCACGGAGCTACTCCAAGGGCTGGAGCACCTCTGCCATGGAGCCAGGCTGGGAGAGCTGGGGGTGTTGACTTGGAGAAGAGAAGGCTCCAGGGAGACCTTATGGCACCTTCTAGTGCCTAAAGGGGGCGTGAAAAAATGAGAAAGGGACTTTACTTGGGCAGGTGGTGTTAGAACAAGGTTGGAGTGGTCTTGAACTAAAAGAGGAAAAGTTTAGATTAGATGTTAGATGGAAATTCTCCCCTGTGAGGGTGGTGGGGCCCTGGCACAGGTCATGCAGAGGAGCTGTGGGTGCACCATCCCTGGAAGTGTCCAAGGCCAGGTTGGATGGGGCTTGGAGCAACCTGGTCTAGCAAAAGGTGTCCCTGCGCATGCAGGGGGGTGGAATGAGATGAGGTCCCTTCCAACCCAAACCAGTCTGTGATTCTGTGATACGATCCATCCCCGGCTGATGCAGTGAAGAGTAGCATGGCTGGTGGCAACCTACATTTTTTCGTTCAGACATGAAGGAGTCCAAGGATGCCCTGCAGCCACCTGACTCTGAGCTGGGCCCAAAGTCTGAAGCCAACGGGGAGCCCCTGGCTGAAGCGGCCCTGCCAGAGAAGCCCGAGGTGGAGCTCAGCAACCTGGTGACTTGCTCCAAGCTGGCACAGTCGCAGGCATCCCTGCGCTCGGTGTCCTCGGTGGGCTCCGTGCGCGGCGATGAAGGTGGGGCTTATTCCGAATTCTTTGGGGATTATGCGCCCCTGTTCGATAACCGGCAGGACCCCGATAACGTCAGTCTGCAAGGTTGGTGCCGCTGGTGGCCGGCCAGTGGCAGGGACCGGGGGAGGCACTTAGCTGGGACATGGAGGGTTTGCCCAGGGTGGGCAGAGCTGGCCCGGTCCCTTGGGTATGTGGTTGTGTCTGAGATGGGTGGCTGTGGCTGCTGGGACAAGAGCCCTTAAGGAGGGGTCTGTTGGGGCATCCAGCAACACAGCGTCCAGAGAGCCACAGCCTGGGTGGTGGAGCTGGGAACAGGCTCTTTCCACGAGTTTGCACCCCATACTTGTAGGGCGTGCATGAGGGTCTTGTGCCAAGGCATGGAGCCAAGTGAGAGCAGCCAGTGTTGGCTCTGCCTCTTGTGAGTCTCCAGTGCCACCTTGCAGACTTGCCCCACTAACATGCCCTCTTCCCACGCTGGCACCAGTTGGGTTTCTCCTCTTGGTCCTTGGGCACAGAGTCACCTTACAGGTGATGGCTTTACCTGTCATACCTTGCTGCGGTTGCAAGACTCTCCCTGCCTGGATGCTGGGATTGCTGGATAGAGAGGATGCCGGCAGGTGCCTCAAGGTTATTGCTGTAGTCAGAGATCCTGTTCTGGGTTATCTCAGAACTCTGGTGATTAATTAAGGGCTATGGGAGGCAGAGCTGGGGAAGTGCTGTGACAGAGCTCCCACTGTCTCACTGGGACTCCCACCTGTGTCTTGTCCCCTGTTCCTGACTGCGCTGACCCCTCATCAGCTGGCAGAGCTGATGGGAAAATGAAGGGATCCTAGAAAAAAAACGCCAAATCAGGTTGTTTTAAAACTATTGTCTAAATTTTCCTTCTGGGGCCAAGAGGAACCTGCCAGCCAGATACTTTGCTTCCCACTGCACTGCTGCTGTGGCTCGGTGGCAGAGTTGGGGTTCGGTGCTACCCTTACCCTTGGGATGGCTGAGCTGGGCTGGGCATCTGGCTCAGCTTCCTGGGAGCCCAGGCCAGTGTGGGAGCAACTGTGCCAGAGGGTTGATGTTCCTCTCCTTCCCAGAGCAAGAAGCAGAGGTGGAAGCAGAGGATCGTGACCTGGCAGGTCAGGGGAGCTTCAAGCTGGAAGGCTCATGGCTGAAGCTGCGCCAGTTCCATGGGCTGATTGTCAAACGCTTCCACTGCGCCAAGCGCAACACCAAGGCCCTCTTCTCACAGATCCTCCTGCCCGCCTTTTTCGTCTGCGTGGCCATGACTGTGGCGCTCTCTGTGCCTGAAATAGGTGCATGCAAGCTACGTACTTACCTGCATGCTGAGTAACCCATTCTGCCTGCCCCAGTGTGGCCACTGGCTGCAGGAGGACAAGGCCAAGGCAGTCCCTGTGTGCTGTGGGTACAAGTAGGTTCCTGTCCTTGTCCCTACAGGTGACCTGCCACCCCTCATCCTCTCGCCATCCCAGTACCACAACTACACTCAACCCAAGGGCAACTTCATTCCTTACGCCAACGAGGAGCGGCCTGAGTACCGGTGAGAGCTGCCACCACTGGTGACCAGCACCCCATGCCCAAGGCACATCCCTGTCTCCATCCATGGGGCTGCAAGGGGAACAAGTGGGGAGGGCAGCCCACAGCAGGCCTAGTACCAGGGCTGGCTCAGGCTTGGAGCAGAGCCTGGCTGGTGCCATATCGCCTGATGGAAAGCAGCCTCTGTCCTGGCTAGGGTGTCTCTGCAAGATGTGCTAGCCCTGACACTGTGACTAGCAGCTCAGTCATGCCAGGCACAGGCTGTGTGCACCCATGATAAGTGCCAGGGCCTCAGGGAGGTCCCAGCAGAAGATGGCCGTGGTGCTGAGATCTGTCTCCTGCTCCTTGCTTCTGCAGCATTAAGCTGTCTCCTGATGCCAGCCCTCAGCAGCTGGTGAACACTTTCCATCTGCCTTCTGGTGTGGGGGCCACCTGTGTGCTCAAGACACCGTTCAACAACACGCTGGACCAGCCCATGCAGACCCTCAATCTCAACAGCAATGAGTCCAAAATGCTGGCAGCCAAGTACTTTGGTGCCATGTGCATTGACTCCTTCACCCAGGGCCTTCCACTTTCCAACTTTGTGCCACCACCTCCATCCCCGGCTCCCTCTGACTACCCCATGTCAGTGGATGAGGACCTGCTCCATGCCTGGAACTCCACAGCCTTCTCCACTGTTAAAGGTATATCACCTGTGGTGGGTGCTCTTGTGTCTGGGATTTGTCTCCAGCAGGGAGATGATCCCCCACCCTCATAGAAGTGGCTTCAGGGACCCCTGGGAGTACCTGTTAGTCTGGCCTGACCACACTGCAGAGCTTTGTTGCCCTGAACTTGCAGCTTTGGCCGTGGAACACTCTCCCCATTCAGCCCCAACCATGCCAGTAGACCCCCTTGGATGGTGACACTGTCACAAAGCCCTGTGGCCAGCCCTGTGTCGCTTTTGCTGGATGTGGTCCCCAGCTCTTTCTTTCTCCAGCCGTACGTCATGGCCCATCTCTGAATCTCTGTCCCCCCAAAGCTTTTTGCACATTCATCTCTTGGTCATCAGGACCCTGCCTAGCCGGCCACCCAACCCTCCTGCTGTCCCCAGCAGCTGGGGCAGGCAGGAGCCTGGTTGTGAGCCACCCCTTCTGCTCCTCAGGGACTGTGACCTCAGCCCCTGCCCTGCCCCGCATCATCCATGAGCCCATCAAGTGCACGTGCTCCATGCAGGGGACCGGCTTCTCCTGCCCTAGTGGCGTGGGGGGCCACCCCCCACAGATGAAGGTGGTGACAGGGGACATCCTGACAGACATCACAGGGCGCAACGTCTCTGAGTATTTGCTCTACACTTCAGACCGCTTCCGGCTGCACAGGCAAGAGGGGAAGCTGGGAGGGTCTTCTCTGCACCGTAGAGCTGGGGTGAGAGCCAGGGGCCTGAGGACACCTGCCCCAGGGTGCTGGCTGGAGTCAACAAACATGCTCAAACATGGGTCCATCCCTGGAGGTGGAGGACAGTAGTTGCAGCTTCTTCAGGAGTGCCTTATCCCACAGGTATGGGGCACTCACGTTTGGAAACATCCAGAAGTCCATCCCAGCCTCCTTTGGAGCCAGGGCTCCAGCCACAGTGCGCAAGATTGCTGTGCGGAGAACAGCCCAGGTGGGACAGCACTGCACCTCAGCGCAGAGGAGATAGGTGGGGAGGAAAGGGGGCAGGCAGGACCCCTGGGACTGCTCTGTTGCATTACTCTCCAAGTGCTTTGGGAGGCTCCAGCCACGGGGGCGTGGTCAATAGGTCGGGCCCAGCAGTCAGCAGTGACCTCCCCACAGCCTTGAGCACAGGATGCCTGCCCTGTGGCTGGCTGCCCATCCCATCCTATCTCTCCCTCCCAGTACATCTCTGGGCCCAGCTCTATTGTCATTTCCCACTGTTCCTCTCTCCTCCTCCAGGTCTTCTACAACAACAAGGGCTACCACAGCATGCCCACTTACCTCAATGCCCTCAACAATGCTATCCTGAGAGCCAACCTGCCCAAGAGCAAGGGCAACCCTGCTGCCTATGGTGAGGATCTGGAGGCATTTGAGGGCAGGAGCATGTCAGGAACAGCATTAGGGCTTGGTCCAATCAGGCTCCAAAGTGCAGTGTACACCTTGGACCAAGCTGGGCTAGTGTCCAGCTGAACAGGGTTTCACGCAGCTCAGCTCTGAGATGCAAGAGCTGGGATGAGCTCTTTGTCAGGCCTGGGCTGGAATGTCCCAAAGTGCTGTCTGAAAGTGCCTTGGCTTGTGACATGTCCAAGGGTGCTCTTCAGTGAGGGAGGGCTTGGCCTTGAGGTGCTGAGTTGCTTCAGAGAGCCCGGCTCCTGCTGAGCTTCAGGTTGGAAACCCATCCTGCTCAGAGCCAGGACCAGGCAGACTGGGGACAGGGGTCTTGAGTCCCAAGCCAGTTTTCATGCTTCCATGTTTTTTCTTGGTCGTTGTTGCAGGCATCACAGTCACCAATCACCCCATGAACAAAACGAGTGCCAGCCTGTCCCTGGATTACCTGTAGGTCCAAGGAGAGGGTCTGAGGGAGGGTGACTGTCCCATGGGAGGTAGGGGGCTTTTTACTGGTGATTGCAGGGGAAGGCCAAGGCTTCTGCTCCACAGGCTGCACGATGGGGAGGGACAAGGGTGGCTGTGGTGTGGGGGTCCCTGTGCCATGCCCTGCACTGTGCACAGTGATTGTCCCACACTGGGGTGGGTGGCTCTTCCCCAGGCAACTGAGGGCGATGGAGTCCCTGCTCTCCTTACTCCCCATCCAGCCTGCAAGGAACAGATGTGGTGATCGCCATCTTCATCATTGTGGCCATGTCCTTCGTCCCAGCCAGCTTTGTGGTATTCCTGGTGGCCGAAAAGGCCACCAAGGCCAAACACCTGCAGTTTGTGAGCGGCTGTGACCCCATCATCTACTGGTTGGCCAACTACATGTGGGACATGGTAAGCAGGACACGTGGCCCCACCAGCCAAGCCTCTGGGGCTGTGCCAGGGAGTGGGCAGCCACAGAAGTTTCTGTCTTTTCCAGCTAAACTACCTGGTGCCAGCCACGTGCTGCATCATCATCCTTTTCGTGTTTGACCTCCCAGCATATACCTCTCCCACCAACTTCCCTGCTGTCCTCTCCCTCTTCCTGCTGTATGGGTACGTTGCTCAGAAGGAGTGGTCAGAAGGCACTGGGGATGCCTCCAGAGTCTTATGGGGTGGTGGTTTCAAAGTAGAAGATAGACATTTAGACCAGATACTAAGAAGAAATTTTTTATGGTGGGGGTGCTGAGGCCCTGGCACAGATTGCCCAGAGAAGCTGTGGCTGCCCCATTCTTGGAAATGTTCAAGGCCAGGTTGGACAGCATGGAGCACTACTGGAAGGTGTCCCTGCCCATGGCTGGGGACTGGATTAGATAACCTTGAAAGGTCCTTCCCAGTCCAAACCATTCTGTGATGTTCTGCAGCCGCCATAGCTGGTTGGGGTGTGGTGGCTGTGAGGGCTGGGGTGGGAGAACCTGGGAACAACAGGATGGAAATGGGCAGTTTCAAGGCTGAAGGCCCCTCTGCTGCCATACTGATGTGTGCTTTTTCTTCTCACCTCCCCAGCTGGTCCATCACCCCTATCATGTACCCAGCCTCCTTCTGGTTTGAGGTGCCCAGCTCTGCTTATGTCTTCCTCATTGTCATCAACCTCTTCATTGGCATCACAGCCACTGTCGCCACATTCCTGCTGCAGCTCTTTGAGCACGACAAGGTACAGCATTCACAGCTCTGCTGAGGACCACCGGGAAGGGAGAGGCTGGCATCTGTTTGGGGGGCAGCTCAGGCTGGGAGGGACCTCAGGATGTCTGTTTCCAGCAGGATCAGCCATGAGACCTGACTAGGCTGGATCTTGGGGATCCTGATCCTACCACTCACTCAGGGTGGTTTGATGGTTGTGTCCTCTCTGCTGTCCTCACAGGACCTGAAGGTGGTGAACAGCTACCTGAAGAGCTGCTTCCTCGTGTTCCCTAACTACAACCTGGGCCATGGCCTGATGGAGATGGCCTACAATGAATACATCAATGAGTACTATGCCAAGATTGGTATGGCCTCTTGTTCTTTCCTTGTTCCAGAGCATGTGGGGCTGGAGGGGACTGCGATGCTGGCACATCCCCTCTGCCTGCCCCATGGTGGTATCCTGAGGCCCAGAGCAACCTGGAGCAAGAAGCCAAGGGGGTGGACTAGAGAAGGCACAGAAAAAGACATGCCTGAGGGTCAGCTGTGGCAGGGTGCCAGTGTTTCCTTGGGCCACCCCAAATAGCAGTCCCATGGGGAAAAGAGGGTGTGAGCTCTGACAGGGCACCTGACAGAGGTGTGTGGTTCTGCTGCTGCTGCGCACTGCCTGTGTTGGGCCATGGTGAGGCTGTGGTGGATATTAGTGGGGACATAGTGTAGCTGTGGTGGGCCATGGTGGGTCTGTGCTGTGACAAGAGGGATGGGAGCTGCAAGGACTCTCCTTCTAGACAGGGTTTCTTGGGGGCTGCACTGCCCAACCAACACAAGCCTTTTGCCACTTACAGCTTCATCATTACCTCAGAAGCTCCTCTGCTCTCTGCTTTTTGAGTGGCTTCTGTACAAAATTCAGGTGCTGCTGGCATCATGAGGGACAATTTTGGGTCAGGATTTGACAAATCCCTCTGATTCCACTCTCAGTTGGGTTGATTCATCCTACTGAGGTTGAAAACTTATCAGATGATTTCCATAGCAGCTGTGCTCTGAGAGGGAATTGTGTTGCGACCAGCCCAGGTAGCTGTGGTGGGCGAGCATGGGAGCAGTGTCATGTCATGGGTCAGCTCAGGAGGTACAACTAAGC
This sequence comes from Donacobius atricapilla, assembly GCA_013397315.1. Lineage (NCBI taxonomy): Eukaryota > Metazoa > Chordata > Aves > Passeriformes > Mimidae > Donacobius > Donacobius atricapilla. The sequence continues at coordinate 144,834 of WBMY01011190.1, forward strand.
TGTCCCCATGGGAAGGTGTCCCCAGCTTCTCTCTCCTCTTCTTCCTATTCAGGGCAGTTTGATAAAATGAAATCACCCTTCGAATGGGACATTGTGACACGGGGGCTTGTTGCCATGACAATTGAAGGCTTTGTTGGCTTCTTCATCACCATTATGTGCCAGTACAACTTCTTCCGAAAGCCCCAGTGAGTGTGGCCTGGGGCAGGGATGTTGGGGCTGGCCATGGGGTGAAGATTTGCCATAGGCACCCTTGAGCTTCAGGGTGCCCCTCTGGTGGTGTTGAGTGTGAACCACCCAGGCCTGTCAGGGATGCAACTCCTGGTCCCACATTCCCCCCTGCCTCTGTCCCCTCCCACAGGCGCCTGCCCGTCTCTACCAAACCCATCGAGGATGACATTGATGTGGCCAATGAGAGACACCGGGTCCTGCGTGGTGATGCCGACAATGACATGCTAAAGATTGAGAACCTCACAAAGGTGGGGCCTGCATTCCGGCTGCAAGGAGACTCCTGGGACCACCCCAGCCCAGGGATGTGGGTGGGGCAGCAGGTCCAGCTGGTTCCTGGTGGGCTGAGTCTACCTTCCCATTCCCTACCCAGGTGTACAAGTCCCGTAAGATTGGGCGCATCTTGGCCGTGGACCGGTTGTGTGTGGGTGTGCGCCCTGGGGAATGCTTTGGGCTGCTGGGTGTCAACGGTGCGGGCAAGACCACAACATTCAAGATGCTGACAGGGGATGAGAGCACCACGGGTGGAGAGGCCTTCATTAATGGACACAGGTAAGGGGGGCCTGCTTTCCTGGGGATGGGATGGGGTCTACTTGGAGGGCTCCCAGGATAAAGTAGCATGAGTGAGCTTGTGCATCCCAGTGGGACTCTGCAACCTTGTGTCCTCCTGGGTGACCACCAGCCTGGGATGTGGGACAAGAGAGGGTGGCCCTATGCTGCGGCTGCCCAGTGGGGTTTTACCTGGGGGAAGATGCTCCAGTGTAAAGGCATGTGAAAGGGGGCTCAGCAACAGTCCTCACAACAAGAATTCCTTCTTCCCACAAACCCTCAATCCTCTCCCACAGCATCCTGAAGGAGCTCCTGCAGGTCCAGCAGAGCTTGGGCTACTGCCCCCAGTTCGACGCGCTCTTTGATGAGCTGACAGCCCAGGAACACTTGGAGCTCTACACCCGCCTGCGTGGCATCCCCTGGAAGGATGAGGAGCGGGTAGGGCTCTGGGCAAGGAGTTGGCAGCATGCAAGGGCTGGTGCTGTGCCACAGGGATGGCATCTCACTGGGCAGCAGCAGCAGCAGCCTGAGCCAGTGCTGCTGCTCTCATGGCAGAGGCACCCTGGCAGTGTGCCCACATAGGCTGGCGGGACCAGGCACATGCACTTGCAGGTCCCCACCAGTGCTCATGTCTCTGCCGGGGGCTTCCATGGGGCTCCCTTGATTGGAACATGGCCTGTAGTCCCCTTGGCAGCTGACATGCCTGGGAGCCCAACCCCTACCTGTTCTGCCAGCCCCATGGCCTTGGCAGGATTACAGCAGTCCCCCATGCCTTGCAGGTGGTCAAGTGGGCACTGAAGAAGCTGGAGTTGACCAAGTATGCAGACAAGCCTGCCAGCACCTACAGTGGAGGCAACAAGAGGAAGCTATCCACAGCCATCGCACTCATTGGATACCCAGCCTTCATCTTTCTGGTGCGCCCTGAGGGGAGAAAAAGGACCCTGGGTGGGAGGTGCTCACCCCCTGCTTCACCACACACCACGCATCTCCTGGAGTGTGGGACAGTGGCCTGAGCTGGACTCAGGACAGGAAGGGAGTGGCAGGGTCCCTCCCAGGACTGGCATGTGTGAGAGTGCTGTCTACCCCACAGGATGAGCCAACCACAGGGATGGACCCCAAGGCACGGCGCTTCCTCTGGAACCTCATCCTGGATGTCATAAAAACGGGTCGCTCCGTGGTGCTCACATCTCACAGGTCCAGTGGGGTTCTGTGCCCACCTGAGGTGCTCTGTGGGAGGGGGAGGGCTCCCCAATCGCCATGGAGTGGCATTTGGTAGGGGCATGAGGAGCAGGGGGAGCCTGGGACACCCTGTGTTGCCTTCTCTCATCCCTGGTGGTGGGGCCACATCACTTGGGTGATTCCCTGGGAGGCCCAGCTCTCCACCTACCCCCACCATAGCCCTGGCATTGTTCTCCCATGTCCCCCACTTAACCCTCCCTTGTCATCCCAGCATGGAGGAGTGTGAGGCCCTTTGCACCCGCCTGGCCATCATGGTGAACGGGCGGCTCAAGTGTCTTGGCAGCATTCAGCACCTGAAGAACAGGTAAGGGCCTGGCAGGAGCTCAATATGCCTGCATGCGGCCCAGCAGCCTGTGTGTGCTGCTGGGCAGGAGGGGAGTGGATCCCTGTGGTTGGGTGACAGTGTGGCATCCATGACAAGATACCAGCCCTCTGTGTGGATGCTGCTTTAGAGGTGGGCAGGGAACAGGGTCACTGAAGTGCCCTGCCACTGGCCTGGTGTCCAGTAGTGGCTGCCTGAGAAGATTGTCCCCTTCCATAGGGTCATGGGAGTGAAGATGAGGGACATGTCGTCATGGAGTGCCTTGTTCCTCTGCAGGTTCGGTGATGGCTACATGATCACAGTGCGCACCAAGTCCAGCCTCAATGTCAAGGAGGTGGTGAGGTTCTTCAACCGTAACTTCCCTGAGGCTGTCCTCAAGGTGAGCTGCCCATGGTGTCCCCTGCCAGCCCCCACTTCAGAGCACAAGCAGCCTTCATCCTCCATGAGGTGAAGGGAGGGAGTCCAGGAGTGAGGGCTCAGTGCCCTCACCAGCCCTCTGTGACCACCCTCCAGGAGCGTCATCACACCAAGGCCCAGTACCAGCTGAAGTCAGACCAGATCTCACTGGCACAGATCTTCAGCAAGATGGAACAGGTGGTGGATGTGCTGGGCATTGAGGATTACTCTGTCAGCCAAACCACACTGGACAATGTAAGACTAGGGACAGCCTGGGCAACTGGATGCTTGTCCCTAGGGAGTGACAAAGTGCCAGGCAGGATCTGCCTTTGGAGCAGGGATTGGAGCTAAATGGGGAACATGGTGGCAGCCACCGCACAGCAGTATGCACTGGGTCCTGACCTGGCAAGCATGGGGTGGAGGTGCCTGAAAATACCTGAGTCTCCTGCCTCTTCCTCCTCAGGTGTTCGTGAATTTTGCCAAGAAGCAAAGTGACAACCTGGAGCAGCAGGAGACCAGCCCCAGCTGTGTCCTGCAGTCACCCCTGGAGCGTGTGCTGAGCCTGCTGCGCCCCCGCACTGCCCCCACTGAGCTGCGGGCCCTCGTGGTGGAGGAGCAGGAGGACCTGGAGACTGACGACGAGGGCCTGATTAGCTTTGAGGAGGAGAGGGTGAGAGGTTGTCCCCAGATCTGGGTGTTCTGGTCCCACCTGTGTCCATGCCACGGGCCCTGGGACTGGGTGCTGTGACACCATGAAGGTGACACAGTGGAGCCAGGGCTGGGTCCGGGACAGTGGGAACCCTCTTGGAGAGGTGTCTGCACTGCCACCTGTGCCAGACTCTGGCCCCAGACACCCTGGGTGTGCTGGCTAAGTGGGCTGCCCCTGAGCCGTGCCTGTCTCCCTGCTCAGGCTCAGCTCTCCTTCAACACGGACACGCTGTGCTGAGACCCTGGGGACAGCCATGTTGTCGAGCCACCAAACCGTTTAGGCCTTTCCCCTCCCTTTGCCCCGTGGAGCGGAGTTGCCACAGCTGGAGCCACGTGCCAGGGAGGACACAGTGGGTACAGCAATGCCTGGATGGAACTCGCAAGCCACCACTGGGGTGGCTTTCTCCCCCTTCAGCTCCAGAGCAGCATCCCTGCGTGGTGCCGGGGGCATGGTCCTCAACATGCCATGGATGGAGACTGTGAAGGAAAGGACATGGCTTGGTGCCAGCACTGCCAGCCCCACTCATTTTGGGGCAGAGACACATGCCTGTGAGCAGTGCCTTTGGACACCCATGTTGCACTCACTCTGGGGACCCTTGGCCGTGCGTACCGCCCCAGGCCTGGCCTGGTGGAGCTAGAAGAAGGATGGCTGCTTCCACATCACCCCTGGCTGATGCTGCCCTGGGCACCACTCCGGCAGACGCTCTGGTGCTTCACCCATGATGGATTTCTGTCACCAGTGGGATGTCACTGGGAGTCTCAGCCTCACTGGGTACATCCTGCCCACCCTGGGGTCCGTTCTCCCCAGCCCTGCCTGGCCTTGGGCGCTGGCTTCATCCCCAGGCAGCAATGCCATTGCAGAGGCACGTGGCGGGGGCAGAGGGGTATTTCACAGGGTATTTCACATGCTGGCACCAGCTGTTTCTCCCCTCTGCCCTTAATCATGTCCCTCACCCTCAAGTGCATTGCCTCCTTCCTGCCCTCACCACTTGCTTCCCTTACCACAGGGCATAGCTGCAGCTCTGGCACCTTTCTGCTGTGTCCCCTTCTACATCGCTCCTGCCCTGGCACTTGTTCCTCTGTGTCCAGCCCTGTACAGGAACCACCTGCTCTAGGTTCTTACTGTTGGGTCACTGGTGGTACTGGGAGAGGGGCTGTAGCACCCCGGGATGGCTTTGGAAGCTGGTAGTGGGGTGGCCTTGAGGTACAGGGTTGGGACCGTCCAGGTGGGTGCTTGCCGCAGCCTGGCATTGGTGCCTGGGTGGTGGGGAGGGAAGGATGGATTGCAGTAGTGGGACTGGCAGAGTCACTGGCCAGCAGTCGGCACCCCTTCAGCCAGCAGTGCCCCTCCTTTTTGCAGAGGGTCCTGCTGCAAGGGACCATGACTGGTGCCTGCAGCTCTCAACTAGCTGCAACTGTGCCTGGAGATGGGGTGGCAGCAGGGCCTGTGATGCTGACCGTGCCCCCCCCCACTCTGCCACAGTCTTTGGCAACACCCCAGGGTGGCCATACCACCTTCCTCAGGAGCACCACAGGTCTGTCTGCCCTGTGTGCTCTGATGCCCTCTCTGCCTCCCTGGTACAGGCTTGGCTGGAGACCCTGAGCAGCACTAGGCACCTCTGCCATGGGAGGTTGGGGAGAGGCTGGCTCTGGCCCCACTTGGGCACAGGAGCAGGGCCTGACCTCAACTGTCTCTATGCCCCTTGGTCTTATCAGCCCCATATACCACCTGCTATAGATTGTGATACAATATACAGTATTTTCAATAGGGGGAAATCTGGGGGAAGAAGCTCTATTTTCAGATTTTTCAGACCATATTTTTTTTAATGGCATATGGGAAACTGGGTGGATATGGGATGGAGTGGAGGGCACAGCGGGGCAGCCCCCACCAGCATGCCCCTGCTCCTATGCTTCCCCAGGGGCTGCTGGGGGACAAGCCAGCTCAAAGTTTGCCCTTTGCCCTCAGGGAGTGGGGACATTATCATCTTTGAGTCCCCAGCTGTCACGATGGTGGCACCCTGGGGCACCCCAGGCTTGGCAGTGCTGCTGTGGTCTGGGCTTTATCCTCGCCCCATACCTGCCACACTACACTCTTGCTCCAGGGCTCCAGAAGGGCACTGGCACCCTAGTCACAGTGTGTCTTCTCTGTCCACTCAGTCTTCCCCTTGCCACCATACCATCATCCCCATGGCTTCTGAGGGTTAATGGAGGTGCCTGTACAGCCTGTATGGCCATGGTGGCCTCCCTGCCCTGAGCTTAGGGCTGCCTGGGCACAGTCACTCCAAGGGTGGGAGCTGGAAGGTAGTGCCCCATGGCATTGTCCCAGGACAGGGGTGGCTGCTGCTTTAATACTGTTCACTTTGTTGAGTTTGGCCCTGCTTCTGGCCTTGCCTTCCCCTGCGCGTCCTTGGCCACCAGCTGCGGGCATAGTGCCAGTGCCATGTTCAGCCCCAGGCATGGGGCGGCCCCTGGGGGTGGGGACATCTTGGAGCTGCCTGTATATTGCTACCAAACAAAAAGAAGATGAAATGTGAAAATAATGATCGTTTTAAATAAAAAAGAATAACTGGATCCATTGAGGCTGTGTAGTTGGGCATGGGGGGAATGGCAGGGCTGGGTGCCTGGGAGGGCCTGGGCTGAGGAGAGTGGCAGTGCCCAGCGTGGAGGTGCAGGATCCTGCTAGGGATCCTTGCTAGGGGCAAGGAGTGCTGGGCACAAGACGGGTCTGTGCCTAGTGCACAGTCAGGCAGTGCGGGGTGGCTGGGGGTAGAGGTAGGAGTGGCAGCAGCTGCCCATGTCACCAGCTGCCCTTACTGGCTTGCGGTTGGCAGCAGCCTCGGTGGCGGGGCCCCATGGCAGGGCGTCCTGTCTGTGCCATGGGGCCAGGCGTGGGTGGAAGCGGGTGCACCCCGAGGAGGAATGTGGGCTGGGAGGGGCTATGGTTTCAGCTGGGGCACTCGGTGCAGACAGCAGTGCACCAGCAGCCACCGAGAAACCACCAGCAGCATGGCTGAGAAACCCCAAATCCAGCTCTTCATCAAGGTGAGGGGGGTCTTGAGGTCAGTGCCCCAGGCCAGTGGGTAGCCCTGGCAACTAACCTTGGCAGTGCTGCGGTGGGGGGGCTGGGCTGCCCCTGCCCACTGCCGTGGCCAAATGTGGGGCACTGGGCAGGCAGGGGGACTGATAGGGGCAGGGGGTCAGGCACCGGGTAGGCAATGGGGCTGACAACAGGCAGTGGGCAGCAGGCAGGTAGGGGGACAGACAGGGCGCACTGCTTTCTGCTTCCTGCCTGCAGGCACAGGGACTGTGGTGGCTGAACCTGGGGAAGCTGGACCAGGTTCCCCCCAGAAAGCAGGGCCCAGCAGCGCAGCACCACAGCATCTGCCTGCACCTGCCATGCCCTTCCCAGCCACTGCCTGGCTGGGGCAGTCTGTCTGTCTGTGCATGGCAGGACAGGGCTCACCTGGAATTGTAGCTGGGGTTGACAGGACCACCAATATTGCTGTCACCTTCCTCTGGCACATCTCTGCTGCTGGACTGCCCCTGCCACAGCCAACCCCCTGCTGCCACTTCTGCTCTCAAGCCCTTGTGCCCCTGGCACTGTGAGGCTGGCGCAGCCTGGAGGTCCTTGTCCCCAGAGGGTGCCAGGGCCAGCACCTGCTGTGCCATGTGGTTGCTCTGGGGTGTGGCACTGAGGCTCTGGGAGCAGGCAGGGGCCAGGGGCTGGCACCCTGCCTGGCATAGCAGGTGCCATGGACTGCAGCACAGCTTCCCAGGCTGGGCTGGGGCATGTGCTCTATCATCTTCACCCTATACCCTCTGGGGCTGCTCCCACTGGGGCCATGCCAGGGTGAAAGGGCAGATGAGCTCTCCTTCTCTGCCCACAGGCAAGCGAGGACGGGGAGAGTGTGGGGCACTGCCCCTTCTGCCAGCGGCTCTTCATGGTGCTGCTGCTCAAAGGGGTGCCCTTTACCCTCACCACTGTGGATGTGAAGAGGTGAGTTGTGGCTCCCCTCCCAAGTGGTGCCAGCCGTGGGGCCGGGATCATGTGCAGGGTGGGGGGTTGGTAGGTCCCCAACACTTTGGGAAGGGATGTGAAGGGTGAGCGCTGTGGGATGCATGGAGCATTTTGTACCTCCCCAGGTGACCACTGGTGCTTGGTGGAGATTGGCAGGTATTTCCTTGGGCACACACTGAGGCAGGAGGGGCCTGAGGGCGCCACCTGATGCACAGGTCCCCCAGAACTCCCTTTGCTTGGGACACATGCACATTACAAACACACACACACGGTGCCCTGCAGAACCTTGGAGATCAGAGGTGTACCCATCTCCCACAGGGCGCTGGACGTGCTGAAGGACTTCGCACCAGGTGCCCAGCTGCCTGTCCTCCTCTATGACGGCGAGCCTAAGACCGACAACATCACCATTGAGGAGTTCCTGGAGGACCAGCTGGCCCCCCCCCTGTCAGTTGCTGGTGCTGCCTTCAGAGGAGAAAGGGGCCCCCCAAAGGGCAGGACAAGCTGAGGAATGAGGGAGCTGACAGCAGATGAGCCTGTCAGCCTCTGCCATCTGCCTCAGCTGTGCCCATGTCCCCACAGGTGCCCCAGTCTGGTCCCGCAGTACCCGGAGTCAAGCCTGGCTGGGAATGACATTTTCCACAAGTTCTCTGCCTTCATCAAGAACCCAGTACCTGCCCAGGATGAGGGTGAGGAGCGGGTGGGGGAGCACCACATGCAGCTTTTCGGGTGCCACACCCCAAAGCCTAGCCTGGTCACAGTGAGCTTTCCCAGTCCCCCCCACACAGTCCACAGTCGGGTCTGTTCAGGCACTGCGCTCCCTACATGGGCCAGTGTGGGTGTGCCAGCCCTCTGTGGGAGGGCAGAGGCAGGTGCCAGTCTGAGACAGGTGGGACGAGGATGACAGGTGCTACCTGGACACGGGACTGGGCTGGCAGGAGGCCGCAGCAGTGCAGGGGCCCCATGCCCAAAGCAGGGCTGTAGCGTGACCTGGCCACCCTCCCTGCAGCACTGCAGCGGAGCCTGCTGCGGGCTTTGCTGAAGCTGGATGAATACCTGAGCACCCCTCTGGAGCACGAGCTGGCCCAGGACCCCAGCCTCCAGGCCTCCCAGCGCCGTTTCCTTGATGGGGACCACCTCACATTGGCTGACTGCAATCTGCTGCCCAAGCTCAACATTGTTCAGGTAAGCCATGGGCATCCCAGTACCATGCCCTTCTCCTTTCCCTGGCATCCCCACACCCCCATTCTTGGTGCTTACAGCAAGGGCCTGCTCCTTTCCCAGTTGTTCTCTCAGTTCTGTGTCCCCCAGCATCCCTCTCCCCAGGAGCCCTGCCCAGCAGTGCCCTCCCACAGATCCCACTTCTCTCTGCATCCCCTCCTGAGTGCCAGCCCTGGACTGTGCAGTGCCAGGGATGTCCTTAGCTCCCTGCCACCCTTCCCAACTGGTGCCTGCCCTGGTGGTAGAGCCCTCCTTGGCACATCGTCAGGCAAGTCTCCCCCATTTGTGCCTGCAGGTTGTGTGCCAGCACTACCGCCGCTTTGGGATCCCCAAGGACCTGCGAGGCGTGTGGCGGTACCTCAACAATGCCAGTGAAACCAAGGAGTTCAAATACACCTGCCCCAATAGCCAGGAGATTATACAGGCCTACCGTTCTGTGGTCCGGGCACCACAGTGAGCCAGGCATGTGCCCTGGTGGGTGCAGGGCCAAGGCTGGGGTCAGGCAGGAGGTCAGCCCACCCTGCCCCTGCCTGCAGGGTCTCAGGAGAGCTGTGCCCCTCGCATCCAAATTCCTTTCACTGGCACCCAGCTGCTGGCAGCAAACTGAGCCCCTCTTGTGCCACCCCACCCACCCTTCTTCACAACCAGGACAAGCTCTGTGGCCCCTCAAGCATCAGGATGAGGGCAAGGGGGCACAGCCACGGGCACCATGGGTGCCAAAGCTTTGCCCAGCTGAGGGCAGGGGCAGAGCTGGGGATGACAAGCTGTCCTGCAGCCGTTTGCATAGGCACACTATGCCATCCACCTGGGCAGCAGGCACCACAGGGTGCCCTCACACCTGCACCAGGTGAGGGGACCTGGCACAGCCACAGAGAGACCTAGGAACAGAGCTGGAGGGGGATGGCACAGGCAATGGGCAGAGGTCAGTTCCCCCCAAAACTCACTATTAGGAAGCTCTCAACAGACTTGGGGGTTGTGAAGCAGGGAAAGCCCAAGCTAAGCTTCAGAGTTCCGGGAAATAAATAAAAGCTTTGCAAGCAAGACCAGTGTGAGTCTGGAGTGACCGCTCCAGCAGCTCCTCCCTCACAAGGCTTTCTACCGACCTCCTCATCCTCTCCCAGTGCCCAGCAAGGCAGAGCCCACCCTTCCAGCTCTCCAGAAGGGCTGGCCAGGCTCTAACCACACACCCATCAGCCCATTTACAAAAAAGCTGGCAGGGAAGGGAACTTCTCTGAGGCCCGGACCTCCAGGTTCAGCTGAAACAGGCCCAAAGCTTCCTGAGAAAGGGAGAGGCAGAATGGACAGACACACCCAGAGAGACCAGCTGGCTAAAAACACCTTTACTGGCAAGAAGCAAAGCACAGGTAATCCTTCCATTCCACAGTATCAAAGCTCCATCCAAACTCTACTAGTTCATGGTAAGTGAGGTCAGGAGCTGGTCCCTGCCAGAAGGGAAGAGCTGCAGGGGAAAAACCCCCCATGCTGGTGTCCCCTCTGCTCCATCTGTCCCCTGCAAGGGCCCTGCCACCACCCCAGCTGAGGGGCGGCTGCCAGGTACTGCTGGCTCTGTTGTCTCCCTGGGTGGAGGAGCTCAGCAGGTCCGGAACAACAGGGACACCTCTTCGTTCAGACATAGGGGTCCACAGGGCTGTCATAAGGGCATAGCACAGCACTTATCAGGAGTCCTCAAAATTCACTCCAGATGACACCTTCTTGCTGGAAGGAGATGGAGGAAACATCAGAGCCCTGAGCCCTGCTGCTTCGGAGCAGAACCCACAGGGTGCCCAGTGAGCAGCACCCAGCCCCAGCACTGACCTTTTGAAACCAGGGTTAATGAGAGATTCCCCAGGGACCTTCCTTTTGGCTGGCAAAGCTGAGCCAGAAGCACTACTCTTCCTGGGGCTGCGGTCTGCCTCAGTCAGGAACAGATTACAGGTTACCCAGGAGCTCTGGCAGCCCTGCCAGTCCCTCCAGGGCCAGAGGGAGCCTCTGGGAGTCCAGTCTTGCAGGACCAGCAGTCACCAGAGTGCAAGAAAGGGCTAAACTTGGTCTCCTCTCCCAAACGGAGCCATAGATCCACCACAGCCTCCAGTCTGGAAGCACAGCAAAGCCTGCCCTCCTTCTGAGGTTGGCAATGCCCAGCCTTTGACCGGAGCATCCCAGACACCCTGAGAGCCACCACAGTAAGCCCTGCCCTGTGGCTGCCATCAGCCACAGCAGAGGGCACTCAGAGTGTCCTGGAGAGCACATGGATACAGGACCAGCAGCCTCCACGGAGGAGAAGACAAAAGACTGCAGGACCAGGACAGGTGCCCCCGGCAGTGCCTACCTGGCAGGAAGAGCTGCTGGCTCCAGGCAGTGTTCTTCTCAGGGCTGCAGGAAGATGCTAACGTCTCCATTGCTACTAAGACAGGGGACAAAGCTTGTGACAGTATCCCCCAGTTCTGCATGCAGCACTTCAAGCCTCCCCAGCGAGCTCCCTCCACAGCTGAACTGAGCCCCATTCTCCTCTTAGCTCTTCCATCCAAACTGCTGCTGCTCCAAAATCTTCCCAGACCCTCAAAGATGTCTGTAAGGTGACTCCCACATTCAGGATGCCGGTGTGGTGCTGGCCATGAGGACAGGGCTGTGTTTCCACACAGACCGTGTCCTCTGGACCCCGGCAAGGTCTCTTCTGCCTGCAGGGGTCTGGTGCAAGCATTGGCCTGCTTTGAGAACGGGCCAGCCCGAACAGGGAAGTGATGTGGAGCAGCTCTTCTGCTGGCCCACTGGGACCGGTGAGAAGAAACCACCCGGGGTGAAGCCCTCTCCTGCTGCGGCTGAACTGGGGCACCTAGGGCACTTTAGGTGGGGATGACGATCCCAGGAAGGTGGCAGGAGCTACAAGCCCTCCCCTCTTCTAAACCCACCACGGACCTTCCAGGCGCCTCTCCAGGCTTTCGATGCAGGCGGCCATGCTGAAGACCAGCGCCTGCAGCTGGCTACGTGCCTCGGCAGCGGGCAGCTGGGCGAGGGCCAGGGCCGGGCATCGCGGCTCCTCCGGCAGCCGCAGCGTGGCCGAAGCCGGGTCCAGGCTCAGCGCGGCGGCCCCGTGACCCAGGGCGGCCCTGCGGGGAGCGCGGGTGAGGGGAGCGGGAGAGAGGGGGAGCCCCAGGCGAGGTGGGGAGGCCTCAGGGCGGCGGCACCCACCTGAGCATTGCGCCGTGCTCCTCCGGCGGGCACCGCTGCAGAGGGAGAGGGGGAGGAGAGCGCGTCCAACACGGCTTAGCCTGGATCTAGATCCATTCCTGCCCCGCTGGCACTGCGGGTCTCAGCCCCGGGCTCTCCCGCCGCCCCCTGCCCCTCCCCGGTACGTACACAGCCGAGCGCCGGGCAGCCGCCGAGCCCCCCGGCCCAGACCTCCATCGCGT
>WBMY01011190.1:157033-183848 GCA_013397315.1 Donacobius atricapilla
CTAAACGGCGCCGTCGGGTCCGTAGTAGCAGAGGAATCGGCTCGTCCCGGCTCGGAGCAGACGAAATGGCCCCGCCAGTTCTGCCATGGCCGCGGCGGAAGGGGCGNCCGCGGGGGACGGGCTGGGCGGCCTAGGGGTGCGGGGGGGCCGGGGCTCGGGGGGCCGTGTGGGCCTGCGGCCCCCGCGCTGACGCGTCCCCCGCAGGCGCTGCAGCAGTACGCGGCCTGCCAGTCTCACGCCTTCATGAAGGGCATCGGCAGCTTCCTGGCAGGTACGGACCGGTCCAGCCACCCCGGCATTCCCCGGGCTGTCCTTGGCCGCTCCCCGGGGGCAGCGGGGCGTCCCGACCGTGTCCGGTAACCCCGGCCCCTGTCTTGGCAGGCAGCGGGGCCGCCTTCGCAGTGCAGAAGCTGGTGCGGCGGACGCTGCCGTACAGCCCGCAGTGGAGCCTGCTGCTGGCTGCTGGTAAGTGCCCAACCCGAACGGTACAGAGGGCTGTTTGCCACTGTTATGGGGGCTCGTCTCTGGCTCCAGCCACCTCCCTGTGCCCTGGCCCCCAGGGCTCAGGAGGGTTCGCGGCAGCAGGTGCTGTCCCCACCAAGGTGCTGCTGGCACTCCCAGGAGCACCTCGGCCGCCCCAGCTGCAGGGTCCCTCGGAAGCTACGTGGTAACCAGAGCTGAGACGCAGAAATGTTCCAACTTCTGGATTTACCTGGAGACAGGCCGGTCCCCACAGGAGCTCGCTGTGACTGGTGGGGTGTCTCAGCCCGCAGGTACAGTCATATCTTCCTACTGCTTTCCCTGAGCTTGTCGTGGTGCTTGGTTTCTTCCTGTTGCAATAATTACTTTGCTGTTCCTGACTTGTAATTTAGTGGGTGACTGTGTCATTGCCAAAATCTCATTATGTAAGTCCCACACGGGTGCCCGGCAGCCAAGGAGTGGGAGCACCCATGGTGGGTGGAGCACCTTACCTGGTTCCATGCCTCCCCCTGTCCCTCTGTGCACCCAGCACAGTGAGTTCCTGAGCAGGGCTGGTGATGTGGGCTGGGAGTACTTGCTGCTGCCTCCTGCCCTGCCTGCTTTGGGTATTCACGAGAGCCAGCACAAAAGGCTCATTTGCTGGAAGAGGAAGGAGAAGGTAAGGGATGGAGAGAGTAACTGAGATGTGGAGGGATTTGCTGCTCGGTGGGGTGGGCAGAACTAGAGGGGCATCAAGACAGGTGCTGCCGGATAATTCTCATGGCTGCTGGCTGCTCTCTCCCACACATACCTTGAGCTCCCAAAGCTAGGCCAATTTGAAAAGGCTTTACGTGCTTCACCAAGGCTCTGTGGTTCTTTGCCCACCCTTGGCACATTCATGAGGGTGAATTTCACCAGGGTAGTTGGAGGTCCAGGGAACTTGTACTTTCTTGTTTCAGAAAACCTCCCCAGTGCAGAGGGCAGGCACAGCGCCGCAACACTGGTGAGGAGGAACAAGTATGGTGACGTGGTGGAGTAGCCAGCAGAGCATAGCATGCCGTGCCCATGTCCTGCTTCACCCTCCTGCCTGCCCAGCCTATCACTGCCCATGCTGCCTGTAAGGATGGTGGGCTTGGTGACACTGCTGGAAAGCTGAGAGGACTTAATCCTGCAGTGAGAGCATGGTGGAGGCACATCACAGATTGCTGCTGTCTGCCCCTTGGCCTCTGCACATTGCACTGGGTGTACAATAAAAGTTGAGAGCTGAAGGCATTCGTTGTGGACGAGGTGAAGGACAGACAGGTGGTGAATGTCAACCTGAGGCAACCTCTGCAGTGAATGTTGGAGCAGAGCGCTCTGGTCCCTCTGTGGTAATGCAGTCACACTCAGCACTTGGATTGCTCTGAGACGGCTACAGGCACAGACAGGTCTGGGCTAAGTTGTGAGGGCTGTGTCCCCTATGTTTCCTGAGCCCAGCCAGTCCCCATGTCCTTTCCACCGCAGCAGCAAGGCTTTTCATACCTACCTGAACAGGCCTGAGCTGAACCCCACAGCTGGGTGGCCTCTGGGGTGTCCTCTTCCCCTGGGTCAACCATGTGCCCAGGGCCCCTCTCTGCAGTGCTCACCTGACAGTGGCTAGTCCCAGACTGCCTGTCCGGATCCATAACTACTTGGCAAGATAATGGTACTGTCTCAAATCGCATGCACACAGTGGGGCATGTGGGGTTTTTCCATGTCAGACTCCAAGTCTTGACTAGGTAAATTGTCTGCTTTTGGTGTATGTCCAGCTCTGATTCAGCTGCAGCTGAATTTCTTAGAAGAGGAAACCCAGCCTGAATTCTGGGAGCTCTCTAGGTTCTTAGAGCAACGTTTCTGCTTTGGGAACCAGAAGTGCCTTCTCCATGTGATATACATAGACATGCCCTGAACCTCACCACAGGAGGGATACCCTGTGCTGAGATGAGGAGCCTGGGGAGGAAGCTGGGCTTGGGGGTTCACAGCATCATCCAAACTGGAATCAGGTTTGCCCTGTGCAGAGAGATGGGGAGCAGCCAGTGGAAGAGCTGAAAGCAAAGTGCTGGAAGGAACAGGTGTGTTAAGTCAAGCATGGCATTCCAGGAGTTCAGCTCCAGCAGGGAAGGGTGTTGGGAAGTGAGCAAACCCTGATGCTGGAGAGTTGTGGCTGGCTGGAGCTCCTCCACCTCCAGGTGGGCCTGGGTTTGGAGTGAGGTTTGCAGCCCACCTTGGTCTATTTGAGGTTGTCTCCAGGTTGGTAGAGTGCACAGAGCTGTGATGGTGTCTCAACATTAGACAGGCTGCAGGGGCTGAGATCTTCAGGCAGAGCCTGACCTGTGGATGTGGCTGAGGGGCTCTGCCCCCATGGGACAGCCAGGCTGAACTGCCTGTTGCTGATCACAAGCCACTGAGCCATAGCAGTGGTTACAAAGGTTTATTTCAGATAATTAAAAAAAAAAAAACAAACAAAACCAAACTTTCTTCATGTGTGTACATCCCTGTTCTTGCTCCATTGGAAATGAAGGTGCATCCCCCAGCTGCCTGGTGTGGGATGATGCCAGGCTCAAATCCCAGTGCAGAGCAAAGCCCCACAGTATGGGAGCCCATCAGCTCTGTGCCAGCATGGCCATGCACCGTGGCGCTGCAGGAACCAGGGTGTGCAGGAATCTCTGGCTGTGGCAAAGGCAAGTCTGGCATAGGAACCACGGGATAGTGAAGGCACCATGTCCGAGTTGTTGAAGTGGGACCTGGAAGTTGCCAGCTTCCCACATCTGGTTGTTGCTAGGTCCTTACCCAAAGCTGAGGCAAATGGCCAAGGCCAAGACCTTGCCTTCAGGCAGGTCATTGGGGTTTGTACGTCAGCCAGAAAGACAACATGGGCTTTGGGTGATGCCCAGAGCTCCCCAGGAGGCAGGGCTGATGCTCCAGGGACAGGCTAGTGATGTCAGCTACGAGGACTAGAGTAAGTAATATTCCCCATTCAAATACATACACATGAAAATGAATCCTGTTGTTGCTTGGGCTCATTGGCCCAGTTCAGCTCAGCTCTGGTGGCAAAAAGATGTCCTAGCTCTGAATGCCCCATTCCCAAGCCTGCTCCAGGGTTCATCCCTGAGTAGTGCTGGGAAACATTTAAGCCCTTCTACCAGGACCAGTGATCCTCTTCTGTCCTTTTCCTGCAGCTTGAGGGCAAGGGAGGGCAAAAGGGGACAGCTTTCCTTCTGGGACAGTGTCAGGCCTTGGAGGAGGACATTGAGCACTTGCCACATACCAGGCATTTAGACCGTGGAGCCTCCTGCAGGTAGGGTGGTGCTGGTCCTGCAGATATGGCCTGCCCTGCCCCTGCCATCAGATTATGCTGGACTTGCTGTGCCGGAGCAGGCAGATGGCAGTCACCAGGGATGTCAGAGTGGTGACCACAAAGAGCAGAATGAGGATGACCCAGTAGTTGTACAACATGCTTTTGTGGGAGGAGGGCTTCTCTGCCGGGATCATGTTGGTGAGGTTCAGCATGTAGCCCAGGGCCCAGCCAATGGAGGTTTCTCCTGCCTGTGGAAACAGCATGGCATGGTCACCACCCAGCCAGCCCAGCTGTGTGGGCCTCAGGACACCTTAGAATCATAGAATCATTGAAGTTAGAAAAGACATCATGAAATCCAACCACTAATACCAGCACTGCCAAGGCCACCACTAAACCATGACCCCAAGTGCCACATCCGCACATGTTTTAAATTCCTTCAGGGACAGTAACTACCACATCCATGAGCAGCCTATTCCAATGCCTGACCACACTTTCCAAGAAGGAATTTCTCCTAAAATCTAACGGAAACTTCCCCGGCACAACTTGAGGCCATTTCCTCGTCCTGTCGCATGTTACCTGTGAGATGAGATCAGCTCCTACCTGGTTACGACCTCCTGTCAGGGTGTTGTAGAGAGTAAGAAGGTCCTCCTCGGGTTTCCTTTTCTCCAGGCTGAGGCCCCTCAGCTCCCTCAGTCTTATGCTCCTCATAAGACTTGTGCTCCAGACCCTTCAGGGACTGCCTCCGTGTCAGCCCAAGGAAGAAGAATGTGGGGGAGCCCACAGCCCCCTGAGCCTCTGCGTGCCCACAGGTCCAGCCAGCCCAGGGAGAGAGCAGTGACCATCCTGTGCTGAACTGGGCTCATCCCCTGGGAGTAAAACCTTGTGCACTCAGGCCAGTCCTGATCTCTTTGCACATCCTGTGGCACGTGCAGACAAAAGTGGGATCCCGCCCTGAGGTAACTTCCCAAAAAGCCTCAGCAAAGGATTGTTTGGGATGGCTGGTATCTTGAGGGCCAAGGAAGTGCTGAAGTACCTGACCCTATGACTGACCACCCCACAGCCAGCTCAGCTCATTTGTTTCCATCACCCAGCAGATCCCTCCAAAAACTGAGTTCCATCCTGCCCCTGTTCACTGAGGTCTTCATTGATTCTGCTTGGCTCTTTTTCCATGTGGAATCATCTTTCCTGCAGGGTTCTTTGGCCTAACTCCAAAGAGATCCCCTGGGATGGGGATGTATTTTGGTGCTACCCACCTTCTTCTGGAAGGCAATGTTGGGGAAGGAGTGGTTGTTGAAGCTGTAGCCTTTGATGGTGAGCAAATACACAAATGTGCTGACAGCGCAGTAATCTGGCAGCCTCTTCTCCAGCTTGGGGGCTTTCCGGAGCAGCTGGGTGGGATGCACAGAGGGAAAGAGAAGAGAGGTCAAGCCAGCAATGGCCAGGCTTGTGGCTGTGGCCTGAAGCTCAGGGTGGTTACATCTGTGAGGCCAAGGCTGCCCATACCCACCTGAGCCCCCTCCCAGTCTCATGTAGGAGCCATCAAGTGCCTTCCCCCTACTCCATTGGTGCCAGGAAACCCAATGACCTCTAAGGGCTTCTCTCAAAGCCTGGGTGATACCCCATGTGAAGCAGCCCCCTCCTTCCCATGATGCCCAGGGAGCCCACCTCACTCCAGCTGGTGGCACAGATGGTGTCTGCAGCATCCTTCAGGTCACTGGGCAGGTGCACAGGTCTTCCCATCACGGTCTGGATGAAGTCCACCGTGTAGAAAAAGGCAGAGAAGGCCTGATGGAGGGAAAGGAGCAGCTGTGGGTCGGGCTGGGAGCAAACTCTCTCACCATGAGCAGACTCTCTGGCCAGTGTGGTGGGCACCAACAACCACTGTTGCAGAGCTGGGGGTCTGGCTTTGCTGCCACATGATGCTAGGGAGCTGGGGACAACCTGCCCAGCCAGCAGCTGTGTCACTACCCTCCTCCATGCTGGGACTTACAATGAAGTTTCCTGAAACCTCTGGCTGGAAAACACCATCAAAGGAGCAGCGGGAGAAGGAGCAGCTGGTGAAGTCAAAGAGCTTGCTGACATGCAGAGCACAGAGGTTCCCATTCCCGGTGCCGACCAAGGTAGCAGTGGTGTTGAGGGCAAGGCTTGGCCTCTCCTTCTCTGTGCAGGGGCTGTCATAGATGCTGCTCAGCAACAGGCTCTTGTTGTAGCCCACAGGCCAGCAGGGATGGGAAACAGTTTCTTGGTAGCTCTCAGCCTGCCAGAGGAGGGACACATGGAGTGCATGAGCTGTGCCGTAGCCACAGCTCCCCTGGAGCTTGATCAGTGAGACACAGAGCAGTTGCCAGAAGTGTCTGGCTGGGGGTGTCTTGCCTCTAGCCAAGGGCTGCATCATCTAGTGGAAATGGGAGAAAGCCCTGGGAACACAAGAGAGGGTTGGGGGCAAAACCCAAGTTGACTGGTAAAGGTGTGCGGCTGGTCCAGGGCTGAGGACAGTGGAAACACTGAGGTGAGGGGGTAACTGTGGGGTTGTGACAGCCAGCATCCACATCAAGAACACACTGTACCTGGAGGAGCTTGGAGAGCAGCCTCTTGAGGACCTGGTCCCTCCCATAGCAGAGGAAGCTGTGTGTGTACACTTTGTATGCCTGGCCATACAGCTTCAGCATCACCTCATTTCTGGGGTTTTCAATCATGTCTCTGGTTTCAAAGGTGATCTGTGTGGAAGCGCCCCCGAAGTCCATGGCCCCTAGGGTCTTCTTCTGAGGCTGGATCCATTCTCCAAGCCATCCACGCTGAGCCAAAGGAGGACAAGAGCAGGCATTAGTGTATGATGAGCTGCCCACCCACCACAGCCATCCCACTGGATGTCACTATCTCCTGCCTACCTTGATGAAGTTTTCCAGGAGATAGTTTGCGGTGACCCAGCCAAAGACCCCTTCCTCTTCCCCTGACAGGATCTTTGCTCCCCGGAAATCAAAGGGGTACATCTTCAGCGTGGCTGCTACAGCTCTGAGGACAGCATCCGACACCTGTGGGTCTGCAATGCTGTGGGCCAAGTGAGAGGGCAGAGTGACAGGTCTGTGCCACAGTGCTGCAGAGCCCTCCCTGTCCCAACAGCCCTTGGGGGCCAGCAGTGCCATAGCAGGGCCCAAGAGAGAGGTGAGCCCTTGCCTGGGTACCCATTGGCATGTCCCAAAAAAACACCAGCTAATTCCCTTTGTCTCTGCTGGAGGAGGCAGGTAGCAGAAATGAAGTGTGCTCCCTCCTGCTGGGACAATGGGATCCATCCTGCCTGGGGAACACTACTCCTCCCCCATGTGCTTTTTGAGGGATGATTATTCTCACTGTGTCCCATCAGGCTGGCAGTGGGGTGCAAGGGATTTTCCTCCTAGCATCCAAACAGTCTGGGTGGGTTATCCTGATGCTGGCCCCCCACCAGCCTCTTTCCACTAGTGCTGTGTTGGCTGTGCCCTGCTCTGAAAGGCAGGACCCCTTCTGCAGGGGACACAGCACTGGGCAGCTGGGTGCTGAAGAAATCTGCCCAGCAAAGGGGCAACACTTCAGTCATCCTTTACCACCTCTGCCCCTGCTGTGTGTGGCAAGCTGGCGTGTCACAGTGGCATGACAGGGCCCGCCTGAGCACTCACTTAAGCAGGCGCATGCCAGCTGTGGCACCCAGGTATAGCGGGGTGCCCACATGCTTCTCCTTGGGCACATCTCTCAGGGCCTGGTTCAGGCAGTGCTCCAGGCTTGTGCCAGCCGCTGGAGGGTTCGAGCTGTAGCTGGAGATGCCAGGACCTGTGAAGAGGAAACAGCATTGCTCCCTGCTGGTGAGGGGATGATGCTCAATGAGAAGATGCCGGGTGAGTAGCTTTGCCCCTTCCAGGCTGTCCAAAAGACAGTTTTCTGTGGGCATGGAGCCATCCAGGGTCCAGCCACATCTCCCTGCCCACACTGCATCCCCTGCTGGCTGACAGTCTGGGAAAGGTTGATAAATAGAGTGAAAAACTGACCCTGGCTCCTCACTGGGCTGGGCAGGGAGATGGATTGCTCCCTGGTGGTTCAGTACCTACCAGGAAAAGGTAAACCACAAGTATGCATGGCTGCAAGCCTTGCGGGGAGTTGGCAGGGAATAGAGCTGAACCCTTTAGAACACGTCACTACACCGGTGAATACAGAGGGAGGCAGCTGGGCATGGAAGGGGCACTCACACCATGCTGCCCTGCCATAGGCATGCAACAGACACCGCCACCAGCCCCCAGCCCTGGGCCAGGGCCAGACCTTACCCTCCACATCACACATGCCGTGCTCGCTGACCACCCCGGTGTCATTCTCCTTGTCTGCAGGCCACTTGTAGATGAACATGGCAGTGTGGGAGGACCCAGCGTCCAGCACGATGCCGTACTGCAGGGGGAAGGCAGTGGGTCAGGCCTGGAGGCTGAAGGTCCCCTGGCTGCTCCAGCCCTTACCAAGGGAAGGCACTGGGGCTCAGTGCACAAGGACTCCTACCCTGTCAGTACCCAGCAGCTCCAGAGCCTCATCTGGCAGAGGCAGGATTTGCTAAGCCCAGCCTGGCACTGCTGGGCCCACATCTGCCCAAACAGGGCACTGCCTGGGATGTGACTGGGAGTGGGATACTGGCCATTCTGGGATGCTGTTTGGAACAGCACAGGGCCTCTGGCTTTTTGGGTAATGGGAACCCTTTGAGTGCAGCCAAGGGGTCTCTTCCCCCAGTACAGGTTACCATCACTCCTGGCTACCTGCTGAGCCACGCTAGCAAGTCTCTGAGACTGGTGGTGGGGAGGGACACCTGAAATGGCTCCTTGGGATGCTCTTGGCCAAAGAAGGGCAGCCAGGCCCCTCATCCCTCCTGCCCTTGTATGGCTCGGCCATTCTCTGGCTATAAATAACCGTGCTCCTCCTGCCAAACAAGGTTACCCAACTCCCAGGGAGGGGACACCGTACATGCTGCCTACAGCACCCCTGGGCACACCCCTCTGCCTGACCCCTGCTGCCCATGGTCTTGGGACTGCTCATGCTGGCCCCCACTGTGCCCCCTCAGGACTGTGAGTATGGGGGGAAAACAAGGCAGGACCCAGCACCACGCCAGCTGAGCATCTCTGGGGTGAAGCCATCTAAGGCTTAAACTTTCTATGAGTTTTTGTCTGCTCCTGCCCTGCCCAGACTCAATAGAGCCAAGGGCTGAAGTAGGCAGCTCCTCTCCCTGCCTGGCTCAGTGGCACATGTGCCCACGCAGCCTGTAGCCACGATGCAGATGTCTCCGGTTTGCTCACAAGGCACCGCGTTACCCCAAGTATCACCTGGAG
This sequence comes from Donacobius atricapilla, assembly GCA_013397315.1. Classification (NCBI taxonomy): domain Eukaryota; kingdom Metazoa; phylum Chordata; class Aves; order Passeriformes; family Mimidae; genus Donacobius; species Donacobius atricapilla. The sequence goes on from WBMY01011190.1 coordinate 166,139, forward strand.
TGACACTAGCAGGCGTAGGGTGACAAGGCTGTCCCCAAAGGAAAAGCATTGATATGTCATCCCCAAACCCAGGGCTGTGCACAGGAAAGACCCTGGGAATAGCCTCCAGCCTGGAGATGCCATGGAGGGGCTGAAGTCCATAGAGAGGGACAAGGTAGGAGACAGGGATATCTACATTGTGGCAAGGGCTGAGAGATGCTAGAGTATGAGGCAATGAGGATGACCTGCAGTGCCAAGGATACATGGTGCTGCTGACGAAGATTGGGGTGTGCCTGGGAGGGGGATGCTGGGGATGCCAGACCCACCCCATGGCAGGAAGGGGCATGGGCACAGGGTGAAAAGGAGGAGACCCACCACCCGTGACAGAGGGAAGGCTGGTTCCCAGAGTTTCTTCCTGCCTTCAGCAGGGCTGGCTCAGCTGTGCCCCACTTCTCACCCCATGGAGAGCTGGTACCAGGGTGCATTCATGGGGGTACATAGCTGGGGTGGAGTTGCACACGTAGAGAGGTGCACACATATATGTGCACATGTGCATGGATGTGCATGCATGTATGTGTGCATGTGGTGTACATGCTGCAGGAATGTGTGTGCTTGTGTGTGCATGCATGGGCATACAAAGATGCATGCAAATTTAGGTGTGGAGGTAGGTATGTGGGGGTGCTTGCCCATGGGTGTACACAGGTGAGGTGTACATGCACAAAGGTGTGCCAGTGTTGTGTGCACATGGGTGCATGTCTGTGCACACATGCATTTGGGAGGGGCATGTACATGGGTGTGCATGGGCACACGTGCGTGCCCAGGGAAGTGCAGGCAGTGAGAGGCAGCATGGAGCCTGCACCCAGGGCAAGCCCACATGTTGGAGTGACAGTGGCACCACTGGGGCAGGATGCAGAACTGGCTGCCCCATGTCGGTACTTCCTAGTGCCCTTTGTTGCCAACACCTGTGGGCCAGGGTGGGGATCTCTCATCTTGGACCCCCAGCCCATTGCCACCAGATGTGGAGAGGTAGGTGAGGGGCATCCCAGGGGTCCCCCGGCCTTGGTGGTGGCGGCAGCAGCGCTTGGCCAGGCTGAGGTAAGGTGCTGCAACACGATGGCGCTATCACTGCGGAGTGAGCCGGCCAACTGCTGCCACAGCTCACCCACAGCCACCCCGGCATGAGAGGAGCCACCATAGCCTTGTGCCAGCCCCTCCTAGGCGCACGGAGTTTGGCACCCCAGCCTGTCCCTGTGGAGGAGCCGTCCTCTCCTGGCAGTGGTAAGCAGGGGTGGACATCATGTGCACACAAGACTCGGGCAGCCTAGTATGGTTCCCAGTGATGAAGGAATGTCATTTCCTCCAGTCCCAAGGGTACCCCATGCCTCCAGCATTCACACAGAAATCATGAATGGGGTTAACTACAGTGGTGTGCAATGGTACCAGCCCCTGGCTCAGGGTCCTGTCCCTGTCTTGCCTTCTGTCCCTGCCCAGACCCTGGGCTTGGGCATTGGACCCACTGCATTCCCCAGAGCAGAGTGTGCTGCCATGTGGGTCTGAGTCATGGCTGAGCCAGGTGCATGGGCAGGTGGGCTCCAGGGGCCCTACAGGTGGAAAGCCCCAGGAGGGAGGATAAAAGCCTCAGCAAGTTTGCCTGCTGGCGCCCAGGGCTTTGGCAGGGCCTCATGAGTGTGGGACAGTCTTCAACACCAGCATCTCCTGGTGGCACAGGGATTTTTCCAACAGAACCCCCTGACCAGACCCTGGTGATGCTGCAGGCAGTGGGGACACAGAGGGGTCCCCATTGTGGCCCCACACTTGGGACAGTTTTCCAATGCCAGCCCTATCTCTGCTGCCTTTTGGGTCACCCATGGTCCCAAGGCCTCTGCCCCAATGGAACATTACTCAGCCCAGCCCCAGTCAGGGCTGCTCAATCCCAAAGCCCCTGCAGAGGGGACACAGGACAGTGATGTTCTCAAAGGCCATGGGTAGGGCTTGGGATTCCTGATCAGTGGCTCTGCCCTGGGAAGGAGGCAGATGGGGATATTGAGAATGCTCCATGTGCTGCTGCCTGGCACGGTGCCCGATGGCCATGCCCAGGATCCAGCCCCCATCCCACAGGCTCTCCAGGCTGCCCCATGTCTCATGCGCGACATCTGCCCCCCACCATCTCTGACCCCCCACCATTCTGCCTCTCTCAAGGGTGGTGAGGTCATGTGGCACCCAGATTTGCAATGAGTTGTGACAGGTTTCCTTCCTGCTACAGTAGCCATAGCAGCCAAGGGACGTAGAAATTGCCAGACATACATTTGCCAAAAGAGGAAAGAACAGGGCTGTCAAGAGCAGGCAGCAGCTCAGGGCAGTCAGCTTGTGAGCTCCACTGTGGACCCATGAAGGATCAGCCCTCAGCAGCAAGATAACTAATCCAGGGTGGTTTTAGGGCTATATTTCAAGCAAAGGAGCTGGAAAGGGGATATGTGGACCTGTAGCTCAGCAGTGAACAGCATTATCCAGCAGCTGACATGGACTGAGTCAGCAAGGACCATATCTTGTCCAGGCCGTCGGAAGACATGCCCAGGGTCTCCCATAGCAGGACCAACCTCTAAACCATGTGGGCATCTTTTGGGCTGAATAAAAATAACACAAAGTTCTGCATTCTCAAAACAGCACTAAGCTTTGTGCGAACGCAACTCCTCAGCACCTTCCTGGTGCCAGCCCCATGGGAACAGACACTGCTGGACACTGGCGCACACACCATGCTGGACCTCACAGTACTTGGCATGTCCTGGAACCCTGAGCCCCTGGGCCAGGCCTTGTGCAGAGCAGGGTCAGGACCCAAGCGGGTGTTCAGGGATGCTTGGCCACAAACCACAGCACTGCCTGCAGACTAGAAGGTGCTACCACTCAGAGAGAGAGAAAAGCACCAAAACACAATAGAAAGGTTTCTGGGAATTCATTTGGTTTAAAACCAAAGATCTATCTTGGAACCAGAAAGAAGAAAGGCTTTCCAGGCTGTTCCAAGTGCTACATATGGGGTCTTGGTACCAATCTAATTCTTCCATGTTCTAAGATAAAAAATCCACTTTGAAACCAGCTCAGCACTGCCCAAGATGGCCCAGCATGTGGCAATGGGTGGCAAAGAAAGATGTCACAGAGAAGGAGTTAATGGGTGGTTATACTATGAGCAAAAAGGGACATCTTGGCTAAGCCAGCTCATCTTCTCATTCTAATCTTCATTACATCTGACAAACCCAGAGAGAAGGCAGGAGCACATCTGGCATGCAGGCTGGCTCGGAAAGTTTCCAAGTAAATGGCTTGGGATGAGAAAAAGGGGGTTTTAGATGAACTGGTTTTCGGGACAAGAGCCTGGGACTATTTTAAAACAAAAGACTTGGCCTACAAAAGGAGTACTTGGCCAACAATAAATTGTTCGAGAACTTCTTTTATCATCTGAATTTACATTGAAAAAAAAAAAAAGGAGCGGCTTGTATTCAAAGGAAAGTGCATTTGTCGCCCAGCAGCACTGGCTCAGGAGATGGAGTGGAGCCCGGGGAGATGCTGGGGAGTGCAGGGAAGCCCCGGCCCAGGCAGAGCCGCCGCAGCAGATGCTGACTCGGCTATTCTGGCCTGGGGACCCGCTATCTTTCAGTGTGCGTCCAACAGATTCCCCTCCCAAAACGCACGTCCCAAGGCACAAGGGATGGGCGGCCGAGGGTGCCGCAGCCGAGGGGTGCCGCAGCCGAGGGGTCCCGCAGCGGAGGAGCCACACAACGGGTCTCGCTACTGGGGCAGCTCCGTCTCTGCGCTCCCGGCGGGGGCTGCTCCCTGCGACCCTCCCCGCAGATGAGGGACCTGTCAGCCCCGGTGCCTCCCGTGACGCTGGGGATCCTCTGCTGCCGGCGTCTCTCCCGCATCGGCAATCCCGCACACCGGGAACGCCATGCACCGAGGTGCCCACGGCGGCTCCCCCAGCCCCCGGCAGCCCGGGACCTCCTGGTGCCCGCCGCCACTCCGCGCCCGGTGCCCCCTCACCTTGAAGCCCGGCGGGCCCCGCGTGTCCCCAGAGCCGAGGAGGAGGAGGAGGACGCCCAGTAGGCAGCCGAGGGCCAGGAGCAGGAGCAGGGCGGCCAGGCGGCGGGCCATGGCGGAGCTGGGCAGGTAAGTGGCTCGGCGGCGGCGGCAGCTCCTGCTTCTCCTCCTCCCCCGCCTCCTCGGCCGCCTCTGCCGGCTGAGTCACCGCCGCCCCGGCCCACCTGGGCGGGACACCAGGCTCCGGGGCGCTGCGCGGGGTCGCCCCGGGCTGCGAGTGCTGCGGCTGCCCCCGACCCGGACTCAGATCTTCCTGCCCCCCGCACCCCGGGACCAGACCTATCTACCTCCCCCAGGCACGGGCCTTTCACCCGGGATCAGCTCTAGCCCGGCCCCTCCAGGCACCGCTCCCGCTCCGGAATCAGCTTTGTCCCTGGAGCATCACTGTTACCGGGAGGGCTCAGCCCAATCCTGTCCCTCCTCCCAGGGCACAGCCTATGTCCCTGGGATCAGCGCCATCTACCCCTCCGGCCATGGTCCTTGACCGCAGGCTCAACCCCATCCTGCCCCCGCCTTGGGGTTTAGCCCTTACATGGGTTCAGTGGGACGTGGGAACACCCTGAGGTACAGAAAAGCTCCAAGAACCTCTCATCTACAATGATTAACAACTGTGGCTGTGTTCCTGCTTTTAATCATCACAAGAACTTCGTGACAGCCCTGAGGAGCCCAGATGTATATTGAGGCTGTTTTCAATATGGTCACAAGTGAAAAATGTGATGTATTTGCATAGGGAGCAGCGAGCCAAAAGAGGTTGGGTTCCTTCCTCTGAGAAAGACATTTGCAGCTTGCTTAGACAGTGGGATACAACAGTGAACAAAATAATAATCAAGGAGAGAAGGCTGGATGACACGCTCCTAGAGCAGCTGGGTTGCAGGCTGAGGGTCACACCCTCACACTGAGGATGTGAGCTGAGGCTCTTCACGCCTGCCTCACTTCTCAATACTTTTTGAAGCAGATTTCCTGCTGCTCATGGGCATGCTCATGAACCCATGCCCCCCACACACACTGCATCAGTGCTGGACCTTCTGCAGAGCTTCCTGCCCATCAGCTGTGGTATCGGGGCACAGAGCTGCTCATGGGGCTGAGCCTTTGCCCAGGGCTTGTGGTGCAGGCACCCCCAGCCCTGATGCGCAACTCCATTGCACAGGTTCTGCTGCTGGAGGTCCCACAGGGGACGAGCGCCAATGCCGTCCCCAATGCAGTGACTGGCAGCAGAGTCTAGGGAATAAAATGGCTATATAGGGGCACAGAGAGTCACCCTGGCAGTGCCCATCACTGTGGAGCAGGGCTTCTCTGCAGGACCACTGTGTTCAATCTGTGAGTCTGTTTGCAGGGGTTTACCTCCTCACTTAAATTCATTGAGCACTTAACCCTGGAAAATCCATGTCAAGCTAATTTAGGACATTAATATTTTAATTTCTGTGAAAAAAATATTCCCCTTTGCTGCTGATTATGCCCCAGGAAAACTCAGGCCTGTCCCTGAGGCTCAGCACAGCATCATTTCTGCTGCCTTTCTGCCTTCACAGGCTGACTCTTCTCAAGTTTCTATGGGAAAAATACTTGCATATTCTTGACTCTTCATGCTGCCCACCTCACCTTCTGAAGCACTCATCTGCCATTCTCTATAGTGCAACTAGACCAGGGATTACCACAGAGAGATCTTTTCTAGATTGCACTTAATCCCTTTCTCAAACCTCCTGCTTCACCTTTAGATGGACAAGCAATGAGGTCTTCAAAGACTGAAAAGGAAAAAAAAAATCTCCTTTCTGGATGGTAAGGCGCAGAAAGAGGGTTGGGGGAGCCCTGTGGGAGTAGGGATGGTCCCCTTGCTCCTCATCCTTCTTTTGGTTTTGGGGACTTTGGAGGAACTTCTTATCTGGTCTTTGGTGTGGTGGGACCCATCCTGGGAGATGTGAGTGTCCTCCATGCCTTGGTTTGCACAGACTTGGCCATCCTATTCCCTGGCTGTCCATGGGTGGCTTTGAAAGGGGGGCTGGCACTCCTTCCCTCCCCAGGGGACGCTGCTCCTCCTCCTCTTCATGGGGTCACCATTGCCACTCTCTTTCCAGCCCCAAGGGGGTAGGAGGTGTGAGCTGAGGTCTGAGGGAGCCTGTGCCAAGCCCTGGACAATTGCTGGTGTCCCAGGATACTCAACCTCCAGTGCAAACAAGAAGGCACCAAAAGCTTGGACATGCTGGGGTGGAAATACTCCTATTCCCAGGGGAATGTCAGCCAGGCAAACACTTGTATAGCCAGAAAAATACCCAAATACCCCATGACAGTACATTCAGGTGGGGAGCACCCCAACACAGCTGTTTGAGCTCAGCCCAGCCAGGGTCAGGCACTGCCAGCTGCTGCCCCATTAAGGGGCGGGAGGCGGTTCATGTCATTTCTCCTTTCCCATGTAACCTTATCAAGGCACCACAGGCTGGAGAGCAGGGCACTGAGGGTGGCAGTGCCTCTGCCCATGGTGTGTGGGCAGCTCCAGTTCCCTCACAGGGAACCCAACTATGGCCCTGGGGAGGAGCAGGTGTCTGTGCTGAGGTGGCTGCCCCAGGTGGGCAGTGCCCGAGCTCCAGGCACAAGAAAGTTCAGTGGGAAAAAGCAAGTGAGGGGCAGGGAGGGCTCTTGTTGCCATGGAAGATGAAGCAGGCAACTTACTCCAATGGGAGGAGGTGTTAGCAGCCTTGTTTGAGGAAATGGGGATGTGGATTTTGGGCACCATCAAAGAAAGGCAAGAACAGATGTCACCTCTGCAGGACTCAGTTGCAAAGCATACCATTTGGCCAGATGAGCAGGTTCAATGAGCAAGTGGCTATGTGGGGAGCCAGCCCAGCACAGCCTGGTTGCCCTGGCACACTACCACTCTGCCCCCTCTCTACCTGCCACGCTGTCATCTGTCTGCCTGCCACCCTGCTTGCCATCTGTCTGCCTTCCAGCATCTCACCTCTGTCATCTCTGTTGACCTCCAGAGCGCTGCTCTCCATACGTTCATCCTGCCTTGACCATTCCCAGGGACAGAGGCATGCTGTGAATTTTTGGGGAACTGCCTTGATTGTGGGAGGGACAGATCCCCTCAGCATGACCAGATATGAAAATGGCATTGAAACCTGAAATAACCAGACAATCCACCAGATGCAGGAGCAGGGTTTGCAGTGGGGCAGCAATAAGTTCCCCACAATTTAAAAGCAATTTTTCATGATTACAACCTGTGTCACCACCATGATGGCGCAACAGCAAGGGATCAGGTTAACCTGAGATCAGGCAGGTGTTGCTCAGTGACAGGACCCATGTCAGTGGAAATTAAGTCTGCAGATCAGGGAAAGGTTCTTCCCCCAGAGGGTGCTGGCACTGTCCAGGCTCCCCAGGGAATGGGCACGGCCCCAAGGCTGCCAGAGCTCCAGGAGCCTTTGGCCAGCGCTGCCAGGGATGCCCAGGCTGGGATTGTTGGGGGGACTGTGCAGGGCCAGGACTTGGACTACATTACCTTAGGGGTATTTTCCAACCTTAATGATTCTGTGATTGTGTAATCCTTGTGGGTCCCTTCCAGTCAGGACATTCTATGGTCCTATCATTCTTTGTGGCATGGGAAAGGAGCCCAGAGGAAGGGATGGATGTTCCAGGCAAAGGGAAACCAGCTCAGGAACCCCAACTCCCTACTGTTCTGGTGTCTTTGGTTCATCCCATACCTGGATAAACACAGAGAGCTTAATCCCAGATAAAATTGGATGAAGATGTGTCACCAGCATGCCTGAGGCACCTGAGGACTCTTGTCTGTATTTTTACATCCCCTGCAGCTGATGTGGACACAGGCTTCAGCTCAGTGATTCAGGGAGACACAGCCTTCCTCCAAGGAGAGGCACAGGCACAGACCCCCTGGGAAAGACAGGGCATCCTGGCACCCATCCCAGCTGGGCAGAAAAGCTTGTCCCCACCATAGAGCAGGGAAAATAATCCCTGGGGGCAGAGTGGAAGGTGAGTACAAAAAGGAGAAGGTAGGGAGTGCATTAGTCACCCTGCAGTGCAGGGGACCGCCATGTGCCACTTCCCTAGACAAAGGAGAGAGGTTTTCTAATCCATCTCTTCCAACAAAAGTCTCTGAGGTGAGGCTACCTGGGCAAAGGTTACAGGGTTGAATGAGAGATCAAAGGATACTGGAGCAGGAGAAGGAACTCGGTGGCTCTGAGAGGTGGGGTTTGCTGGTTATGGGACTCAGGGCTGTTCAATGGCTTTGTAAAACATGGATGAGCACATCTGGGAGCACTGGTGGGTGGCCCTGCAGCTCCCATATGTGGTTGGGTAATAACAGGAAGAACACAATGAGCCTGTAGACACTGCAACAGGCTGGGGTCCAAAGGGAGGGGTTAGGGACAGAGTTCTCTGCTCCCATCTGTGAGCTCCTCAGCCAACAGCAAGTGCAGGGGATCATTCAATCCAGAAGGGATTGGCCCAGTGCAGGCCAGCCCTGAGCAATGCACAAACAATCTCACAACACACTCCAGAGCTGCTCTAGCACAACATTGATCTCAGCCCTGGCAGAAGCCCCAGAGGTCCTGACCTGCTCCTGGGGGAGCACTGGAAGCCAGTGGGGTTCCTCTGCAGAGGCATTCAGACCAAGAACCAGCAGGGACAGAGAGGGGCTGGTTAGAGAGCAGCCTAGCCCCTGTAGCAGCCAGAAGGACATTTGGAAGAGCATGAGGCTGCAAAGGTATTCCCAGAAGGAGCACAGTCCCCATGTGCCTCTGCAGCACAGACCAAGGAATATGGGCCGGGATTTGTTCCTTTGGTTCCAGGTTGGGCTGAGGCTGCTCACCCGTCCACAGGCTGTGGTCCATGGAGAAATCCCCCAGCCCCATTCTCAATCCAAATCCGAATCCCACTCCTATTCCCAATCTCAGCTCTGCCTGGGAGCTGCACTGGAGGCACAGGCAGATGGAGTAGCAGGAGCCTCTTCCCAGTCCCCAAGGCTCTGTGACTCCAGTTAGGACCGGGACTGATGTGCCCTGGGACTCAGCCAAGACATCAGGTGTATTTTTTGGCTAGTTCAGGCCAATGCAGACCACTGTGCAAGCCCAGAGGTGCCTCTTCCTCAGGGACCTCCAGAGAGGGTTAGTGCTGCACCTGAGATGTCTAGGCTTCCCCAGCTGCTGGGGCTGACTCCCCATTATCTCCTTGCCTTGCATGGAGGAGTCACAATACTGTGTGGGGTATCACAAAACCTCCCAGCTGCCTGTTGGGTGTATCCCACATTCAAGCAGAGACGTGAACCTGGAGCCAGAAAGATGCTTTTGCTCAGGTGCACTTACCCACATCTCCACTTGCACTAAGCTGGAGTCAGACAGGACTGGAGTGGAAGCAAGGACCTGTCAGGAGTTTCTGGGGATGCCCACACCAGTCCCAGCACTGAGTAAGGCCATAGTACACACATGTGAGGCATTTTAGGGTGTTTTTGAGTGTGGCCAGTGAAGCTGCAAATTCAACCAGTGTTTACACTGGTAGAGTATAAAAATAAGGGAATGCAACAACCTTCCTGAGTCAGGAGTGAGCTCCTGACTGAGTGCAGCTCCTGCTTGGCCTCTGCATCCTGTGAGTGGGAGCCCACTGATGTATTGCTGTCTCGGCTCCAAGCCCAGATCTTGTCCTCTTAGAGGCATTGAAGGTCTGGAAGGATCTCAGTGTATCCAAGGCTATAATCCCCCTGCTGGCAAGGATCCTTGCCTGGAAGGAAAATCAAACCCAAGTACAAATCTCTATTCTTGCCTCACTTTCTAAACCCTTTTTTGAATCTTGTTTCCCACGACAGTGTCTGTGTGATGCAAGCCCTGAGGGGTTCCATGGGCAGAGATCCCTGTTGTCCTGGCATTGAACCAGCCAGGAAGTAGGTAGCTTTTCTAGAAGAGGCCCCCTGGTTTCTTCTGGCTGTTGTGCCAGGAGCTCTCTCCTGCCAGTACAGAGGGCCAGGAAGTATAGAGGCACAGTGCAGCCCCTCAGACTGACAGCCCTGTTCCTGCAGCCCTGGCACAATGCCTGACAAGCTCTCTCCCCAAGCTCATGACATGAGCCTGTGGATGCTGGCACAGGACACCATACCTGCCAGCAGAACATCTGCCCCCTATGCTGTGGCCCCAGGACAGAAGTGTCCTTGGCACATGGAGGCCCAGGGTCATGGTCACATCTTGTTGGCTCCATGCAGCCACTGCAGGCTCACCTGTCCCTAAGCCTGTGGAAAAGGTTGGGTGAACCTGAGCAAAGCACGTGACATGAAGGAAGGGATCATCACTTAGGGATCCTCCTGGGCAGCCTTGTGGCAAGGGGCTGATCCCCATCCTCAGTGTCAGGGAAGGGATGGTGGTGGGGTGTGGACGGAGCTGGCTGGATGGAGGGGAAAATTATCTTCTGCTTGGAATAAAGCAGGAAACTGTTTGTCACTTTTCTTAAGCTGGACAACACTACCCACAGGCTACAGTTCCAAGTGAGAAACCACAGTTTGAACAATCTCAGCTCATCCCCACAAGCACCAGGCCATGGCTATGGTGAGCAGCTGGGCCATGGAGAGGCTGAGCCCTTGCCTGGCCCTCAGGGCAGCAGGCTCACTGAAGCAGCCCATAGCCATCACCACAGCTCCATGGAGACTCCCTGGGGGAGGCTGAGACACCCAGGCTGTCCGTGCTGAACCCCACCAAAGCATCAGAGGGCTCTGACCAAGCCAGGTGCAGCTGGGGGAAGCTGAAGGGTCCTTCTGCCAATCCTTCTACTCATCACCCAGAGGCCTGAAGTGAACAGGGCCTTGGGATGCTGTGAAGGTCCTTGTGAGTGACAGGAGGACAGGCAGCAGGGCATGGGGAAGTAGGGCATGTGAGGGTGTCTTCTTTTCCTGGAGTGGGTACAAGCACTACTGTCTACTGTCCCCCAAAACCCACATCCTGTCTGACATGAAGTAGTCTCTTACTCCCCAGTTAGTTACATTTAATCTGGCTGTATGAGGGATTTGTGTCCCTTGAAGCTCCAAACAGAACCTGTTACTTCATGCTCAGCTTTTGTACTGATCTGCAAGAATTCAAGTGAAAGGATGTGGTTTGTATCAGCATCTCTCCATCAGCTCTTCTGTGCAGTGAATTTGCTCTTTTCCCATTGAGGATCCACAGAGAAATTCTCTGCCCAGAGGTTCCCTCAAATTCCTAGAGTTGTTAGGGAAAAGCACACATTTTAGGAGGGCTCTGAGCATCCCTCACCCTCACACTGGGCCCGTAGCAGCCAGTTCAGGAGGCAGAAGCATCTCTGTGAGGGCATAAGCCACCTTCCCATTGCCATACTGCAGCTCTCCAGCAGCAAATCCCAAGCCAGTGAGTCCACGCTACTCCAGCACCCCTTTCCTGAGTTCTGGGAAAGGATACAGGGAGGTGTCCTATTTTGCACTGAGCAAAATCATCTTCCCTCTGATGCTGACAGTGTTTGAGGACCAGTAACTCATGAGGGTTTCAAGAGCCAGTGGCAATGTTCTGTGCCTCCATGCTGCTGCACAGCACTGCAGCTGGAGAAGTTGTCCTGTCCTGTCCTAGGGCTCCTGCAAATCTTTGGCAGGAAACTATACTTGTTTGATCCAGGACCTCATACTGGAAACTCAGTCTGTGGGAATGGAGGGGTCTCTCCTTTTCTTTGGCAGGAAACCAGGCTCCCAGCACGTCTGGAGCTTCCTGGTGCCCCCCCTCCCCCATGAAGTGGGGAACCAAGAAAAGCTGTTCTGCAACATTCCCTCTCCTGCCCACCCTACAATCCTTCTGGGAAAAGCTCTGCATTACAGAAATATCTCATCTGTGCTCCTTGGTTTTGCTGGTTTATTTTTCCACTGTTTTCCATCAGAAGCCATGAAAGCAGCCCCAGCAGACTGGCTCAGATCTCCCCACCAGCCTGGAGCTGTCCTTTGTCAATCCAGGGACTGCCTTAACAATCCTAAGTTAAATCTGTGGCCCCAATAATGGATTTTTCTTGCGACAGATGGTCACTGCTTCCAGGCAAATGTACACAGCCCTAAGGACACCCCTACAGCCAGCAGGCACATTTCCAGTCTTTACATATCCCCAAATGCAGCAAGAGATCTCAGGAGAGCCATTTCCTCTGCTAGTCTAGGGCTTGCTTCAGCCCTAGCTGACATGATGTGCATTCGCTTCCCAGCCTTAGTCCAAACGGCATTTTCCCACCCTCTCCTCACCAACCGGGCAGCCACATCCTTCCCTGCCTGTTGGGATTCCAGTGTGCAGCCTCAGCCAGCTGACTGCTGAAGGTCAGGAGATGACTCAAAGCCACCCATGCTGGACCCAGACTGGAAGAGTGTTCTTTGCTCCTGGACAGGGACTTCCTGGTGCCATCCTGCTGACAGAGGCAGAAACCAAATGCACTGCCTAGGGGCCCCAGGACTCAGCTCCCACTGCCCTCGGGAAGTCAGTGCTCACGTTGCTCCCAGGCCTCCCAGGGCTCCCAGTCGTTGGTGGGGGCAGAGGTGTACAGAAGCCCTTCTGAAAGGGGCACTGGGAATGTCACAGGCTGTTGTTATTCCTGCCTCCAGCTGTCACTGCTCCTGGTAGCAGAACAAACCCCTTGTGTCCAGCACAGCAATGCCAGCATGATGCATAGGCAGGGCAGGTGATGGTACACTCAAGCGAATGATGGCACAGGCAGACAGTGGCACACACAGCACAGATTAATTTCCCACCACTGTGGCAGGGAGGGCAGTTTGAGGTGCCTGAAGCAGCCTGGAATGCTCCTGTCTGCCTGCAGAAGTCCTGTTTCAGGACTGGCAGCAACGGTCCCACTGCAACACAAGGTCAGAAGAGCAGGTGCTATAACCCTTTGCCATGGCTCAGCCAAGGGATCTCTCCCTCTCCCATATTACCTCTCAGCCCTGGGTGCCTCATGGCAGCATCCCTCCCTGTTCCTGCTGTCCAGGCCCTGCAGGATCCCCACCCAAACCCACTACATCTGGGCAAAGGGTAGAAGATCTTTCCCAGGTGCTGATAGCTCCCACTTTGGGCAAACACCACTGAGAGCTTGCTTTCCCAAGACAATCCCTCAGCATCCACCTCCCAGCAAGTCCTCCAGCAGTCAGACTTGTCACCTTCCAGCAAAACTGAGGCTCCACAGGGCTGCCTGGGAACAGGGATGAGATTTGTAGAGCTGTAGTGAAATCACCTGTTACTGTTGAGCTAAATCATCCCCTGGCCAGGAAATTATTCAGCTTTAATCAATTTATTAAACCCATTTTTTCCCAGATTTAACCCTCCTGCTTCACCACCATTGCCCAACCTGAAGCCTTTTGTATGAACTCTCCTCCTGAATTCCTGGTGCACCCCAGGGTCCTCCAGTTACCTTAAGAGCTTTTTTTCAAATATCTCAGAACTCAAAGATGGGAGCCAGATAACCCAAAATCTCTAACATTTATGACTGGCAGAGATTTCCACAGTTGTACTCTTCAGGTTTTGGACATATCTGCAGAACTGGACTTTTATTTGTCTTTCAGGAGAAACGGAAGCTTCTGAGCTGATTGTGGCATGCCACCAGCTTGAATGTGAAAAAATTATGCATTGAGAAGATCTCAAAAAGCCCTGGGAAGCCTCATTCATTTCCTTCTCCTCCACATGCTACAAACCAATGTGACTGATGTGCAGCTGAATGCTTCCAAGGATGCTTAGGGATCTCTCCAGCTGCAGAGGGATATCCTCAGACACACCCCAGGGCTGCAGTTACCCGTTCCTGTCCCAAAACAGACACATGTCTTTGGGTCTCTTAAGCCCACTTTGGGCAGGTCAGCTGCCTTTGTGCAGACCTCTGAAACATGAAGAATGTTGCTTCAGCATGAAGCAAGTCTGGAACAGCTCCACAGCCCCCATGGCACAGCATCACACTCAGTGCTGGGCAGGGTCCCAGTTGTGTCTGGAGTCCAGCCCCCTCCTTCACTAACATTGGTCCAGAGAAGGTCACAGAGCTGCTCTGAGGGCTGGAGCCCTTCTGCTTTGGAGCCAGGCTCGGAGAGCTGGGGGTGCTCACCTGGAGAAGGATCCAGGGAGAGCTCAGAGCCCTTCCAGGGCCTAAAGGGGCTCCAGGAGAGCTGGAGAGGGACAGGGGACAAGGGTCTAGAAGTGACAAGGGGGAATGTCCTCAATGGTTAGATGGGATACTGGGAAGAAATCCCTTCCTGTGAGGGTGATGAGGCCCTGGCACAGGGTGCCCAGAGAAGCTGTGGCTGCCCCACCCTGGAAGTGTCCAAGGCCAGGTGGGACAGGTCTTGGAACTACCTGGGCTAGTGGAAGGTGTCCCTGCCCATGACAGGGGGTGGAACAGGATGGGCTTTAAGGTCCCTCGAAACCCAAACCATTCCATGGTTCTGATCTACAAAATATTTTGAATAAAACGTCCCATGACAAATGTCCTCTGCTTCAGGACAAGACAGCAATCAGGATCCTCACCTGGGATGGCACCAGTTAAATGCATCCCTGAGGCTGAAGTAGATTGCAGAGGTGATTGAGTCACCATGAGGGGAAAGGAGATAGAGAATTGATGTGTTCTGGGATGATCTCAGGCCTTCAGGGCTACTAATGCTTCACTCAAGGCCGTGGCCTTGCCCTTTTAAGATACATTTGTGCTTTGTTCCTGGGACAAAAGGAGAAGAAAAACCTATTCGGGTCCATTGGAAAGGAAACTGGCAGTGACCTCCAGGCGGTCCTCTGTGCCTGCAGGGATAGGACCGTGCCCAGGAAGAGCATAGGAAGGATGCTCTCAGGTTTCAGCCAGTGACTTGAATGAAACTACTGTGTGCAGTTTTTCCAGTTTCATGTGGATTTCAGTTTTTGTGAGGTGGAAGAATAATCATGTTTTCATGGGCTAACGACAGGTGCTGCAGGGAGACACTACCCTGTTGTGGGGAAAAGCTTTCTTTACTGGGGTAATTTCTTTCTGCTCAAAGTCCCTGGGCAAGGCTGAAGTTAAACCCTCAGCAGAGAAACAGTACACGAGTGTGAAATTCGGCAGCTCCGGGGGGTGCAGGCAGCTTGCCAGAGGCACTCAGCAGCTGCTCATCTCGTTTCTGAGGAGCAGGCAAGTGAAGTCCAGATCTCAAACGCCCTTGCACCAGGTGCTGGAGGAGCTGCCCAGGTTGGCGAGTCCTCAGGAGAGCTGATATCAACCCAGGTGAGCAAAGCTTCGGTCAGGACAGACATGGTCCTGCCTGGCGTGTATCAACCAGACGAGCTGGGCAGAGGCTGCTATGGATGAACAACCACATCCCCCTTCCAGTGCATCCCCCTTCTGTTCTAGCTTGGTCCCCATCCTGCCAGGAGGACATGGTGTCCTTGGGACTGCATTGGCAAGGTCTGGGCAGTGAGGGTCTGTAGAGTGCCTTAGTGAGAAAGCACCAGAAGCTGTCCCTGTGTTGGACCCACCACCACCCAAAACTGAGACTGCCAGAGTGAATGAAGGGTCCTCTGGGACAATGTATTTAATAAAGAGTAAAAACCACTGCACAGCCCTGAAGATCCTAGTTCAGTGGAGAGGGAGGGGAGGAGGTGCTCCAGGTGCCAGTACAGAGATGACCTGCACCCCGTGGGGATGACCATGAAGAGACAGCTGTGCACCTGAAACCTATGGAGGTCCATGGTGGAGCAGATACCCACCTGCAGCCCATGGAATATTCCACATCTCTGCCTTCCCATGGCAGGAGCCTGCTCAGCCTCTGAGGACTGGTTTGAGCACCAAACTGGTGCTGGGAGCCTGCCTGGCTGCCACTGCCTTCTACTCTCACCTTGTCATGCAGGAAGACTTTATGTGCCTTGCTAAAGGATTCAGCTTCCTTTTGCAACACCCTGCACATCTCTCTTTGGAAGCAAGCCCCGAGATTGGCAATGTCAGTTTTTCTGTGGTTGGAGGAAGTGCCCAGTCACAGCAGGACTTCCCCAACCCAGGGTCAAGAAGAGCTGCCAGGCAGCTGCCACATCCCAGCCACTTCCAGCCAGAGGTGTGGAGAGCCTGAGCCCTGTGCCAGGCTGCAGGTGCTGCTCAGGTTCCTCTCCATAATCTGCCAGAACCATCACTACTGAGGGGCAGGGAGAGGACGGGTGCTGGGTTCTGTGGCTCAGCAGTGGGTTGCTGCATGAGGAGAGGTGTTTCCAGTGTTTGGAATAGCTGGGGTCTCCTGGGAGTCACTGCACAGGTCACCAGGGGACCAGGCACTTGCTTAGGCTCCTAGCAGTAGGTTTAAGCTTTCAGGTGAGGTCTCTGCAAGTGCAAGTTCCACTTGTTTAAAAAAAATGTCAGAATCACATTCCTTGCTGGCACATACTGCCTTCAGCAAATAAACCTGGGAGCAGCCAGCAGTAACACAGCTGTGCTATTCCCACTGTGCCCTCCTGCCACCCAGTGGTGTCCATGAATGAGGAAGGTGACAGCAAGGATATGGGACACTTTCCTTGAGCCCTCTCCCTGTCCCCAGCTGTCTTTAGCTGGGGGGTGTCCCGAGCCAGCCACGGTTTTGATTTTCACCCTTCAATAGATCCCTCCTCTCTGTACTTGTCGAAATCCCTCTATTGCAGTGCAGGCAAACCTCCAGCAGCACCAGCCCTCATCAGGGAGCTGCTGCACTCCAGCACTGGGAGCTGCCCACTTTAGGATGGGTTGGATCTGGCTTCTACTTTCACTTCATACACTGGACGGCTGGTGGCTCCATCCCTCTCCAATCTCTCCAGGACTGTCCTGAGTTTACAGACTTCCAATTGTATCTTCTCTGGCTGGAGGTAACAGTACTGCTTAGACAGGAAGGGTCCTTCCCACCAGAGTTTCCCAGGGAGCCTGTAGCTATGTGATGCTTCCTGGAAGGGCTCAGCTGTCCCTGCTGCCCCATGTGCCACTGCACCACCCTGGTGCATCCCAGGGGGCAGGATCAGCCCCATCGTAGTGCTTGCTGCCATGCTGATTGTTCCTACAGCCAGCTCCCACATCACATCCCACCTGGGGTGAGCAGGATATCCACCACAGAGCAGAGGCATACTGCTATCCCATAGGCTGGCCCAGGCCTCCGGGGTTTTCCCACCAGTGATGTACTTTCCATTGCTTTTAAAAATAAAATCCCAGTAATAAAAACTCCAGCTAATTTTATCCCCAGCCTGTTTTTCCCAGGCTGCTGCAGGATGAGGTTCACTGTGCAGCACCAACAGCGCTCGTGCATCCAGGGTGTCTGGGGGCATTGGAGGGGAGGACATCGAGCCCTACCAGTTCGTTGGTTGCCCATGGAAAGCCTCTTTCCTCTTTGCCTTGCTGGAGAGCCAGGAATGAGAGGGGAACCATTTGGTGTGGTGAGAGCAGGGCCACAGTGTGAGCAAAGCCATGGTGTGACCAGGATCACAGTGAGAGCAAGGATACGTGTGACCATGGGCAGTTGTATTGGTTTAGCATAAATGGTAGGAAAAACCAATTGTTAATCCATTTTAGAACTAACAGCTAAGCTGGCCAATCAGGTAAAAGGTGTACACCCCCTGGGACACCGCTTAAAAACGGGAATCTTGGGAGACGCGCCCTCTTTCCACCAACCTAGCCATGAGGTAACATCGCGGCCAGGCCGGGACGGGGCCCGGGCCTCAGGGCCCCAGGAGGCCCCGGGAGT
>WBMY01011190.1:184012-200511 GCA_013397315.1 Donacobius atricapilla
TGAGATGTCTTGGAACCTCGTCACCAGTAAAGAATAAGAAGTCCTTTAGTGTGAAGCTGTGCATCTTTAAAAGGTGAAACCCCGTGCTTTAAATCCACAAGCCCTTATGTAGTCATATAAAAACTACATTTGGGAAGCTCACAGATACAGTGTCGGGCGGGCTGTGTTTATAAGAGCTGGAAGCCACAAACAGACTGTGTCTCTTGTGGAAAGTTACCAGAAGAATCAGGAGGGACTTGTCTCTCTCAAAAGACTGAATGAAAGACTATTTTATTAAGTGATGCTGACTTAAGAGTTCTGATGTTTTGTCCCTTTGCATTGTTTTTCGTGGAAAAGTAAATTGTTGCTAGGGAGGAAGAGGGGTTGTTTTTGAGAGAGTTTCGTAGTTGGTTTTTGTTTGTTTACCTTTACTGTATGTTAATAAATCTGTTTCTATTTTTGAACCTGTTTTGCTTTTCTTTTAATCCTATTCCACTAAAATGAAAATTAAGCGAATGTGATAACCACTACATATTTTTTAGTGTTTCTACCTAGTTATTGAATTTTAACCCATTACAGCAGTGTAACTCATGAGCATGATGTGAACACAGATACAGAATGAGTATGTAGATGGCATGACCAGTCACAGTGTGTGCACAGATACCATGTGCATGTCCACAGGACAGCCTGGTGCACCTACAGCCCCACAGCTGTGCTGATGCCCTTATGTGTGCCCAGGGCAGAGGATTTCTCTAGTAGTGCCTGAATCCTTGGGCATCTCCCAGAGCACTACCACGGATACTGGCGCAACAGTGTCTGTGGCAGTGTTCCCTCATCCATCTGTCATTGGAGGGAGTCATTAGCATGCCCACAGGCAGTGGGAGCACCCGGCAGCTGTTGAGCTGTGGCAGTCGTCAGCCAAGGTGGCTGTCACAGCCAGACACTGGCACACGCCAGGGACAGGAAAGCCATTTCTCAGCCCTGCAGCTGATCTGGCGTCTGGAAGGGTGGGCAGAAATTCCCTGGCACTGAAGGCATCACCCTGGTGCCTCTAGCCAGCAGCAATAGGGCAGGAGGGGCCCAGGGACCTTGAAGAAAGGATCCTGCTCTGCAGACCCACGTCCCATCCTGAGGCTAGTACATCAGCATCTGGTGAGCAAGAAGAGCTGCCAATCCCACTGGGAGGCAGGAGGAGGAAAAGCAGCTCATGTCCCCACTTAAAATGGTGGAAATGCCTGGAAAAGCCACGGGAGTGGGAGATGGGCTCCAGCTCCCATTGTTCCTGGGACATGGTGCAGTCACAGTGGGAGCTCTGCCCCTCCTCAGACCCCCCTGGCACGGCTGTCCTGTGGGATGCAAAGCAATCTCATTCCCTGCGGACGTTGGATCCTGTGGGATGGGCTGCTTCAAGCCTTGCAGCCCCAACAACCCAATTAAGTTTTGTAATACTTACCTTTTTAATAGCCCCTTTGGTTTCATAATTCTGAGCTCCTTCTGGAGACAGGTGCTGCATGAGAAGCTGGGAGTGAAGAAGGCTGAGGACCCTGAAGAGAAATAAACACCCTCTCCTAAAAATATTGCTTACAAAAGCTGCTTTTGTGGGTTTTTTTCTTTTTTTTCCTCCTAATGTCTTGATTTTAGGAGGGCTAAGGCGATTTATGACTTTCTGGGAGTTGGCAGTGATGCAACAGTCTACTCATCCAAGGAAAATGTGAAAAATGGCTGGGTTGGGAAAACCCACTTAGGATTTGGGACAGAGAAGTAAAATGGGAGATGACAAGTGCAGGTGTCCAGGCAGTAGAGTGTGGGACACTGCAGGGGTGAAGTTGCTCCTGGAGACCTCACCAATAACCTCCCCAGAATCAGCCACATGCCTCCAGCTGTCATGGATGCAGCGGTGCCAGGGATGCTGCTAAGGTGCTGGGTCCCGCTAACTCAATGGGACAAGCCTGGTAGCCTGGCACGGAGAAGCAGCTGCAGGCACTCACCAGGCACCAGTGAGAAGATGCTGGCATCAGTGCAGGAGCATCAGCACCAGGAC
This sequence comes from Donacobius atricapilla, assembly GCA_013397315.1. Taxonomy (NCBI): domain Eukaryota; kingdom Metazoa; phylum Chordata; class Aves; order Passeriformes; family Mimidae; genus Donacobius; species Donacobius atricapilla. The sequence goes on from WBMY01011190.1 coordinate 186,033, forward strand.
ATCTCACACAAACCCAAACCATCAATACTAAATATTTAATGATGGAATTGTAAGATTATATGGTTATTACCTTCCTGGCTGAACCAGCTGAGGCCTTTCCAAGCTGGCCAGGGCACAATCATTACAGGGGATGGGACTCTAGACTCAGAGTCTGGGGTGCCTCCCAGCCTGGCACAGTGGGATGGTTGATCCACCCATGGGACAAGGTCTTGCCCACAAAGTAGCTCAGCCTGAGGACTAATGAAGGTCTTGGAAGATTTGAAGAGCTAATGGAAATTTTAGAAGGATCCCAAAGAACTGGATGCTTTCTGCCTAGCAGAACTCATGCCTCCAGAAAGAAAAAAGGGAAGTGTTTAAAACACCAGCATTGAACTCAATGCAAAATTTTTTCATCTAGGGCTAAACAAAACCTTGGGAGCCAAGGCAATGTCTTTTGGGTTTCTTGATTTAATGAATAGGGCAAAAGACTCTTTCTTTCCCAGTTTGAGCAGCACAACATGGGAGCAGTGATCTTCAGCAAAGAGGCCATACCTGGAGGACCCAGGGCTAGGGTCTCAGGCTAGGACATCCTGCTTGCACTGGGCTGTCACCGCTGTGTCACTCTGCCCGATGGGTACCCATCTGTGGGCACAAAGACATGGATGTGACTGTGACCTTTGCCCATGGCAGCTGCAGGATGCCCAGGGCTAGCAGTGAAGGCAGGGCTGCCTGCCCGCAGGTTCTTGACAGGAAGATGTCATAATTTCAACAATAATAACTAGATTTTTTTTTTACCCCCAAAGAAAAGGGCCAGGGGACATCTCTACCACCACCATATCCCTACCAGGAGTCTTCTTGGGCTTGTAGACACAGATGTTCTTCATGGGCAGGAATTGTTTTCAGTAGCCAAAATAAACCAAACCTGCCTGCCTTGACCTGACAATGGCCTGTCCCTGCCTGCCCACGGCACATTTGTGGGTTCTCTTAGATGCAAAGCAGGGAAGCTTTGGGGGTAAAAGAAGCGCACATGACCAGGAGAGGCTCCAGGCCAAAAGGACTTGCTACTCCCAGTGTTGTCTCCTGGATTGGGCTGCAGGGCAAGCAGGAGTCATGTCTCCCCTGCCCCGTGTCCAGGGGGTTAGACAGCAGCAAGGCAGGGGAGTGAAGTGCTAGGCTGTTTGTGCCTATGGAATAGTCCAGGCCTTCTGCCTTGGGGATGTGCTGGTCCATGGAGGAGAGCCACGAAGATGATAAGAGGGATGAAGCATTTCTCCTGAGGAAAAGTTCCATAAGTAAGGCTTTTTCAGTCTGGAGAAGAGAAGGCTCCAGGGTGACCTTCGAGCCTCTTCCAGTGCCTAAGGAGGCTCCAAGAGAGCAGGACAGGGGCTTAGGACAAGGGTCTGGAGTCACAGCACAAGGGGGAATGGCCTCAATGGTTAGATAGTGTATTAGGGAGAAATTCTTCCCTGTGAGGGTGATCAGGGCCTGGCATAGGTTATTCAGAGAAACCGTGCCTGTCCCACCCAGGTAGCGTTCAAGGCCAGGCTGGACAGGTCTTGGAGCAACCTGGTCTAGTGGAAGGTGTCCCTGCCCACGGGAAGGTGTGGAACAAGATGGTCTTTGAAGATCCCTTCCAACTCAAAGCTGTCTGGGATTCTGATTCTCTGATTCAATGGTCCATGTGCCCAGCTCTCATCTACAGCTGAGGCAGGGCAGTCAAAGGGTGTTTTCACATGGGTGCGTTTTGATGGATCCCTGGATTGTGACTACAGCCCAAACCTAGTGCAGGCTCTGTCCCTCCAGTTGCCTGTTCCCACCCAGAGCATGATCCCATCTCCCAGGAGGAGCAACCAGAGGTGTCCCCACAGCAGAGCAGAAAGATGGGGCCACCTCTAGCCCTTGTCTGCACCCACTGCCACAAGGGTGTGTGTCCCACAAAGAGACACTTTGGGTCTAAGGGAACCCACACAGTTCATGTGGTCCTCCAGGATGCTGGCCAAGACCTCAGCCCCTGCTCTGCTGCCTGACAGCTGCTTTTCCCAGGCTGGGTATCTGCCATGTGCTGACATCTCTGTGTAATGTGGGGGAGTTTAAGTCCCTGTGGTACACAGCTGCAGAGCAAAGCAGGGATTCTGGGAGCCTGGCTCTCCTGGAGGGAGCATCTGCCTTCAATCAGCTGTACCTTGGAACAGAGTGGGATGGCTGTGCAGGCAGAGGTGAGCGCCAGGCTGGGACCACAGCCACAGCGAGTCATTGGCCCTGGCAGCAATCTGATGAGACACTGAAGCAAAGCCTGGATGCTGTGACTGATCCCCTCAGGATGGGAAGTGTCCCCCAGAAATGAGCTATGCTGCTGAGCAGAAGCTTAGCCTCCACCATACCCTGCAGTGGGGAGGGCAGACCCTCTCCCTTCCACCTGGGAAAGGGCCTTTGCTCACAGTGCAGCAAATGTCAGCCACAAGCAGGGGGGGAGAAGAGGAAAGCGCCAGGTGATGCTCCTAAGGCAGAGACAGTTTACCCCTGCCAAGAGAATAGCTGGCATTCTGGAACCTGGGACAGGAGCAAGAGTCCAGGACATAGGCAGGGCTGCAGCAACACAGCATGGGGATGGTCTGGGATGGAAGAACACTCTGACCGAGGGATTACAGCCATGACCAGCACCCACTTGCAGGTCTGAGATGCAACAGGCACCTCCTTAGTCCAGTTAGCCCTGCATGGCCCAGCTCCCCATCCCCATGAGAATCATCCCCAGTACCCAGGGTCTTCTTCAGGTCATCACATCCTCAGTTCACTTTCCAGGAAGTTGCACTGACAACAGCAGCACAGCAGGTGCAGAGTGGGAGAGCTACAGTGTCGCCCTGATTTTTCAGCCTTCTCTTCTGTTTCAGTTTCATGGTTTAGGTTTCTTCTCACGCTTTGGGTGATGTAAACAAAGCCAATGTTTTCCTAGTTTCAAGGAAAGTTTTCATTCTGTTCTTAGAGATATGGACAGCTGATGGACAGTTGTCTTGACCAATGGGATGGGGAGAGGTATCAACCTTCTCCCCCAATCCCTGGCCTTTGTAGAAATACTATATAATGGAGTCAGATCTTTTAATAAAGTCAGTTTATACCTTCTGATCAAAGTGTGAGAGTGTGTGTGTGTGTGTGACAAACAGCATCACTGCAGGGCCAGGGCAGCAGAGACTGGTGGCCCAGCAGTGATGACTGTATGGCAGGGAAGAAAAGCAAAAAAGGCAAAACATTTGGGTCAGGAGCCCAAGATGTGGCTGTTCCTTCTGGCATGTGGGATAATTGCTCTGCTGGGACAGCAGCCCTTCTCGCATGGAGCACAGGCTCAGAGGGTGTGTAAAGGGCATGTAGCTGGGCAGGAGAAGAGAGAATTTACAAATAGGTAAACCTGGATCCTTCTCAAACTTCATGGGTGAGGACATAGAGCATGAGATCCTGCATCCCTGGGCCGCCCAGGGGCCAGGTACACCTCCAGACTGAGCTCAGGAGAGGGCTCACTCTGCTCAGATAAGTAGCTCCAGGCTCTGGCTGTGGGGATCCCCCATGCAATGTCACTCTGGCACCCACCATAAATGCCTAGGGACAGGCATGTTGACTCCATGGTGTTGCACCTCAATGTGACAACCTCCAGTGTGAAGGGCTTTGGGGACGTGAGGTGGGTTGGCAGGAGCTGTCCTAGCTGGGGACAGCAGATTCCTGTTCCAGCTGTTCCCAGTGTAACCACAGCTTCACACAGTGGGTTCCAGCAGCTATTAGAGTCCTGGAGGCGCCACAGATCTATGCAAACCCAGTTCCAGCAGGAAAAAGCCTGAAGAGAATGGAAGGTGTTCACCCACGTCCCAGCATTGACATCACAGACCTGGCCCCAAACGCAGGTCTCATGGCTCCTGAGGCAGCCCCCACCATTAAGGGTGCCAAGGTGGACACAGCCCAGACCCACAGGGGAGGGTCAGGCCCATCAGGGACCTGGAAACCCTAGTGGCCAGGCCAGAGCGACAGCTTGAGGTAAGCACTGCAGTTCCCAGGGGAAACCTGGTCCCAGAAGGCTGTGGCGCTGCCAGGGCTACCCTGCAACCTGCAGCAGTCTCACAGAAAGTGGGGTGGGGGTCAGTGCTGCTGGCCAGGGCTGGGACAACCCCCCTAGGCTGGGGCAGAAAGAGCTGTCCTGGGTCTTTGTGGGAACCACGACTCTCTTTTTCCTTTGGAAGCCCTCATGAGCTCCACACCCAAGCAAAGGCATGAAATGGGAACCAAGGGCAATTACCAATCCTCTTCCTGCCCCAGCTGGAGCTGGCAGCTGCCCTAAGCAGCATCTGGAAGAGGCCATGGCAGAGATCCCTCTGCCAGCTGCCTGTAAGTGGACTGGGGTCTCCCTCTTGGTTCTGCTCCCCACAGGGGAGGCTCAGCCTCTGCAGGATGCAGGGTTCACCCCACAGCCCAGGAAAGGAGGGTGCCCCAATCAGTGCAGAGCCTCATGTTCATCCCATGTGAGTTGTCAGCATAGGGCAGAGGGACATGGGCTACACATGCCATGCGCACTGAGGTCCCCTGTGGCTGACCCTCTGGGAAGGCGTCACTGCAGAGCACTAGCCACTGTTGCCACCACTGTAGGGCAGCTCTGAGAAAGTGTACTTAAAAGCAAATAAGAGATTGTGAATTGTACCAGCACTGCCTGAGCAATGTGAGCCTCAAGCACAGCTTCTGGAGGAGTAGACAGATGAGGCTACAGCACTTGGAAGGGGTGCAGGTGGCTTTAAGACCCTGCCCCACAGCGGGAGACAGGGGATACCCAGTCCCTGGGAAGCCCAGAGATGATGGGAAAGGACATGGAAACATGTCCAGGTGCAGAGACCTCCAGGTTCTTTGCCCACCAGATTGCAGCTTCAGTCCCCCTGCATTTTGAGAGACAGGACAGTCAGGGGCCTCAGGGCGGGCAGCAGTAGATGGGCTGATTTAGGAAGAGAGACAGAAGGATAAATTAAATAGGTCACCCCACTTTATTATCCCTACAGACAGGTAACCCTCATAAAAAGGGTCAGCTCTAATTAAACCTCAGGCAAAACAGGCACTGGACACCAGAGGAGGCATCACAAAAAGGATGGCAGGCACTGATGCCCAGGGGACAACTAACACCCAACTGCAGACAGGGGCCATGACTAGCCATGGCCTTGCTGTTCCTCCTCCACCATCTCCCTGGCACTCTGCTGATCCCCACTCCAGCTGCAGGCACAAGGGCAGAGCAGGGATTCATGCCTTGCAGTGAGCTTTAGCTCAGGATCAATCTCAAAGAGAACAGCTGGATGGGACAGAGAGTCCTGACAGGTAAGAACAGGAGAACAGAATTGGCCTGCATGTGTCAGCTCAGTGCAGAGCCAGCACCTTCTGCCCAGCTTAGCTCAGTGCCACAGCATCATGACTGTAAAGTCAGAACATGAAACAACTCCAGAGAGAAAGGTCCTGGCCTTGGGGCTACAAAGGGCCAGGCTGCACTACATGGGATCTCAAAGTACCATGGATGCCAAGTACCAAGCCACAGTCAAATGTCATTCTGCTCAAGCATCATTGTGTTGGGTGGGAAGCAGGAGGAGTCCTGAGATGTGCCATCTAATAGGACCCATCTTAGACCACCACCACCACCACCCCTCAAGAGACCTGCAGAGGAGTGCAGCTCACAGTCAGGATGTCATCACTGGCAGCAGCCTCCACAACCACATGACGCAGAGCTGCCCTTTCTCCATGTGGAGAGGTGTACAGGGAAGACCCTCTCAGCCTCTGCTCTGTCCCACACTCAGTTAAATATAAAACCAAGTTTTGAAGCCTGACTTGTGAGGTCAGGCTGATGTGAGCATCCTCAGGCTATGGAACATCACTTCTCCTTTTACAGCCATCATGAAAAGAATCTAATCCTGGCAGACATCAGGAAGTATTTGCCAGGTCAAGCCAAGTAAAGGGTGAGGCGTCTGTCTCAACTTGTCAACAGCCCAAAACAGCAGCTCAGAGATATAGGCTATCTTGGTCAGGTCTATGGCTTATTCCCTACAGGAGCCTGCAGACATGTAAATAGCAACTATGGTATCGCTATCACAAACATGACAGGGGTTGCCCTGAGGACCACCAGATTGGGCACTACAGGGCCAGGACAGTGTCCCTGGCAGGCGGAACATGGGCTGCAGAGAGGGGCCAAGCATGCTTCCTTGGATTTCCAATCTTGTCTTCCAGTGGCAGGACAAGCAGGAGCCAGCAGCCTCCAAGAGCCAGGCTTGTCTGGAGATGTTGGCTGGAGTGCTGAAGATGCATCACTTTTTCCCAAGAACACCCAAAATCCAGCCTAAGTCAGCAAGGGCACAGCAGCTCACCCCACACAGGCAGCACAGACAGCAGCCTCCCACATGCTGGGGGTCACAGCGCTGGGCACAGCATCCCTACAGCCCATTTAGAGACAGGAAAGGAGCAGCTTGAGAGCAGCATGGCTGATAAGCCATCAGCAGGGCAGGGATGCTCCCCAAGAGGGGTCCCGGCTTCCTTCCACAGAGATGTCACCAGCACAGACCTTGAGACACAACACTTGGAGCAGCAGGTGTGATGAGTTTGGGGCAAGAGTCCCTTGAAGCCCCCAGAGAAATTTGGGGATGGGACGGGGGAGGCATGTGCTAGATGAAGGTGGAGTCCAGCTGGCTCATCTCATGGTTGTTGTGGGCACGAGCCTCAAAGAGCTGCTTGATCAGGGCAGATTTCTCCTGCTCCAACTGGGTGATGTGCTCACTCTTGTCAGTCACCTCCTGCACAAGACAGGGGAGGAGAATACTGGTTAGAGGAGGAAGATGCTGGCAACTGGTGTGCTGCAGGTAAAATTTCATAGAACCACACAATCACAGGCTTTGGGTAGGTTTGGGTAGGAGGACATTAAAGCCCATCTCATCCCACCCCTGAATCATGGCCAGGAACACCTTCTACTAGACCAGGTTGCTCCAAGACCTGTCCAATCTGTCCTTGAACACTTCCAGGGATGGGGCAGCTTCTCTGGGCACTCTGTGCCAGGGTCTTACCATCTTCTCAGGAAAAAACTTCTTCCCAGTATTCCATCTTACTGCCCTCTGGCAGTGGGAAGCCATTTCCCCTTGTCCTGTTCCTCCAGGCCCTTGTCCAGAGTCCCTGTCTAGCTCTCATGGAGCCCCTTTGGGCACTGGAAGGGGCTCTGAAGTCTCCCTAGAGCCTTCTCTCCTCCAGGTGAACACCCCCAGCAGTCCCAGCCTGGCTCCAGAGCAGAGGGACTCAAGCCCCCAGAGCATCTTTGTGGCCACATGCTGGGACAGTAACCACAGCAGTGAGCCTGGACCTGGCAGTCCCTCTCTTCCCTGGCAGCCCCCAGCTGCAGCCTCTGCACGCTCTTGTGATGTCCATTTGCCACAGTCTTTTCCCTCTGTCAGGAATGCCCCATCCCTGCCACTGACTCATCCAACAAACAGCTGGAGACAGCTGGGCGTGGCTGTGTGCCAGAGGGTCTTCATGTGCAGCCTGCACACCCTTCTCTGAGATGATCAAGTCTGGCCAGGCTGAAGGAACACTTCCCATTGCCTATCATTCCTTCCCTGGCCCCATCCCATCCCTTTCCTTTCCCAGCACCCACATGGGCATTTCCTCCACCCTGACCTCTGCTCACCTTGGTGAGAAGCCGATTCTGCTCCTTCAGCATACTGATGACTTGCTGGGAGCCTGTGGAGGCTGGGGATGTCACAGGGACCAGCCTGCTAAGGGCTGAGGAAGGGTTTGCCGTCTGTAGAGAAAATGAAGGGATGAGACACTAAGCCTCCTACCCTGTGACCCTTCCCAGCCCTTCTTCAAGGCAAGATGTTTCTATGGCACACAAAGTACTGAGAGAAGCCCAGCAGAGGATTAAAATCCCAGCACAGGCCAGGCAGAATAGGGAAGCATTCCTGCCAGTGTCCCTGGTTCCTGCCCAGTGGGGTAGTTAACTCTGAAGTGGCTGACTCAGCACCTCAGGAGGCTGGGCTCCTCATTCCCTTGAAAATGGGTGTACCATTTTCAGGAACCTCCTTTAGTCCCCTAAATGCCTTAAGCATCCTCCAGCCCACCTTAGGATCAGCTGTGCTGTCTTCTTGGCTGTCCCACATCACCTTCCCAGAGCTGGGAGAAACTTTGGCAGCTCCAGTGTCAACCCAGCCACCAACATGGGCGGGGGGGGGGCGGCAGGATGAGTCCTAAGATCACACAAACAACCTCAAGATGCTGATGTGCTCTTCTCACCTTGCCAGTAGTGGAAAGAAAGTCACCCAGACAGCGGTTCACCTCCTGCAGCTTGGGGACCAGGTGCCCCAGGTGGCTCTGGCCACTCTCAGGGAAATCCTGCAGGATGGGGAGAACAAAAGACTGGAGGTTACCATGGGGCCAGCTCCAGTTCCAGCCACCTCCCAGCCCTGTTCTCCAAACCCACACGCAGCCAGAAGAAGCCCCAGACTCACAGCACTGGTTCTCTTCTTCCCCAGGAGCCGCTGGTGCTCCTGCATGAGCTGGATGCGCTGGTGGTACCACTCTCGAGCCTGGTCTATAAGCTCCAGGCCATGCAACAGGAAATCCTTCTCCTGTTCCAGCTCCTTCATGTACTTCAGCTGCAGGACAGAGCACAGGGATGTCACTTGCTCCCCACCAAGGCTTTGTCAAGTCCCAGGAGTTGGTTTCTTTATGAGGTGTGGGGGGATGCGGATACAGACAAGGGTCTCAGTCCCTTTCCACAAAAAAGGAGGAGCAGGATAATGACTGCTGCCTGATGCTGCTTTGGAGGAAGATTTTTTGGAAGAAAAGTTCTTCAGTTTGGGCGAACAACCAAACTGTGTGAAGGACACTTGGGTCAACTCTACCCTCCGGCTCACCATTGCAGGTGCAGGTTTCTTTACCCATTTACCCAGGGAGGCAGCAGGAGCAGTGCCTGCAGCTACCCCCTGCTCCCTTTGAGGTGTGAGTGTCAGCCCTAGAACAGATACACCTGGATTTTGGTGAGCACTGAAGAGTCTAGCTCACTGTGCAGGCTGGAAGTCAGGGAAAAACTGCAGCCCTGTTTCCTCAGTTTGCCTCATCCCTGGAGGCACATGAAGCTGAGCAGAACATAGCACACCGTACCTCTCTGCTGGGGATCTCTGCCAGCTGCTCAGGTTCCAGCACCAGCATCACCTGGAGAGCAGTGGGGGCCTTGCTGTGCCCAGAGAGCTGCTATGAGGGTGCCTGGGGCTCTTGTCCCCAGAGAAACCCCTTGGAATAAGCCAAGCAGGACCCAAGGCTGCTGCAGACCAGGGGGCTTGGTCCACATCCACAGCGGATACACGTTCCTCATTCCACTGTCACCTGCTGCTCCTGCTGCCCCTTGGCACCATGCTGCCAACCAGCAATCAGAGAGGTGGAGAGGGATGAGGGGACATCCCTGGGGAACACAGCAACAGATGCAGTGACCCATTCATGACCATCACCCTGTGAGTCCATGGCCCTTCTCCCCTTTTCAATACCAGGCTGCTCCCCTAGCTCCCAAGGGCATGGGAAACGTCCTGCCTCACTGCCTCTGCCTTCTTTGCCATGACATAGCCTACCCTTCAATCATAGCACAGTCTTCTGGGCTCCACAGTCTTCTCCAGGCACCAGAGACTTTGGTCACCCAGAAAATGTTGGATGCACCAGAACCTCCTTCTTTGGAGAGCATCAGGAGTGGCGCAGCTCAGAAGTGACCCTGAACAGAACCCTGTGGACAAGTGGTACCATACCAAGATCACCTTCGGGCCATCAGCATTTCCATGTCCCCACTGCGAGCCCCAAAGCCTCTCCGCATCCCATACCTGTCACCCATTACACTGGGGCTGCTCTTGCTCCTGCTGCTCCTGGAAATGCTTTTTGCAACACAGCAACTCCCCCTGCACCCTTCTCCAATGGCCCAAAGGGACTTACCTAGAGGAAGAAGTGCAGAGCCTTGCTGCTGTTGCTGAGGGGCATGAAGAAGGTGCTGTATGTGGCAAGGAACCCCACCCAGCTGGGGGCGCAGCCCACTGCTGCCTGGCCTGCCCTCCTCCATAGGGCTTGCTGGCCAACACAGAGCCTGGAGGAAGAGGGAGCATCCCACAGAGCAGAGGGACACTGCCAGCCCTGCCCAGTGTGGGACAGACAGCATCTTGCCAGGATGAGACACTTGGGGCAGGAGAAAGACAAAGTACTGGACTTGGCTGGTGCTCGGTGGCTGGTAAAAGGGAGGGGACAGAGCTATGCCCTGGGCTGACTACAAATGACAGTGCTCCACTCTCAGGGAAGGTCTCATTCCAGCCACCCTCGTGGCCATGGGGAAATCATGCCAACACATGAGGGACTGGCTGGAAAAACACCAGCTGAGTGAGTGAGCACCAGATGAGACAGCGCAAGGGGTCCTGGGGCTGCAGCACAGCCTCCACAGATCTGCTCCCTGCTCAGGAGGAACCAGTCCTGGTGCACTTTGGGATGGAGGATGGACACCAGTGTTCCCATTCCCCATGGGCTTTAGGCAAATTAATGACAGACTTCGTTGTCCCTTGGGAACCCAGCATCGGGGCAGGGAGGGGTAAGGGAGGTGACACTACAAAGATTCAGTCCTTGCTGGACTCAATCCTGTTCCAGCTGTCTCTGTAGGCTTGGAAATGGCACTAGAGCCTAAAGACTGTGCTCAAGGTGTCAGGGAAGGCTGAGACATCCCTTCTCTGGGGTTAGAAGCACAGAAAGGTAGTGCAGCACTTGCCGACATATAGGGAGAGAGGGAAGGAGGGGACATCCCTCCCACTGCCCACAAGACAACTTGAGGGAATAGAGACCAGGACAACACAAGCCCAGAAATGACGACAGACATGGTGGTCACCACCCCCCTCACAAAGCACCTTGAGCTTGGGACCTTGAGAGGTACTCCAGCCCAGAGCTGCACACACAGGGAAGAGCCTTGACAGGGAAGCAGAGACCTTCCTCTCTCCGAACAGCAACCCCCAGCACCCCAAGAAGCAGAGCCCTCAATCTCAGATACACAGAGCTACATTTATCAATCCTTATCAGGACCTCCCAGCAGAGGCCCCTCGCATGGCTGCAAGCCCAGCGAACTACCTGCACAAACATCCCCTTCCCAGGCTGGCATCGGGGCATGTTGTGTCCCCCAAGACCAGTGTCAGGCTGGTCAGGCCTGCTGGGCTGCAGGAGCAGGGTGACACCAGGATGCAAGGAGTGAAAGTGCAATGGTGACAGAGCCACCAAGTACTCATCCTGCAGGCTCGGTCCTGGCTTTCTGCCTAGACAATTTAGCTTGAGCCTGTGGGCAACATGTCCAGGCAGCTACTCCATTCCATCTGGGAGCAATGAGATCCCTTCACCCAGGCAATTTGATCCAAGCCTCTCCCCTCAGTGGTGGAGAGAGGGGAGCAGATCCCTCCATCCTGGGCTCCCTGGAAAAATTCAACATGGATTTCTCTGCTTTGCTACCAAAAAGTCTGTCAGAATCCAAGAGGACCTGTATGTTTGAGCCCCGATCTACATGGAACACCTGGGAGGGTACATAGCCTGGTCCCCACTGCTTGCCAGCACAAAGCATACCTGACCCCTGCTGGGCCCCTCTAAAGGCCCAGCGATCCATCTGTTCCCACACCTCCACCTTTGTCTTCCTCTTCCCAAGACTTTGCCCATGGGGAAGGCAGCCAGCACACTGCCTTCATGGGCTGACCCTACTGTGGGGGAAGGCATCCACCTCCTCCCTGTCTGGCATGATTCAGGACAAGAAAGTACCTTGGAAAAACAGGCAGAACATCCACATACATCAACAGACCTTCATATCCAAAATATCCAATTTGCCTGACATCCCACAGCTCACATGTGCAGGGTGGGCAGAGAGGAAGCCAAAGCCCAGAGATGCAGTGAGGGACCCCTGCGATCCACCTTCCCCTTCATGGGAGTCCACAACACTGCCTTACCATGCTGAAGTCCACGCCATTGGTGATGGTGTGTCTCCGGTGTTCTGCACGGCCTCTCTGATGCCTCCGAGTGTCCCCAGTCCCCAGGTGGCCACTATCTCCCTGGGACTGCCCAGCAGACTTTGCATCACCACCTGGAACAGAGGAAGGCATGAGGCCACAATATACTTTCAAGAAAATTCTCCCCAGGGGCACTTCTGTGAGATGTTCTGCAGGGGGATCTTGCAAACAGGGAGAGACTGAGCAAACTACCAGCCTGAGCACCTGCTCCTGTTTTTGTCCAAGCAGCACAGGTGTCAGAATGTGTCATAGGTGTCACTCAGCTGTGCCAGGCTGGCAACAGACCTCATTGTCATCTTCTGTAGAGAACAAGCAGCTTCCAAGCAAAGCTGGTCCAGTCCCAGCCAGGGCAACTAAATCATTAGTGATATTGCTTGCCTTTATGCGTCCTCATGGGACACCTGGCTTCCACTCAGGTGGGACCAGTTGTGCCAGGAAACCAACTTCTCCTGAAAGCAGCTCCTGCTTGGTGATGGACTTGGCCATGTGGATATCCAGCCCAGAAACCATGTCTATGATATATAACCATAAAGTAAATCAGGCTGTAGATTTCCCAAAATTTTATTAAAACCCCAACATCTTATCTTGCAAAAGACTAATCTACTACAAACACGTAGTGCTGACGCAAATCCATGCATAACCTATTTTTGAAGATTAAGTTCATACTGGTAGGTTCCAGGCTGGATCAGGCACCTCCTGCCCATCAGTGAGGGCAGGAATTCCCTGGGCACCTGCAGTGAAGTCCATACAAGCCCCACACTGCCTGCCCTCACCAGAAAGCTACCCCTGCAGTCACAGCTGAGCCAGCTCCGATCCACTGCTAGCCGAGCTGGTGGAACAGCACCCCTGACACCCCACCGTCCCAAACCACAGCGTCAGGGCAGCCAGCACATCCCCAGGCAAGTCTGGGCAGGAGCCTGCTGCCCCTCCCTTCCTGCCCCAGTCCCCAGCCAAGTGCCTAGCACACATTGTCTTGTGCTCACCCCCTTAGTTTTACAGCTCACCTGCTCTTTGCACACAGGTTTCCTCAAGAGTTCCTTTCCCAACCTGGCTTTTCAAGAAGAGCAGCAGGGAGCTGGCAAGTGATGGCACGCAGCTGGGGAAAACGCCCTCCTGACAGCTCCCCAGGCATCTGCCAGGCACCCCCACCCGTCCCACATCCTCTACCAGAGCTGCTGCCCGGCACAGGTCTGGCACATTCCCTGCTGCAGGCACATGAAGGGATGTGAGTGCCAGGAGAGGGTGCATAGCACCACATGGGCCGGTACATTTCTTCCCTCTTCTCCACAAGTTTCCTCATCTGAGCACATGGACATGACAGAAGAAGGATATGAGGCAGGAGAGGGCAGCCATGGCCATAGGAGCCACCCTTCATCTTGAAGGTACGAGGTGCGGGAGCCCTGTACCAGGGCTGCCTGTGCTGCCACAAGTCACACTGGTTCAGGGATAGGAGACAGGCTCAGGGGGCAGGCAGGAAATGTGACACCTCAGTCTGTCACTTTGTGTCACTGGGGAAAGAAGCCACCATGCCATGGGAAAAGTCCTCCTTCTGGTCCATCACAGTATCTCAATCCAGCTCCCAGCAAGTACTCTGGCACAGACAGGTCTCTAGCAAATCAGTGAACACAAAGCTTTTGTGAACACAAAATCTTTGATATGACCCATCTATCTGCTTTGCCAGCTCCCTTTGGTTTCATACACCCAAATCTATCTGGGAGGAACCCAGCAAGACCTGCTTGAAAAGCTGAGGAACAGCCCCAAAACCAATAATACTCTCAACAGTCAGAATCTCAAGGCAAAGCCAGGAGCACTTCTGGTAGGAGCTGCAGGAAAAATACATGTTAAATAACTTTTTGCTGCAATTACCTAGAAGTTCTGGGTTGACCTGAGCAGCACCTGTGTTAAACATGTGCTCCTGGTCAAACAACTGAGCTCTGCACACTTGAGCTGACAAGACAGTGGCTAAAACAGGACCCCTGCTCATGAGCTGAGATAGTTCTTCCTAGGGGAAGAACAGGATCAGATCACCAGAGGTGGAAGAGATCCTGTCATAAGATAATGGACAGGCTCCTTCCTCCCTCTGGGACCCTCTCTGCTGAGGACAAGCAGACACCTCATGGCTGTTTTACACTTCTCCACAACAATCCTTGGCAATGGCCCAGACAAGCCCCTACAAACCATCCCCTCCCTCCTGCTACTGCCAACAGCTCTCCAGCTGCTAGAAGCCAAGCCACCCCTGGAGCAAGGGAAAGCACTGTGCTGGGGAGGAGCCAGTGCCCAGCGCCATGACACATTTTCCCCGCTCTTTCTGCTCTGTGCTTTGACTTCTCCAGGTCCCAGCTCACAGGAGAACCACTGGGGTAAAGACCCCCAACAGCAGTGCGCTCAGACAATGCTGTGACAAGACACCAGGCATCAGTGTTGCGGTGTGTTTTACTGTGTTTTCAATTGCAGCT
>WBMY01011191.1:6020-42122 GCA_013397315.1 Donacobius atricapilla
CAGCCCGAGGGCGCCGGTGGAGCCGCTGCGGGGCCGGCCGCAGTCTCGGGTTGCTCCGCGGGGGCGGCCGCCGCGGCCAAGGCGCCGGTGAAGAAGAACCCGAAGGTGTCCAACGTGAGCGTCCAGCTAGAGATGAAGGCGTTGTGGGACGAGTTCAACCAGCTGGGCACAGAGATGATCGTCACCAAGGCAGGCAGGTCAGTGCAGAGCTCCCGAGCGGCCCCAACTCTCCAGCCGCTCCCTCCGGACCCGGGAACCCAGGCCAGTCGGGGCGGGAGAGTGCGGTGCGAGCGGTTGAGTTCTCAGTTTGGGGGGAGATTGAAGCTGCTGCCCAAGGGCGAGTCGCGGAGCGGTCCGGCCCAGCGGTCGCCGTCATTTGATCCTTGCGCTTCTTCTGGGGCGAAATCTGCGAGCTCCTGCGGCCCGAAGGCCTCGGTGCTGCGGAGGAACGCGCGGCTGCTGCAGCGGGCTGACGGCGAAGGCGTGCGGAGGACGGCAGGCAGGGCACTGGGTTTCACTCCCGCTGGAAAGGGCGCTGTGCTCCTCCGGGCGCCTTCGGCTCTGACCCCACACGGGACTTCGATCCGTGTTTACGGAGGACAGTGTGTGCTCCCGGGGCGGACAGCAACGATACGGGGGAAGGAGAAAAACAACACGCAAACCGTGCAAAACCTGCTAAATACATTCTTAGCACGGGCAGATGTTTTCCTTCCGGCGGAGAAGCGAACAGACCCTAATTCTGCACCTTGAAACTTGTTCCAGGGCTGTTGCATTTCCCAATTATCGAGTAACGAGCCCGGCGGAACGCGGCTCCTCTCGGCTCTGCTCCGGCCGCCGCGGCGCGGTTCCGGGACCAGGACCCTGCTCCTGGCCAGGGAACAAAGAAAGCGCCTGATGCGATCGCGTTAGGAACGAGCAAAACATATAGGGGAAAGAGGAGTCCCAATTACAGTTGTTAGCTACTGCATTTAATGGAGATCCCCGGCAAGCGCCGCGGCGGCTCGGGCAGAGCTGCGAAGCTTTCCCCGCCAGGCTCCGGGCAGAGCTGCTAATTGTCCAGGCTCAAAGTCTTCCCTTGGTTTAAAGCGATACTGCGGGGGGGGGCAGAAAAGAAAAACAAACAAATTAAGGAGTCCCCGTTGCTTGCTCTCAGTTCGCCCCGAGGCTGACTGCGGCGGGATGGCCGGGGGACGGGGTCGGACTCCGCTCGGAACGGTCTGGCAAAGAGCTGTGACTCCCGCTCTCCCGGCCGTGATTTTGAGGGTCCCGAAAGCTCAAAAGAAATGAAACATACTTAAATGTACCTAGTTGCCTTTTTTTTTTTTTTTCTTTCCCTCCAAATTAGCAATTTCCTAAACTAAAACAATCACCATGGTGCCCGGTGCAAAAGCAGCCGGCGCTGCGTTGCGGGACCCGGGTGGAATTTCCCGCAGACGGTGACTGCCCGGGCGCCGGGTCGCACAGTCCGCTGTCTCCGGCCGCGGCCCCTGAGCCCGGCGCCGGGCTCGGCGTTGCTTTCCTTAGCGGAAAAGGTCGTTCAGGCTCCAGGCGGAGGCTCTTTGCAAACAGGAGTTCTTCGATCTGGCTTTCTTAGCTCTCCAAGAGGAGCGAAAGGATTGCAAATATCCCACTTCAAAAGTTTCGGAAATTAACCAATTCGAATTGAATCGGGGGCTTTCCTCCCCCCCTTTTCTTCGTTTACTTTATGACACCGTCGAAGCTCCAGACAGGCGTGTAAAAACAGGAGAAGACGGGGTAAAAAACAGCAGGAAGAGGCTCGGGGAAGGCGCTGCAAAGCCTTTTCTCTCCCAGCTCCTCTGGGCTGGCCCTGCTGTTTGTCTAGATGGGTCTTATCATTTCAAGTTGTTTGTTTTAAAACTAAGTTTTAGAACAAGAAACACCGGAATTGGAGCTAATGGGGGTTTTTACACGTTTAAAAATAATAATAGCAGAAGGAGAGGCTGAAAACGTCTTCCAGAGTTTGCTAAAGCCTAACAGACGCAGCTGCCCGATCCCGTTGCAGCCTGGCAGAGCTGGGCCCGATCTGGAAGAGCTGCGGAGCCAGAAGCGCGCTGCCCCATCGGCCCTCAGAGAGAGGCAGGGGTCCGGCCGTGCTCCCCAAGAACGTGCCGGGGGGGGGCTCTCTGTGTCCGGGTTTAATCGAGCTGTTAGTTTAATCCCCTGTTAGTTCAGGGGACCCTTGAGACTCTGGTTTTTCAATGGCTGCAAACACCCTTCCCGAAATATTGCCCACCGTCGCTCGCTTGGTTTACTACTCTGTAAAATAAACCGAAGCTATAACGAGCCCCGACGCCAGGGCACATCTTCACCGTGTCCCGCCGGGGAGCCGCGGGCCAGGCCCTGGTCCTGGTGCGTGCAGATGCAGGAGGGAGGGACGGGTGGACCGTCCAGGCCTCTTCCCTTAGCCCACCGCCGATCGCGTTTGTACTGCAGGCCCCTTGAAGGAATCGTGCCCTTCCTGAGCGTGGGATCCGCGTTTCGGCTTAGCTTTGGGTCCCTGTGGGCCTGGGCAGAGGAGAACCGGGGGAAGCAGTCGCAGGGGCTGGCCTGCCCAGCTCCGGAGCCCTGGGCTCCTTTCTGCTCTCCTTTTCGTCGCGCGGAGATGCAGGGAGCGGGAGCCCGACTGGGCTCTTGCAATGAAGTGGATCGGGACGGGGCTTTCTGGGAGATCCCCGTTGCCCTCCATCACTTGCCCGCCGAGGGGGAGCGTTTGCCCCTCCAGGCTGGAAGAGGTCTCCCGCTGGCTCTAGGGGCTGCTGCTGTAACTACTGCTGTCAAACGGGTGCAGTTTGGAGGGTACAGAGGCTGCACAGGTGGGAACTCGATCACCTCGTGTCGTTCGCAGGAGTTTTTAGATTTGACCCCCACGGGCTGCCCTAGACTCCCGAGGCTTGAGTGCCGGTCTGCAGACAGGGTAATGCCTTGCATTTGCCTCTAGTCAGGTCAGCTAAAATGATGGGGGAACAGGGAATAAATTCTTTTCAGTTGATCTCCCCATAGCAAAGGCTGAGGACGCTCTTGTTCCCCCTGGCCTCTCTGTTCCACTGCGGTGGGGCATTTCGGGTGTCTGACACGAACGGTCCCGGAGCCAGCGGGGGAGTCAGGATGCCCCTGGCTCGCCTTTCGGGATGCTCGCGAGGGCTGGGTAACATGGCAGCCAGTCTCACCACTCAGCTTGGGCGTACCTGCCTCTTGCTCCGGCCCGTGGTTTCTGCGAGGGGACTTGTCATCATAACTAGGAGGATACTGGAGCAGCTGGAGGGGAAGAGACCGCTGCCGGCCCCTCGGGGCTGCCTGCTGCTCCTCAGCTTAGCACTTCTCTCTCCTTTCTGTGCCAGGCGCATGTTCCCCACCTTCCAGGTGAAGATATTCGGGATGGACCCTATGGCTGACTACATGCTCCTCATGGATTTTGTCCCGGTGGATGACAAGCGATACCGGCAAGTATCAAATACCTGGCCTGTCCCGCGGTTCTCGGAGCCGTAGGAGCTGGTGGGTCGCTGCTCACCCCCTGCTCCTGCCCTCTGGAGGTTCGGGGATGTGCCCCTGGGCGTGACACCTGTTAGTGCGAGACAGGGAGGGGACACAGGACGCGGCTGACCTAGGGTCTCTTTCACACCCTTGCAATGAGTCTGGGGCTGGGAGCAGCTGCACGGGACCGCAGGGCCCCCTCAACCTTTGCACCAGGCTGAGGCGGACGGCCGGGGCCAGTCCGGCATGGGCAGAAGGGCAGGTTTTCACAGGGCACAGGGCAGGAGCTGCCTTGTCCTGCCCGGAAAAACTCTCCTTGTCGTACTGCTACATGTCTCCACCGGCAAACACCCTTTGCCGCTTAACAAAAATCCCCTCGGTGCTCCTTGAATGCTGTAGCCTCTCGGCGCTTGTCCCAAAGCTGTGCCATGCCTGCTGGGGAGCTTCCTGAGTGCTTGGATGAAGAGAGTGCGTTTTGTGCTCTGGAAAGGCACCAGCCACCCAAGGCACAAAATCTTGTCCTTGTTTCCAGCGACAGTATAGGAAAGCCTTGGAAACTGTCGAGTCACAAGGCAGCAACGCAGTCTAGTCTGGAACCCTTTTAATTTTAAGACAGTGAAAGGCGCATTATGTATTTAGCTTCAGATCAGGACGCCGAGCAGGCAGCCCGCATAGGAATCGCAGGGTCCGATATATAAATATTTAGACAGATATCCAAATTCTCAGGGCGTCCTAGAAATGTTTGCTTGTCAAGGGAAGTAGGATATATAACATCCAATTGAGTATATCTTTAAAAAGTAATGTTTCTGCTCAAGTCCAATGGTTTCTAATTCCCCCTGTGCAAACACTGGCTTTTAAAGTAAACACGTGTATAGAAGATTGGTTTCTCTGTTTTAAATGTTACTGTTGAAAATGTACTTCGAAAGAAAGAAACAAGAGTGCTAAATTCTGAACCTGCTATTAATCTACGCACAACTTTCCACTCTTCACTTAAAGACAGAATATTACTGTATAGAGGGCTCTTTTTCACCCTTTATTTTAGAGGACGGGTGAAGCTTTTGTGGCTTCTCTCTCAAATCTACACGGATAGCTACAGATTTCCTCCATCCTTCAGATTTCTCTCACGACACTTCCATCGCCAACCTGATAAAATATTATATCCCCTTCGCAGCAATTCTAGCTGCGGAAAAGAGCTCGTTCCTCTCGTGGTCGTAGGAAGCGGGAGCGATGGAGAGGCGGTGCTTCCCCCTCGGTGGGCCAGAGGGACCGTCCCGGGCCGGGTCCTGCGGGGCGCGGGTGCTGCAGTGGTTCGGGGCAGCGCTGCAGGGACGCGGGCGGGAGCTCCCCGGGCCGCGGCTGAGGGTGCCTTCCCCTCCCGCAGGTACGCCTTCCACAGTTCCTCCTGGCTGGTGGCCGGCAAAGCCGACCCCGCCACCCCCGGGAGAGTCCATTACCACCCGGACTCCCCGGCCAAAGGGGCGCAGTGGATGAAGCAGATCGTTTCCTTCGATAAGCTCAAACTGACCAACAATTTGCTGGATGACAACGGGCATGTAAGTGTTCCCGGGAGAAGATGCCCGACACGGGGCTGCACCGGGTGGGAACTCCCCGCGCTGTGATTCCCGTGGGGTGCCCCTGCCCCTGCCCCAGCCCCGCGGCTGCCCCGGCAGTGGAGCCGGCAGGGCCGGCTCTGCGCTCTCCTCTCTCCATGCTCCTCCTGGATCAGTTATTGTCTCCTTGCTCGTTTTATCATTCAGATCATTTTGAACTCCATGCACAGATACCAGCCGCGTTTTCACGTGGTCTACGTGGACCCCCGGAAAGACAGCGAGAAGTACGCGGAGGAGAACTTCAAAACTTTCGTCTTCGAGGAGACGCGCTTCACGGCAGTGACCGCCTACCAGAACCACCGGGTGAGGCAGCAGCGGAGCTCGGGGCAACCGAAAGCGGGGGTTGGGGTCGCCCCCGAGGTACCGCGGGTGCATCCGGTGATGGCTCGGCCCCTTCGTCCGGCTCCGGGCTTGGAGGCCGGGCTGCGGGTGTCCGGCGGCGGCGGGGGTGGCTGGGGGTATTACCGCCTCCTCCTCCCCATCTGCTAAACCCATTCCGGGCAGCGCAAGGAACCCGATAGCCAGGGAGCTGCGCGGAACTGCATCGGTGTACGCCGAGGAAGCGACGTGAGCTCTAAGCCCCATCGCCAGCTTTCCCCCGCCCAGGGGAACCTCATTACCTATGTAAACCCGAGACCGGGGCTAGTGGGGAAACTACAGGCGTCCCGCTGCGAAATGTCATTCACAATTTGTTTGGATAAATCTGCGATTTTACTGCTTTAAGCTCGTAGCGGTCTGTCTCTCATCAGAATACAATTATACGTTAAAAAACGAAACAAAACGAAACAAGACACCCCCACCCCAAGCTGATGCGGATCTCTGGGCAGCAGCTAATCCAATTGCTCCTTTAAATCGCATCAGTGTAATGTAAAGAGCAGGAATCCCAGGAGCGGGTGGAAATACGATTTCATAGCGGGGGCTTTTCAGCGCTGCTCCAAACCGCCTCGCTCTGCGATGATGCCACCCAGGCCAGGGCTGTTGCCCGGGGCTGTCCCTGAGCAGCCGGCGGCAGTGTCACCCTCTTCAGTGGCTCCAAACAAATTGACTTGAGGTTTCCGGGATGCTCCGGTCGGGCCGCACCTCGCCCCGGTAGAGGCGGCGAGGCAAGAGAAAGGCTGTGCCTTTAAGGGGCTCTGGAGTCCCTCCCCGGCTGGCATTTGCCTGATGGCTCCAGACAGCTGCTCTTTCTCTCCTGCTTTCTATCAGTTTGACCTCTAAGGCTGGAACTGTCACTGAGGGGCTTAAAGTTTGTTTTTCAACCCATTCCGGAAACTCACAATAACATACTTTATCCGTGGATTTGCTTAAATATAGAAAATGTCCTGCCTTCTCCCTGGCGAATTAAATAAATACATAAGTATGATTTATCCAGTGATTTGTCTTAACTGCTCCAGTGGTGACCCATATAATGTGGCATTTTCTTACAAGTGCATTTACTCAGCTTTTGCAGTCGACTCAGACTGCCTCTCTCTTCACCTTGAACTCATATTAGGTAGCATATTAGGTAGCATATTAGCCCACATTTTCTAACAGAGGGAAAGCACATGCTTGTGCTCTGTTGCAGAGAACACCCTGGCTCCACCAGCCACCTGGACCCTCTCTGTTACACCAAGCACTGCTGAGTCCCAAAGCCTGCTCAGGGACAGACTCGCTGTTTGGCCAGGGAGCCCCATGTGCTGCTTTGAGACATTTTGCCACTTCTCCTTACAGATCACGCAGTTGAAGATTGCAAGCAACCCTTTTGCCAAGGGATTCAGAGACTGTGACCCTGAGGACTGGTAAGGCTATGCCTTTACTGATTTATGGCAGATCCCTACTCACCCTATGTCACGTGCATCTGCCCAGCTTACATTTGCCCAGGGCTTGCATGGAGGGGGACACTATTGGGTCCCGTTTGCCAGCTGCAGCTTACAGAAGCAATACTCCAATTGCTCATTCTGTTGGACCATCAGCTCTATATCACTTCTCCCCTTTCTCTTCCAGGCCCAGGAACCACAGGCCAGGGGCACTTCCTCTCATGAGCGCTTTTGCCAGATCCCGCAACCCAGTCTCTTCTCCAGCCCACCAGAATGGGACAGAGAAAGGTGAGAGCCCCCAGAGGCCAGGCCAGCCCATCACCCAGGCCCTGCTGGCCTGCACGGCCGGTGCATGCATGCTTGGGGCCAGCTTTGCTCACCACGCTAGTGCACAGCCCCACTGCTAACGAGCTTTTTGCTACCACTTTTTTTTTATAGAAAAATACCCACCTTCATAGCCCAATTCATTCTTCCTTGGACTACAACATTTACTGTTGTTATATGCTTAAGAAAATGTGCTGCTTTAAACAACATTGCCCCTTGCCTTTAGAGTCCCATTTTCAACTTTTGGCAACAAACTCAGCTTTTCAGGCAGAGATGCAGTGTTGGCTGCAGGTTCCTTCTCGCATTGCCCTTTTAACGCGCCTCGGCAGTGCGCTTAGGGCCGACTCACCCCATTCAGGAGCTGCAGTCAGGTCGAACAGCACCTCTGCCCATTGACTGCTTTTCCATTACCCAGAGCAAACAACTGCAAAGACAACCGAAGGCCTTTTTTTCCAACGCACCCCGGGCCTGCAAAATAAAGGGAAGTCTGTATTTGTTTAGTGTTACACAATTGCAAAAATGTGAGGCGTGTACCAGCTTGTCAGTCAACCCAACTCCATTTATCGGAGTCAGAAGGTCCCGTCCCGCCGGCCCCGTTCCTGCCGCATGCCGCTGCTGCACGCCCCGCTCGCACCCCGCTCTTGCCTTCCCGCGCCTCTTTCCCGTGTGTGCGGATGCGCGTCCCGCGGGCGCGGCCGCACTGACGCTGTTGCCCCCGCAGATGCTGCCGAGAGCCGGCGGGAGTTCGAGCGGGAGGCGGGCGGGACGGCGCTGCACCAGGCCGAGGCCGCGCACCAGCAGCTCATGTCCCGCGTGCTCAGCCCCGCTCTGCCGGGCGGAGGCGNTGAACGCGGCGGCTGCAGCAGCGGCGGCCGCCAACATGTACTCGCCGGCCGGGGCGCCCGCCGGCTACGACTACGGGCCCCGGTAACGGAGCCCCGGCGGCACGAGAGACACCACCCGCCCCCTTCCCGCCTTTTCCTCACCTCCCGCCTTACGAGTGAGCTGATTGGCCAGCTTGACCTGATCGACAGCCGGACGGCCCAATCGCCGGCAGCCGGGTCCCGCCCCCACGCCCCGCCCTGTGGGGGGCTGTGAGGGCGGCCGTGCCGGGAGCTCCATCGCGGTGTGACCCGCGGCTGCACTTTGATAAATGAAGCCATATGTCCTTATCTCCCTATTCCCCCGCGCCTCTGCTCGTGCCGGGCACCGAGGACCGTCGGGCGGCTGGGATGCGCTGGGAGGACGGGGAGGCGGCAGCGGTGAAATGACTTGTCCCCTCTCACTCACCCGCCAGGTCTTGTGATGGAGGTTTGGTGTTGCCGCCGGTGTCGGCGGTGCGCACGGGTGTTTCCTGCCCACGGGGCCTGTACGTGAGCACCGAACAGGGCCTGTGGGGCCGGCCGTGAGCCGTGGGTCGTCCTGCACTTACCAGTGTCGGTCTCTCCCAACCTGGGGCACACCGAGGGTTCACAGGTGGCCCAGGTAGTTCTTTGAGGATATTTTTGGGGAAGCAGAGTTTAGTTTAAGGGAGCGCTTTGAATCCTCACTGCCAGAACAAATTTTCCCACTTCTCCTCCGGCTCTGACCCACTCATAAGTTTTGGGGTTCACTGGGATGCCTTAACCATAGCAGCATTTTCTGGAGCTGTTGAGAAGGGCCCATGGCCAAGAGCACAGCCACATGCAGCTGTGTTTGGATCTTGTTTTCCCAACAATACCTGCAAAGGTTTAAAAACTAGCCTGGGGATGGGGGAATATCTGCAGTTTAGGCTGTGTGTTTCCTACCTGCTTCCCAGGCAGCCTCACACAGTCCTGCCTTCCTGCATCCTTTCCCGAGCTCTCGAATGCTCTCCTGTGGCGGTGCCTTTTAAAGGGACTTCAGGTTTTTTTTCTCAGACTGGCTCACCCCTTATATTTGGCCGACCCAAATTGTAGTAGATCTAAAGCACCTATGCTGCATTATGTGCTTGCTGCATCATCCCTCTTAGTGCTGGTAAGTACTTTTTCCTTTAATATCTTCATTCAGTAGTCGTTCCTTATTAAAAAGGTGGCCCTGTTCATCACAGTTCTGCAATGACGTGTTTTGAACGGTTGGCTTGTGTTTTTGTCAGATGCTCACCGACGGCAGTCCCTTTGTGTTCAGAGAAGGTATGGAGCAGCTCCTCAGCTCTGTTGGTATACAGTATTATGAGCAGTTTTCTCATTCTCCCATGTGACTCCATTAAAAGATGGGGGTTATTTCTTTTAAAGTCATCTATTCATCCATGTTTGTGCATTTTCATTACAAACTCTTTAAAACATGCTCTTTCCCTTGTGCAGGTGGCAGTGTTAATAGCAATGTTTATTTTGTCTCTGGCAGTGGGCTTTGGGCTTCCAAAACCTTTTTGGAAAGGTTTAAGAAGGGATACAGGCTACCATGAATATTTTGTGTAATTTTTTTTCCGTTAAAAAATATATCTGGATCCATAAAAAAAGACTTGTGCAAGAAATACGTATTTTATTTGACATTTGCAGTGAATTGTGAGATTCTTAGTGTCTGACTAAACCACAATTAATATTCTCAGAAAGGTTGCTGTAAAATAGCCTTGTGCTTATTATTAGTCAGTGGGAAATGGCTCTCGGATGTACCTATTGCTATTGCTTTGCTGCTGTTATTCCAGAGTTTCCAGTATGATTTGTTATCTGTAAACTGATTAGTGCCAAAGCTTTGGTCAAACATTTAATGAAGTTGTTATATTTATTATTTCCTTCAAAGATTATACAACCCCTCCTTTTTTTTTCTTGATAGTTGCAGTATAGGAAAAAAGTGAAGACAACCAAAGAATCATATCTGCAAAGTGTAGATACTTGTAGATATTTGTAGATATATGTAGATAATCTTATTTCATTTAAATTGAAAAGACATCGGACAGTGACCTTTATAAATATTTTTCCTCTTTCTTTCTTTCATTTCTTGTTTGATTATTTGTGTATATTTGTCAGTTTGTCCACCCTGAAGTCTAAGCCTCCCCTACAAAAGGAGGTTATTTAAATAAGGAGGGTTCTTAGTCTGAGCAAACAGTGGCTCCCCAGAGGTGATTGCTCCTTCCCTTCTGTCCCTGGTTGCCCGTGGCTGTGGTAATCGATCACAATACAGCAGTTTGCTAGGCTGGGGTTCCAGCTGAAAACAGATCTGTTTGTATTAGTAAGCACCTGTTCTCTTTAAGCACACATAGAATGACCCAAGATGCCAGGACTAAACTGTGCCCTTAATGAAAGTGGCTCAAGGTCCTTGTCTTGACTGTAGGAATTTCAATTTTATATTAGTTAGAAGAAGAGAAGATCACAGAACTTCAGGCTATGGCTGTGGGCAGTGGGCCCTCAGGATCACCAGTCTGTGTTCTGTGCTAAAGAACCACTGCAGAGGTCCTGAGCCTGAATGGGAAGGAGACCATGCAGCTGCGTCAAGGCTGCAGTCTGAACTATGAAGATGGTATTTCTAACCATGCATTTAGTCCATCAGCATGCAAGGTGCTTAGACATGTTCACATTGAAGCATGTTAGCAGTCAGTTCATGTTGTGTTTTAATCCTTAAATCAAAATTCCTCAGGGCTTTGACTGGTGTTTGTCCTTCCATAACAATGTCTGTCTCACTGGATTGGAGTGTTAGAGATATGAAAAGTAAAAAAGGTTATTTTCCTATCACAACAAAAATCCGTTTCAGATAAACAAAACCCCATAATACTGCAGGTTGACTAGTGGAAGCCTTTTGAAAAATCACAGAAAATCTGCAACACTTTAATGTCATATTACCTGTCAGCCTATTAGTCAGGACATATCATGTATAGGCCATGCATTATCTGTGTATTGTAGATTCATTTGACAAATTACTTTGTATAATTTGATTACATGTCTGGTTAAACTTCACTCAGCCCATGTTGTCACCAAGGTCCATGGCACATACTAGGAAAGAAGGCAGCTGCATTTGCAGGCAATGCTTCCACTTGTGGTCACCTCAAGTCACACAAAGAGCTTACACACAAAGTGTATTTAAAAGCTGCTGTAAAACAGGCCCAAGTGTGGAGGTTACAAGCATCATTTGTCTCTTCCAAATAGGGCTAGGGAATAAATTAGCCATCTAGCTCTATTTTCTAGAGGTACAGGCTGAGTTCAGTGTGTACTTCTGAGGTCTGAAAGCCACATCACTTAGTTCAGTGGATAAATCCAGGATTAGGCCCACACAGGTGGAACAAGGGTGGCCTTTGCTTGATCACTTAACCCAAACATTGGGGATAGCTCCAGTTTTCAGAAATGGCTTTTTGCAGTTACTTTATTCTTTCCTTGCTAGTGGAATTGACTAAAATCAACATAGAATAGGAGCATGGGGATGAGACTTCTGTGTGTTTGTGGTGTTCATGCACAATTTTTACACATTTCATAGAAGTTCTTAGTCTTTCCTTCTCTTGAGGGAGGAGGCCCTATAACTCTGGCTAGAACTGTGCAAGTAGTCCCCAGCAGCCGCCTCTCAGTATCCTGGGGTGTTGGCATCTCTTCAGTCAGTCTCAAGCACACGGCCATGGCCAGGGGAGCCACTGCTTTGGCTTCCTGCTACAGTGTGTGGAACAGTGGCTTGCAGGGGGGAGAATGACCCGAGGACTGTAGCAAGTACAGAAAGGTGTTCTGCAGGCAGCAGGCTGCTGGGGGACAGTGTGGGTCTCCCATGAGCTATGGGCTTCCAGTGCATCCCTACAAGGAGCCATGGCTAGTGGGGCTGCATGGCTCAGGGCCACCCAGCTGGGGCACTGTCCTCTCATGTCAAGCACTCCTCCTTCTCTCCAGCAAGGGCGTTTCAGGCTGTGATGTTGGATCCCTCACCAAGAGGCCCCGTCACCAAGGGCCAGTTGTACCTTGATCTGTACAGAGTAAGAAAAGCAGCTTCACTCGTGCTGTGTAACGTTCTGCCTGTGTAAAGGCACCCACAGGTTAGGGCTGGGGGCAGAAGCTGAGCCTTGCTGCTTGGAGAAGGCTGGAAGAGCAAACGCAGCAGTACCTGCAAAGCAGGTTTCAGCATCATCACGCAAAGAGCTCAAAAAGCTGAGCCTGTTGAACACGGCTGGGCTGGAAGGTGGAAGAGCGTGTGTGTGCACATACGTGTGTTGGTTCTTTGTGCTTTGCCTCCTGTTCGGTTTCCTAATAGGTTGAAACCAAATGTGGTTTTGCTGCAGCGCGTTGAGACCGCGGGTGCTTCGGCCTGACCCGCCGCTTGTGTGGAAGTGCCGGTGTGGGCAGGGACACCCCAGCGCGGCCCGAGGGTCCCCTCGGCGCTCCCTGCGGGTGTCGCTGCCCCGCGGCCGCGGTGGAGGAGGAGGAGGTTGCTGCGCGCAGCGCGGCCGGCCCTGCCTGAAGGGCCGGCTCCCTCCAGAGGGAAGAGCCGGGCATGGCACGCAGTGGATCCGGCGCGCACGGAAAACGAGAAGGGCTTCACCTTCCGGAGCTGGGAAATACGCGCTAAGAGGAAAATATAGATTTGGGGGCTAAAGGAAAGATTTGATCTTTGAAACACTCTGGCACAAATAAGAAGGGTCAGTCTCCTGTGAGTTACAATTTGAGGATACTCAGCCAGCAGTGGCTCAGCCGTTGCTTTAAGCTGGTGTAATTAAGAATCCACTCTGCATGTGTGCCGGCCAGTACTTTGTATGGATGCAACGTTTTTCTAGACATATGCATTTTGTTCTTCAGTTAATCATTCCAATTCACTTGATTGCTAAGATATATAATTTACACAGGTGTTTGACAAAACTAGGTGAAAGTGACTTTACCCAAAGATTTTTAACATTGCCATTAGCATGAGCTCAGTGCGTGCGTATAAAACGTGCTGCCTGTTACAGGGAGACAGCCATTGACGGTGGGAACCTAGATAGTGTATCAGAGGTTTGCAAATCTCAAAGAATAGTATTTCATACTTTTTTTTTTCCTGCCCTGTATGTTGCACACACAATCAATGCAAAAAGGAAGAGCTGGTTTTGAAGACACACATTAATTTTGAAAAACACAGACATGTCCCATATACACAATGTATGTAGAAATCTGCGCAGCAAAGGGCCACTGTCCTTCAGGAGGGCTGTGTAAAATATTACATGCATTGCATATGCCAGAAAAAACACACTCATTCCCCCCATTAATAGAAATGACCTATTATAAATTTACCAAAGATACTGTAGTTTTATAAATTGGCCACATATGTCTGTGTAATATATTTATTATATCACCTTTCACAGCATTTCTGTTTTATAAAATTCAGCCTTGAATTTGTCACATATGTTTTGCATATATGTGCAATAGTTGGCCAAGTATATCCAAGTAAAGTATGATAAATGTGTTCTTTCCATATGGGAAATTAAATGTTTTTCCAGATTTTAAAAAAAAAAAGTTTATTAAGAGCAGCCTATACAAAATAATTACAATAAATCACTCACTTCTATTTAGGTTAAAATTATAAATTTGAACTAGTAATAAAGTGATTAAGAACAAGAGCCAGAAAAGTCACATTTAGGACCTAGTTCTATAAGGAGATGGAGCCGCATAGATAGAAGAGCCTTATGCATTTTCAAGACTCGCTGCTCCGTGATGTGACATCCTGCCAGGCTGCAGAGCAGCTTCCATCTCCTGCTCCCAGCGCAACTGGAGCTGTCCAAGGACAGCCTTCCATCCCCTCTGTGAGAGGGACACTGGGAGAGCGAGTGACCTGCAGCGTCCACTGCAGCCTGGGTTTCACGCCCCCGTGAACAGGTCTTGGTGGTCTCTGGGGGATGGAGAAGGGCAGGAATGTTTCCCTGCAGCCCTCTCCTCCTCCCGGACACTCCTCCTGGCAACCAGCGGGTGCTTCAGTGGGCAGGGCGGGACACCTCGGGTGCCCCGGCTGTGCTCGGTACCTGCCTTCACAGGAGTGACCGCACAGTGCCCAGGGACTCAGACTGATGTCCTTGGGCTTTAAATTGAAAGAAAGAAGTGAAAAACGGAATAAACAACATGTGAAACTTAGAGAAGCACCGTAGCGTGAGGTGTTAGCACTATTGCTTTTGTCACTGGTGATGGGCAGGGGCTCGGCATTTGCGTTTTACTCCACTTGCTTAATGTTCCCGTTGTTCCTTGTTCCGGGGGTAATGGTTCCCCTTCTCTCGGTGCTCCAGCCTGGCTGCTTCAGCTGCCCTTTTTCTGGGGTGTGAGCTCCAACTGTGGGCAGCAAGAGCCAGCATGAGTGGCGGAGCTGCTGGCAAAGCCATCATCTGGAAAGGGCAGAGGAGGGGCGGGGAGAGGTGGCCCTTCTCCCAGGCTGGTTCTATTCGGGCACTGCCTTGCACATTTCTTTTATTTCAGCAAACGTGAAGTCAGTCTTTCATTCTATTCCCTTTCCTGCTTGTTGTCAACTACTTCAAACCAGATGGGCTCAAGAGATAAAACTATAAAGACTCAATGTCTCTCTATTTAGCAGGATGGCAAGTCTGCATGCCATCAAAATATCTGAGGCAAAAAAATCTGAACAGACAATACTCAGTGTTATATTATGAGGAGCCTAGATGCTTTTCCATGAATGCAAACCACAAATCACTCAGATTTTGTATCAGCAGTTTTTAAAATTACCATCAGGACAAATGCCACAGCCACATTCTCTGTCATGTTAAAAGTTATTCCATAGGCCCAGCACACCCGCTCCCTTCTTACCTGTGTCAGAACATGTTTATAGCAAGCAGTGTCGTGGGAGCCTGGAACATGGATGGACCTTTGCATGTGTGAGATGCCACAGCTATGGAGCCGAGTGAGGGTCAGCATTTGAACATCCTCACTAGATTTCCTGATCTGGACATAATCAGGCTCAATCAATCCTGCCACTGGTAGGAAAGAGAGATCATTGCTGTCCAGAAAGCATCTGAGGATTTCTATCATTTTTTTGCTGCCCTAGTTTATGTACGCTGAGAATAAAAACGAGAGGGAAACAGCATCTAGCGGTAATCTAAAGTAAATGTAATAGGTTTTTTTATTCCCTTAAATTTTTTTTTAAATAATTAGAACTTCAAATTGTAACAGAGAATTATTAGAGTAGTATTTTTCTCGCTGCCATGTCACTCTCCTGTGAGGAGATAATACTCCAGGGTGGTTCTCCTGCAGTGGCTGCTTCAGGGCCTTAGTCCTTCCCCCTGCCATCCCCTGTGGCACTGCAGCTTCTGGTTAATGACTCTTCAGAGCACAGAAATAAATACACTCTCCTCTGGGTGAACACAGGCTCATATAGAGGTGTAGATTGTGGTCTACAGGATTTCCTAGTGTACTGACACCTTCAGAAAAGGATGCTGGGGAAGTAAAAGTAAGTATGTCTGAGACAAAAATAAGTTGGTGTATGAGTTTTAGAGGCCAGACCTATTACTGTCTGGTTCCACCAGGTACTCTTCCAGCCATCCTTGTCTCTCTCCCGTGGACAATCTGGCCACTGCTGGTGGTTTGCAGCAAGGCCCTTCATACTTTCCACAGCCTTCCTATCACCTAATTCAGAGGGACAAGTTGCTCCTTTGTTTTGATTTACCCCCTCCCTTCCTCTTTCTCCTCCTCTTACAAACCAAAATGCAAATCCAATTCCTTTGAGGTCAGAATAAAGCACTGCTGATGTACAGCTGTAGTTCAGATCTCTAATCAGGTGAGCAAAACTTTCCCAACTGAGAGATGATATTTTCATTTAATTTGATACTGTCAGATCATTACATGAATTGCCAACTCCGCCCAGTATGATCTTAATTCTGGATAGCTTCTTTCACATTATAAAAGAAACCTCCAGCATGCCCCAGAAGAGTAGGAAATAGACAAACACAGCCAAGTTTACTTGGAAAAGCTATAGTAGGGGGACCCAGGTTGGAATTTCAGAATATTACGCATTAGCAGAACCCCCCTGCCTTTCTCCTTAGTCATGGCTGTCACTTTCCTGGTAGCACAATGCTCATGCTTAAACATCAAACTTTGTGTCTCAGCACTGCCGTAACATTGTCTAGTATTAATCCAGGCAGTCATGTGCCGTGTTTTTATGCAATGATCCACACTTTCACACCATAGACACACAGCCAGAAAAGGAAACACATTGATTTAGCACTCAGTAATCCTTGTTTAATCCCCAGTCCTTTGGTTTACATCACTAACATGGTTCCTGCAGTAGTCAGTGCTCTATCTTTGTTCTTGGCAGACTGAATTAAAGGAAAGATTTATTAATTTGTAAGTTGGCTCTGTAGATGCATCTTAAATATGCTAAAAACAAAAGCAGTCCAGAAGCCAGTATTGGCTTAACTATAAAAATCTGCTCTTTTAAACTCAAACTTCTGCAACAGTCCAAGTCAAGCTGCAGAGTAATGTTTTGGCTTGCTGTAGCAATTGCATTCTAAAGGACTAAATTTAACAACTGTCTCATTGCATGCCCCCAGCTTACTTCCTTTTTCACTCATTACTACAAACACAATTCATCTCCTCTTTCCCTGCTCATCTACACTAAGGACTGCAGTGCTTCATGGCTCACGTACTGATAAGAGAAAGAAGTTGTAACTAATGGATTCATTTGCAAATAATGTTGGAGGGTCAGAGATCACCATTCATTCCAGTGGTGATAAATATTCCATGTAATTACTGCACAAATGCTGCTGTTTGGGATTTATTTCTATTACTTTAGGAATGCCGGTTGCTTTCTTCCCTCTCATGGTGCCAAAGACGGTGATTTTTGGGAGGAAGCCTTTTGTAATAATTTAGCTGTCATCACCTTCACTCCTGAATCCTCTAGGCCAGGTACAGGCTAGCCCTGTTCCTTTCTGTCAGGTGAGATTTCAGAGCTATCTCCAGCACTTTAAGGTGGATCTTCACTCACAACCTTCTGCTAGCAAATCTGCAGAAAGCATGCTCATGGCACAGTTGTAAATTTAATATTTTTTTTAATTAAAAAAGTGGATTTCTTAGATGCAATCAGACACCTGTATTTTACAGTTATAGTTATAATCAGATAATTGTGTTTTACAGCCTATACTAATACAGACTGTCTTTCCTGTTGTAAACCATTCTTCTTTGGGGAAGTCCAGGTTAGTTCCTTAGGCAAATAAACTGTTAGAAGACTGTAACTCACAATCAAACTATGGCATTTAGGCTCAACTCTAAATCAAACTAGTGTAGTCTGGTTGCTCATTTCAAGAAAATTATAATGTGAAAGAAAAATCTGTTTACTGGGTGTTTAAATAAAATTAGTAGTGATACAAACTGTTACTGAATTAATTGTATTGTGAAAAAGTATGGCTTGGATAGTGCTTTGGTAATGTGAAGTAAAGCTTGGGTCTGTTCCTGCAAGCAGCCCTGCAACCTGTGTCCCTCCTCCTGAAGCTGATGGAACTCTCTCACCTCTGTGTCTGAGATGTAGTTCATGTCCTCATTTTCAATTTGTACTTGAATTACTAAGTTTGTTTTTAAATCCACCTAATCAGACAAAGATAAATATTTAACTCCCAGCAAAAGGCAGTAAGTTAGATGTAAGCCAGTAATCTTTAGAGTATCTTCCAAAAGACATTCGTAAATCTAAACATCTGAGTCTCTCTATTACTTTAGACACAGATGTTGACACTAAGTGGCAATTTTCAGAGAAAATATACTAAAGAATTCCTAACTTTCAGGCTCTGATCTAATCATGCTCTTAATAAGTCATGGGGTATTAATCCTTCTTTCCAGAGGGGTGCCACTGTGCCAATACCAGAGTATTTGCATCAATTGTTTCCTTCACTAACCATTTCCCCAAGATGGGTGAGCCCTGGATTTCCTTTCCTGCTGGATGAGCATTAAACCTACACCTCAATTCTGTGTAAACTGCCCAAGAGTGCAGGCTGCTGTTTGCTGCCATGGAGGAGGAATGCTGGCACCTCTGGGCCACATGTGTGGTGTTGTACCAGACAGCACAGGCAAAAGGAAATCTCTGTGCGAACTCCCTAGGACAGCTCCCCAGACCACGTGCAACACCACTTTCTCCATTTCTTTACTTCATTGTTTCTTTATGTCAATTCCAACCCACTTTGAGAACGGGGAGAATCAACAAAAGAAAAGGTCTCTTCCAAAGCTGCAGGTTTGTGGAGAGTGACAGCATCTCATTCCACAAGGCTGAGGCTGGAGCTGCTCGTACAGTGGGGCCCGCTCCTCTTCTGTGTGGGAGGTGGATGATGTGTGGAGATGTGCAGCTCTGTCTGGTAGATGTAATGAACACCATCGCCTCCCCTTGACTCGGGATCACTCAAAATTAGGCTTTAACTTTCAACTGCAATGTGATCCTCCATGCAGCTACTGAATAGTAAAGAAATAATCAAAGAAATGCATTATTTGAAGTGCCACCACACTCTAAAATGTGTAAGGCCATGTTTTATTTAGAAAAACCTGGCAACAGCATCCTGGTTCTGTGTTTTAATGTAAAGAACATCAGGCTGTGTGCTTAAGGCTTTCAGTCCAGCAATATTCTCTGTGTGCAAGGCACAGCTGGATAATAGACCCAGACCTTAATTTGCATGTGTGTTTTTCCTGAAATAATTTCTAAAGTCTTTGATGTTGCTGTTCACTTTTGGTCACTTTTACTTTGATTTCCACCTGTCCACAGAGCAGAAACAATGATTTCCAATAAAGTAGCAACAATGCACAGCCTGGACACAGTTGTCACTGCAGCTTTTGCCCAAATCCAGCAGTATCCTGGCTCTCAGCACACTGGTGTACTTCTAATAAGCTTGAGAAGAATGCAAATGCTGCTTTGTGAGTCAAACAAAATAAACCTTCATGAATGAATTTCAGCTTCCATGACGGTAGAGATGACAAGTTAATGGAACCATTTGCAGTGTGTGGATAAGGATTTACCCAGGCGATTCCCCTAAATGTTAATGGGACTTGTGCAGCTGAATCCCAGACTTGCCATGCTGAAACTTAGCCCGAACTCTCCAAGGAGAAGGGTGCTAATTGGATTGCCGAGTTTAAATCCTTCAGCTCATCAGTCTATGGAAAGGATTTAGCACTGGCTCTGTAAAAGGCTTTTCACAGCTTTGCAGTGCAATGCTGGGGAAGATTTTTTCCCTTTCTTTCTTGTGATTAATTGTGAGGCTTGAGGTGACAGGAGACATAATGAAATTCATAAATGCCGAAGGCCATCCCAAGTCACATTCCTGGCTGTTGGTTTAAGTTAGAAACTGACAGAAGTGTGAACAAATCAAGGGTGTTCTGATAGCCTTTCAGTTACGGGGAAGAAAAAGTAACTGACAATGAGAAACCACTGGAGGTGGTTTAATGGTATAAATTTTCAAGACAGAGTGATGTTTTACACCGACTCAGATTCTTGCATACACAAATGACTTACAAACAGACATATTCTGCCTCCACTGCAGTTTGAGGGATTCCAGTCCTTTTTTACAAAAGGTATTGGCACAAGTTATGTCAGCAACCTGCCAAAGGAAAGGTGTTGCAAAACCCGTAGCAAAACTTGAAGCAACTGTGGTCTTTGTTTGTCACTGGCCTTGTTCTGCTTGTTATGAATTAAAAATCCACTTTCCTCTATGGAAGACAAAACTTATAGCTTAAACAAGCAGCATAGGAGTTAACCTAGGACTCTCACTTCAGCCTGGAGACAGATTCTACCACTTCCCCACATGCACATTTGAATTACAGTGCTAGGAATTGCTTCACCAGCCCTGTTTTCCTGATCCATGGCAGGGCAGGATGTGTCACGTCTGAGCATATATGGACCAGACACTGATGCGCTGATCTTTGGAGCCAGCTGCCAGCAGTCTCTCCCGGGGCTGGCTGTGATCTGAGAAGGACACGCAGTGCACAGTTGCTGTGTGATAGTCCAGCACTGCTAAGGGCTTCAGCTTTTTCCAGCCAAAGATCCTGATGCGATGATCCCAACCTGCTGTTGCCAAAATCTTCTTGTCTGGACGGATGGTGACATCAGATATGCCAGCGTTGACAAGTTCATGTGTTTTGTAAACCTTTGTGAAAAAGTTACAAATGAGCTCTAGTTATTCAAAACAGAAGAAAAAGGAATCGTTTGCTACTTTCACAGGTGGTGTTCCCACCCAACACACCAGTCTGACACAGGGAACGTGGAGCTTTTCACCATTTGGTGGATGGTGCTTGGTGAGAACAACGATAGACAGAGATAGAAAACACCTTCACTTGAGCCTCCCATCTCCAGAGCAATTTTCACAAAATAAACCCAACTCTTGTATGCTTTTAGTTTATTATGCATTTAAAGCTATATGTATATTCTGTCACAAGTGAAGCTCTGAAATGAGGTTTTGAGCACAGCTTTGCCCTTTTCTTCCAGCTATTCTTGTATGAGCTACAATGTTCAGAGCTAAGGCCATATATTTTCCCTGCTTCTGCAATATTCCCAGGCTGAGACTCCTCTGAGCTGATGTTTAAGCTACCTGCTACTCACTTCTACCACTGTGGCCCCTCACAAAACCCCCAGTAAGCTGTTGTAGCATTTACCTCAGTCTTGAGAAAGGAATGCTCCCAGGAATTGGGTTACAGTGTCAGGAAATCTGTATTTCTAGTACTCCTTCCCAAGAGACTTCTATTTACACCAAATCCAAGGAGGGGATTATGGCCAAGTTATTGATTTCAGTCTTGGAAGCCTTTTGTTACTGTTTAGAGACTACCAGGGCACAGATTTCAGAGGGGCACAATTAAATTGGGAGGCATTTGGCTTTCTTCAGGAGGCACTGGGGCTGCACAGGACTTAGCTCCTGGAAAGAAAAGTTTTCACTTTACTGACATGTGTTTCTGACAAAGCTCAGAGTAACACACCTTTGCTGTTCTCACCCCTGGTAACTTGTCTGAGTGAGCAATCTGCCTCTGCAACACATGCAGAATATGCACACAAGTGTGTGTGTGTGTGTGTATTGGAACAGCTCAGCTTCTGTCACAATGGGGAAAACACTTTTGGCTTATAAAGCTGGTCCTGAACTCCTGTTATTTGTAAGTACCATTGGAAACACATGTTAATGCCACTGTCTCCTTAAGCCTGAGTCTGTAGCTATCCTGTACCGAAGCTTAATATCATCCAGTGCCTGTTTTAATTCACTGTGTGGTGGTTACTGTTTGTCTGGGGCACGAAGGGAGTGACAAGCACATCACACCTGAGGAGCTTTCCTCCTTGAGGGACATTCCATGATGCATAGCTAGTACAGGGTTATAAAGACATATTATTGCAGATAATTTTAACCTTTATATTGGTTGTAGAAATATCCAGAAATGTTGGCCAAGGTTGGTTTCAGATGCAGCTGAACACATCTTAGAACCACACATGCGCAAAGCCATAAACAATTATTTTCCAACTATGTAAGAACTGCCCAGCTACCTCCTCAAACAGCAAGAGCTGTGCAGTTCGGTAAGACAAAAGGTTGAATGAAACTTGACATGCTTCTTACATGCTCTATACGTTTCTTTTTCAAAGACAGGCTGAAGAATGTGTCTACAATGAATTCAGAACAGAGGACAGCAAGTTTTGCTCGAGCCTAATGAGAAATAGGTTGTATGGGGGCCTCTTGGTGGGGCTGCTACTGTAAAACCTGTGCTTTTTGTTAGTACATGTGCTCCAAACTCCCCAGGGTAGGTCCTAATGCAGCCTGGCCTCAGTGGAATTTTTGTCCTGGCAAGGGAAGGATTTATTCCTTAGGTCACCAGCCTGGCAAATGTAGGATGGGTCTTACTGTGTAACTGAGATTATTAGCTAATGGCTATAACCAATCCCGGGCGTGGTGCTGCCATCATTAATGTCAATTATGTGGGCAAGATCCATACAGCACAGTCAGGGTGACTGGAGAAATGGCATGTCCTCAGCAAGCTACAACTTGAAAAGCAAGCCTGTAATGGTGATGCCTGTTGGCTATGGAACATGAGGGAACAGTGGGCATTTGTGCACCATCTGCAAATACGAGAGTGAGAGAGAAAAGCAACACAAAGGAGGAAACTTGCTCAAGGTATATGCAGCCAGGTGTAATCCTACTGCCAGGATTTGTGCCATCCCAGGACTTACTACAGTAAGTCACTAACTACAGCAGGCAAATACCAACATAATTTCCTAACCAGAAAACCAGCTTGTAATTAAGAAAACAAAGAGGTGAAAACAGGTGAGCTGCTTTCAGCCAGTCACAGCCAAGGACACTTGCATCTATGCCCAAAGCATGTCTTTAAGCCCTCTGCTTATTAGGAAAAAAACCAAAATAGCAGTAGACTAAGCTTCAGCATTTGGGGGAAAAGCCTCAGCCACCAAACCAACAAAACTTAGATTACAGCTTACAGGATTTTTTCTCTTGTCATATAAAAAGAAGCTTCTGTGGTTATCAGATTTCTTAGTTCTGCTTTGTTTATTCACCTGCAGAAGCTGTTCACCTCCTACATTCTACCACAAACATCATCGCATCATTACACTATCTCATCCAAATCAGAAGGCTCATAACCAATCCTGTCATTTGCTGACAGTGATGATTTCAGCAACTTTCCTGTAGAAGACAATACAAACTTTCCCCATAGCAATAAACTCTGCAGTTACCTTCATCATCTATTCATTGACACACTGGAACACTGCCACTTAAAACAGAGCTGCAGTACCATCATTGCATCATTCCCTCTCCAATGGCAGATAGCTGCACACCACGGTTACTTATTAAAACCTTTTAGAATAAAAATAATGTGCCACTGAGTGGCTTTCCAAAGTCTACCATTACCTCAGGTACCTGGAATGTCAGGGAAAAAAAATCCCCATCTGGTTTATATTATTAATGCAATAGTGGAAAAAAACTTAATCTATGTCCTTGACAATCTCTAGTGCTCGTATGAAAGATGCATTTTTTAGGGCATTCATGCTCCCATGAAGCACAGGAACACTGATTGTAGCTTATAATACTTGGCATTTAAACTTCTTCTGAGGCAACCTTCTATCTCTCAGTGTAGGTGCTGAAGATGCAGCTAATCTTACGTCCCCTGGGAATGGGAATAACAATACTTGGAATATTTCAGGTGAACAACTGTTTCTCCTGCGAGTTGTACTTGTAGCCCTGCATACAGTTAACTCATAAGTGAAATGTGCTGTAAAGGACAATATTTTCTTTGACTTTAGGAAAAAAATTCAGCTATAATTAATATGAAAGAACAGCTTTCTCTTCACCACCAGAGTATCTGAAAATTTAAGAAGCCTGTCATGATGTCAGATTTCTGTCACCTTGGTATTGAGACTCGTTCTCTAAGGTCAAGTTTCTTACTGGAGTGCTCACCTTCCTTCCACTTTCCTGAGTTAAGGACACCCAGTGCCGATGGTGACAAGCAGGGGGAGGGCAAACAGGACCAAAAAACCAGCAAACCCAAACCATGACAGCTGTGTATCAGACACCTTCGCTACTCGTTCAGAGTGTAGAGCGCCTCTTCCATGTCGTGTTGTGTTGTGTATTCAGGTTCAGCTGCCTCCTCACTGGACGCCATGTCCTCCAAACTTCACTGGGGTTGGATGTGTTTGCGCCACACACACTCGGTGCCCTGCCACCCCAGAAATGCAGGGGCTATGGTGATGCCTCACAGATCCCACACCTTTACAGTGTCCCCAGGTGATGAGTCACCACTGGACATCCCAGCCTGTGCTTTCTTCCTATAGCACCATTCAGAAAATAGCATTAAGTTGCTGTACTACTTTAAAAAAAAAATCTCCATAAAAGCTGCAAGGTGCAACAGCAGTTACTGTTCTCCATGAACTGGTGCTGCCAGCAGATCTCTTCTCAAGGATGACATGGGCACACAGGGGCAGATTCAGGCCATCTCCATTGCTCCTGGGACAACTGCCACTTTAAAAAGGTTAAAGCACCCAGCAGTGGAGAGGCTGTGCATGGGCTGTGTTAATTTTCATGAGCCTTTCTGCACTTTATTTCCACACCTACATTTCCAGACTGTATTTAACACCTTGGTACTGCTGGAACACTTGCTAAAGCTGTCTAGATGAAACGCAGTATTTATGGCCATTCCCTAGCACAGCCTGGCTGGGGGATTACATGACTCCTTGTAACCCAGCCATTCACAGTACCACAGCTCAGACTTGAACTGGGGCAGCCAACTGCCTGATTTTGTGTCTCTGGCTGGGCCCTGTAGGTGCCAAAAGAAGCTGGGTGCCTACACCTCATGTCCTCTTGGTGCTAGCTGGGCTACTCCTACTCTTTCTCTTTCTGAAGTATTTAATGGAATACTTCTGTCTTTCCCACAGTGGAAAGCTCGCTATAGCCATTCAAGCAGAACGTTTGGAAAAGCAATCCTTTGTTTCTCATTTTTATAACTCATTTATAATGTTTAGGACATTCCGAGAGCTGGATACTACCAATGTGATAAATGAAGATACAGAGGCAATGGCTTGAGTAATGCTAGGCCTGTGTGCCTATTGCAACTTTGGAAAAACCAGAAACATGTGAGACAGGGTTTTTTTCTTTTTCTTTAAATCCTCACCATCTTTTGCTAAGTCTAGTCCATAGCACAGACATTCTAACTAGTCTGTGATTAATTAGCTAGAGATCTGCAACAACTCCTCTTCATGACTAAATATTTTTTCAGTCTATCAAACTGTTAGTGCAAAGTGGGATAAATGACACTAGAGGGCCAGTGATCCTGACCTGGAGGTTCTGTTGCTCATTGAGGCTCCAGATGCTAAGCACCTTTTCAGATGAGCCCGAGATCCCCTTGGCCTTCTCCGAGTCAAAGTCAAGGCTCATCACTGGCTCCTGGTGGCAAATGAGTTGGCTCAACACTTTTCCCATTGACACATTCCAGAGGACAACTGATCCATCT
Source organism: Donacobius atricapilla (assembly GCA_013397315.1). Lineage (NCBI taxonomy): Eukaryota > Metazoa > Chordata > Aves > Passeriformes > Mimidae > Donacobius > Donacobius atricapilla. The sequence goes on from WBMY01011191.1 coordinate 31,089, forward strand.
TCATAGCCGGCCAGAAGCACAGGTTGTGAACCACAGCTGAGCTTATTAAGAAAAAAAGGAAATTGTTTGAGAAGTAAATAGTCTGTTAAGAAAATTACCATCCCTGTGTAAGTTTTAGTCCAAGCACCAAGAGAATAAAATAAAATGCTGACTAGTGTAGAAGTGAATAAAAGTTTAGGGGTCTGAATGTCAAATTTTGATATTCCATCCACTTACAGAAAGCATTACTAGGTAATACGCACTTACAGGTTTTATAACTACATATCAAATTCTAAATTTTATATTTATTATACACATTTAACATACACACACACACATATATATATACACACAGACAGAGGGAGAAAATTTCTCTCTGAAAATCTGAACTACTGCCCTCTGTAACACCTGAAAAGAGACTCTGAAATTTGCCCGAGTTTTACTTCATGGTCTGAACTTTGCACTTCATAGAAAAAATTCCACAGAGCAGCTGAGTTCCTCTGAAGCATTACAAGCCTGTGAGCATTGAGAAGTGCCATGCTCAGGGATTCCAGTTCCACACTGCCAGTGCAGGGCTGCACAGAGGGATTGCCTGCCCAAGTACCCCACAGTGCTCAAAGGGAAACACTGCGCCTCCCAGCAGGAACCGCTGCGTCAGTCACCAAGGGGTTAAACCCAAGTCCCACTGTAACCAATTGAAAGCTATTTTGATTAATGATGTCACAGGCCAAAGGGCAGGGCACCCTGGGCAGACACCTAATTTATTTAAGCCTCTGAAATAACTCAAAGAGGGGAACATTACTGGATTACATGTCACACTTAAGGAAAATATTCATCATTGCTCCAGCCAAAAGACTAAAGATCCTGTAAGCAGTACCTGGTTACAAGAGTGAAGATGCAAATCCCTAATGAAAAGCAACTAAAAAAAAAGCATCTGTTAATGCCAGTTATTTCTTTATATTGGAGAAGAAATATCAAAATTGACACTGGGATTATTACCACCTTATGTAGGCACATCTAAGAAATGTATCCAACTGGGTATTCAGATCTTCCCAAACACTGTCTGCTCCTACAGGATTTGTTTGCTCAGTTTTCAAATAAGAGAAAGGTAAAGGGCATAAAGAATTAATTTTTACGAGTCTCACGTTATTGAATGAGGTCAAACTCACTAGCTGGCAGCGTCATGATACAAATGTGTAGTGGCCAAAGGCTCACTGCCTCTACTGATGGTCCAGACTGTTCTCCCACTGGTTATTCTGTGTTCTGGGGGGAGTTAAACTAACAAGAGATGGGTGGTCTTGATGCCTTGGGAAGACTGACCTGGAACATAGATTAGACAGAGGTAGGAGAATAAAGTAGGTATTTATTGAAAGGTCTTTAAGGATATACCTTGGGCAGTAATGAAAGTCTGGCCAGGGCTACACCCAAGATGGACCCAAAATGGTCACAAAATGGACAACTGGTCACAAGGTCTCACACTTTTATAAGTTTTGGTCTATTTGCATATTGGGGTTTAATTGTCCAATTACAGCTTCAGGTTATGAAGTCCCGTCTTTCTTGTTTTCTCTCTTCAGTCCACTGTTTATGCTGTTTTGGGCCTGAAAACTCGTAACCACTGTCCTTGATCTCCAGCAGATTTGTTTTGTCTACCTACGCTGTGAAGTGAGCTGACTGACACTTAACATGAGGCTCAGAGCTACACCTCTAGGAGCACAGAATGTGAAAAACATGGAAGCTAAAACTTAAGGCATACTCTGAGTAGAATGACTGCTGAGTACTAGCCTCATGTGCTTCCTCAGCCTTCCTCAGCCTAGAAAATGTTTGAGGAATAGAGCTCACTGAGCAGGGAACAACAGTGCTCCTTAAAAGAAGGAAACCACGGGGAAATCCTTGTAAATGTAGGAAATCCCCTATATCATCCTTCTTAAGGGGTCTGTCCACACCTGGGATCCTGGAGGCGCCTCCTTCCTTCCTTTTAAATAATGTTTCCTTTGAAAAGGCAGGGAGCATGCTCTGGCTAGAAAGGCCCACAAAGCACGTTTCTCACAGTGCCCAGAATTATGAACAATTTTTCTGCCAAATTTTTGATTCGCTAAAATAATATCAGAGCAATAATACATTGATTCATACATTGAGTCAGATACCTGTGAATTAAAGGTAATTCATCAGGTATTTTGGATGAAGAATATCTGGGTTTTGATACCAGATATCAAAAAAGTTTTTTTAAAAAAATCAATAAAATGAGCATTCCAGATTTTATTTGTATTTAATAAAGGGTAAAATCTTCAACGCAAACCGCAGTATTTCATAGGTACTTTCAAGTTTAAAGAAAGCCCCCAGTTTAAGCATAAAAACCCCTCACAATTATTTGTGCTGCTCTTCTGTGAGCACAAGACTCCTCAGAGCTAGACGTTGTAGCTGTCATCAGGCAGTGAAACACGTCAGCTCCTCTTCCTACTCCAAGCGGGATGACGGCTTCCACAGGAGCTCCTCACCCTTGTGCAGATGGCAGAGACAGGTGAGTGCTCTCGGCACTTCAGGAATGCCAAGCAAAACCCTTTCTTTTTTTGTGCTCTGGGTATTGCACTTTAGATTTGAAAAAGAGTAATTTGCAAGTGAGATCTAAGATTGGTGTGTTTTAAATCCCAAGTACTGTTTCCTATGAAATGTAGGTCTCCCACACTACTTTTTCCTAACTTTCCTAACCATATGAAGTGTAATATTTCAATGTGTACATGAACTAAAACAATAAAAGTTACTGAAAGATCAGTGGAGCTCTTGGTCTGAGCCTGGACTCACCACGCAGTGCCTCACAACGGCCTATTTATTTCAATTCCCAATAACAGACACTGCTGGAGAGAAGTCTCACCATTCATGTTCTGTTTCAGTAGAAAAATTAAATGATACATCATTGCTCTTACTAAGCAGAACATTTTGTTGTTGCATTTGGATAACTGTCAAGGAAGGAAGAAAAGGTGATCTGCTGTCAACTCAACAGGAATAATTGCAATAGTTTATATAAAGTAATAACTTGGCATTTCCAGTTTCGACATGTATTATTCTTGTTGAATTATTTTGTTTGCACCATTATGCAATATGATGCCTTCCCCAAGGAGTGCAAAAAATTTAAGGGAAGACTATCCTTACTCCTACAAATCCTACTCCACCCAATTAGTAATAGCAGGAAGGTGTGAAACTGAAGGGACAATGTATTTAAGAACATGAATCTTCAAAAGAAAGTGAATGAACTAATATCTTAAGGACAAACCTAGAAAAATAAAGGGGGGGTAGTGCTCAAAAGAACAAAATAAATTACTGCAAGCTTTTCGACTGCTTAGGAGAAGCCATTGAGGCTTAATCTACAAGCCTAACTGACTCAGTTTGTCACACACACACAAACACACACTCACATTTTGATCAGAAGGCATGAACTAAAACTGTACTTTATTTGAAAGTCTGACTCCATTATATAGTATATCTACAAAGGCCAGGGATTGGGGGAAAAGGTTGATGCCTCTCCCCATCCCATTGGTCAAGACAACTGTCCATCAGCTGTCCATAGCTCTAAGAACAGGAATGTAAACTACCTTGAAACTATACAATAACATTGGCTGTGTTAACAGACCAGAGCATGAGAAAGAACCCAAAACATGAAACTGTGAAACAGGAGAGAAGGCTGAAAAAATCAGGGCGACACCTAACCTCACGTGCTTTCTGCTCTGTAGTAAGTTTCTCATTCACGCTCCTGCTGGAGAGGTTTGTTGTTTCCCTGCATGGCAGAAAAGTATGATGGTACCTGGCTGCAACCCCCAAACTCTCATTGGACAACCACCTCAAGCACTCTTCCTTCCGACCTGTACGGGGCTCTCCCTGTCAGCTTCTGTTTCAACTTGTAAATTTACTGTGCCACAAGCAACATCAAATAGTCTCTTAGGCAAGCCCTGAGTGCTGGGCTGGGAGTGCTCATCTCCTGGGTATGTCTGTATTGCCCAACACAGCCGTGTACAAAGAAATCCTGGAGGGCCTCTGTTCAGGAAGGGGTGCAGCTGGGTGAGCTCGTGTTCTCCTGGTTTATGGTTACAGGGTTACTCAGGGAGCCACCTCCAGTGCAACCACAGAACAGAATGAAGAGCATCACTTTGGTACACCACATGCAATTATCTCCCTTAAGGGTATCCTCTTTCTCGGGCCTTTAAACCGAGTTGCACACATTTGTGAAAAAGCAAATACAGCTGTGAGACTCTGAGGGATTATCTATACTTGCCTGGTGCAGTCTAGGAAGTTATGGTGAGTTCTCCAAGTCAGAATTTGCATGAAATAATTTACCTCTTCCAGTTCCCAGTCCTCTGCTTTATCCCCACTGGCAACAAAATCAAAAACTATATAAAATTAAGACTCTGCACCTGCTCTGCTTCCTAGAGGAATATCAATATTAATGCATGTAGAAAATATGGCAGGACAGAGGACTTCTTATACAGGCAAGAAAAATTTTCAACACTGAACTTTTCCACAGTTATCTCCATCTTATTAAAAAATGTTGCGGAGACAGAAAGACCCATTCATTTCATCAAGTACGGAACACTGATTGAATTTTTAGGAGAAACTTTGTTTAACAGAAGCCTAATCAGCTAGTTAATTTCCTTTTTTTTTTTTTCCCTAGTTTTTAATTACAGCGTGAAACTTCAACTGTGGCCTCTCTTGGCTTTTGTCTGAAGTCAGCAACTGAATTCCTCTAGATTTCAGTCGGTTCAGGATCTTGGTGAAGACACTGAGGCCTCAGACTTTGACTGATAATATTTTCAACTGGAACCAACACAGAAGTTCCAATGAACCTGCAGAAATTACACCCCTGGCATCAGCTCAGCTGGTCCTGTAGACTTGTAGCAGTGTGTTGTGGGTGGTGACATGAGAATCAGCTTGGCCACCAGTTCTCTGGAGACTTCGAGCCGATCACCTGAACTCCTTCCTCCCTCTACTGCCACCTTTTGTGTTACTTGTGTTCACTGCTGGCAGGCCATAAACATTATTTGCTAAATATTTTGCAAATACTGTTTTTTTTTCACTAACTACGTTAATTTATTTTTTTGTCTGTAGTCAGTACCACCATAAATACTTTGTTCCTATTGTAGGTCTGGAATAGAAATGTTCATAGAGTGTTTCCTCATCCTGAGGGCACTGAAGTGAATGGAATCTGCCATTAAAACCACTGTTTTTAAGCAACCCAAACATTTCTCATCATTCTTAATGCAGTGAGAAACCATATCAAATGACTGGCTTTGGTAAGTCACTAATTTTCCTCTTGATTGATGCAAAAACTCTATCTATCCTAAGGACACAAAGCTTTCCTTGAGCATTTGCAAATCTTCCATTAAAGCTTGGAAAGCTCAGAAAGTTACATTAAGGATGTTCACAAATCTTTCCCCCCTTTAATGGTATAATTACTTGATTGGTTTGATTATAAATCAAAATCCAAGTGAAGAAAGATTCATGTGCTTCATATAAAATGAATCACAGAGAAAACATTTCACAATTAGCAGGCGCTCTTGCCTTACCTGCCATAACTTCAGACACATGGGCATGCCCAACTTGGCACCCACCTCTGGCTTCAAGGTACAGACTGACGTCTTGGATGGCAGCTCCAAAATCTGAACCTGACATCAGGAAAACAAGAGGAGTTGGTCAGGCTCCAGGTCAAAATTCTGCTGTTAAAAACACAAGTCTTTTAAGGTGATTAAGGTTAATATAAGCTCTTCCAGTAAAAACTGTCTGGAGGAAACTGAGGAATGCATGCTAAGTTGGAGCTGTAAGGGAAATTTACAGCTAGCTAAAGAAGTGCATTGTTTTAGGAAAGACCAGACAAAACTGCTAGAGTGAAGACATCCTCTTCTCCCACTCTTCTATTTAATTACAGCCTTCTTTTCAAACAGTGGATGACATTGTGCACACAACAGATAATACTGCAGACTGCTTAATCTGAACACACCTCCCTGCTTTCTTTGCCCTTTTCCCAGCTCAGTTGCTCATTTTTCACTGTATTCACCTGTGAACACTTGCATTCTTTCCCCTGTGCTGCTGTGGTAACACAGTTTGCATGGGAATACAGGCAGTGTATACAGGCAAAGGGGATTTTTTATTTACTGCTGACTGCACTAACAAATTGTAACCCCACAACTACTGGCTAGGCCAGCTGCAGGGGTGTCTGCACACCAGTATTTTTAGCAAAGTGCTGTGTTAAACACCTGTTCTCTCTACACAGCAGCTTCCATTGTTGCTTGCTCCAATGGTAATGAATCACAGACCTGGTTTGGGTGGTTTTGATTTCTTTCTATTTTTTTTCTTTTTTAAACATTGGGCAAGTTGTTCCTCTGCCAAGGAAGTAGCTCATTTCCACCTCAGGATGATGGCAGGCAATATCAGGGGAGTCTGCCTTTTGACTTTGGCACTGGAAGATTTTGACACTTGATTGACACGGCAGTGCCTCAACCCTGGGCTGGTTCTCAAGCCTGGAACTCTGGAGAAACAGAAGCTCTTGGGCATCGAAAACCTGCTGCCAGGAACGTTGTTGTTTCTCACAGGCATACTTAATCACCAAGGTGGTATTTTCTTCTAATTAAATAAATGATGTCTGCATTATGTGGTAAAATTAAATGACTTGAAACACTTGGTAAGTCCAGCATCACCACCCACTCCGGGCTCTTCCAGAATGTGCAAGAGCCCAACAGCGCTGTTGGACAGCCCCCATTGTGTGAATTTCCATAAGCATCTGAGATGAGGTATTACACAAATATGGCTCCTCTGGGAACCATCAATCGAGACCACGACAGCTGCGATGGCTTTCCAGTCCCATACCTTTAGTTCAAAGCTTGCCAGAACATCTTCCTATTTGTAGAGGCTGTCAGCCAGCCTGCCAAAAGCCAGCTGCACTCTAGGACTGCGAGTACAGTGTACTGCACATAACATACAGAACGCTTTCGAAAGCCACTGGGCAATAGAGCAGGAAACTCTTTTCCAGATTTGACGAATAGTGACTACAGCCAAGAGCCATCCAGTCTGCAGACCAAACCTGGGAACAGACCAAAGTCTGATCATCTGGGAATTCTGGTTCTTTGGAGCTACACTCTTAACAAAAGATGCTTTTCTCTTGTCAACTTTCTTGCTCTCAACATAATAACCAAGTTAGCTGTGGCAGGAAATGAGCTATAAATATGAAGATGACCTGCCCTCATCTTGTCTCTTTCATCACTGCCTCTCCAAAGGGCATTGCCTCCTAGGCAAGACCAAAACTGCAACTTTATGTAATAAAGAAGGGTAAGTGTGCTGCACTTCTGCAGGTTAAAAGAAAAAACCAAACCTTCTTTGCTTTACATTGACTAAACACAGATGAACTGGTACAAGGGCTACAGCTGGGCTTGCAAAGGCCAAAGAAAAACAATGAGAAAAGCTTTGTGCAGAAGGCAGGCAGGCATAAGCTGCTGCCCAAACTGGAATGACAGTTCCAGAGACTGTCTGTGTTAAAGGCAACTGAGCCTTAGAAATAAATACTATTTCATATATTTTGACAACTGTAACCTAAAACTTGAAGTTCCATGTTTATATTGGTTTTGCTTAATGGGAGAAAGATTTGCCTTTGCCTGAGGTTAACAGTGTTCCTGGGTGGCTAAAACTGGCCACAAGGAAACACACCCTTTCTCTTTTTCACATTAATAAAGCTTTTAACATGTTTCTGGCAAATTGGCAAGAAAAGTGCATGTAACTCATAATTGGTGATTTAAATGCAATCATGAACAAATAAATGCCTGTTCAGATCTCATTATTTATGGACTGAACCTCCTTTAAGACAAAATTACTCTTTTTTTGGACACCAGCCAAGCATAAACACTTATTAAGTCTTAATTTTAATCATAAGCTGAAAATGTACTGTGTCTCACACAGTGCTGCCTATTTGGAAGCACTATATATTATGGGAGCTTATGTGAATTTATTGAAACATGACACAGTTCTAATGCAAAGGTTCACAAACGGAGTAGAACTCTTCTACCTCAGGAGACTGCAAATCATTCTCTTCTTGCAGGGTCCAAGCAAACAAACGAGAATAAAACAGAGATGAGTTGTAGGCGACACCGGGATAAACGTCTTCTATTTGGGTCAGTTGATTATTTAATTCTTCATTACTGGGACTTCCCTGGCTGTCACGAGAATGCACTTGTCAATTCTGTTTAACTTAAGTATTATTGAGCACTGCTGTAAAATGGAGGGAGTTCTTTGTTTGATCAGAACAAGGTATGGGACTCAGAGTGGTTGTATTTACTGGTGCAGTGGCTGTGTCCACAGGCATATCTAATTCTGTAAAAGGCTGAACATTCTGGCTGTGAGTCAACAAAATACTTAAATATGTGCTTAACTTCTGTATAATAAAAAGATCACATTTTCTTGCAATACAGGCACTTATTACTTTGTGTATAAAATATGCAAAGATTTTTATCAGTTTCAAGATACACAAGGTGTAGTCCAGAAAAGCATGTTAACCTTTATGCTCATCAGCAATTTGCACTTAGCTACAATATTTCGTTTCACATTTATGCCACTTTTTTCTTCTTTTGTATTTTTAGTATTTTTGTGTCACGTATTTGGTATTATTTTGGTGTGATGTCCTCAAACAGTCCATTCTAGAAAACAAAACTGTAATTTCTACAAAGCAGAAATGGACATTGCCAACAAAGCTGTCAGTCAGTGAGTGCTGCAATCGTGGCATTAGATGTGGACTTATCGAGTAGGAACTGAAATGGACCCTGCAATTACCTCACACAGTGCAAACCTCTGGCTGGTAGTAGTAATTCAACTATTTCCAGCCCCAGTTTCAGGTAAGGAATTAGCCTGGGGTGAAAGACCACGTATTGCATTACAAATCACCTGCACCTCCCCTCTTCTCACCACACCTGATTCAGCTTCAGATGGAATAAAAGCTCCTCCATCTGGGGACAGACCTGCTGACTGTTAGTTCCCCAGGACTCTCGTTCCCACTATTCAGCAGCACCAGAAGAGTTTTCAAAACTCCTACACGTAAAGATCAGCAGCAGCTGCAAATACTTCAATGCCAGACAAATCTTGGGATGGTATCCTTGTTATTAAAGCATGAGTTATATAATTCAGTCATCTGTATGGCAGTAAAATTAGTGATTTAAACCCCTAGAGGTTTCTTGTGCTGCCTGCTCTTGAGCAGAGAATTCAACAACACTGACGTTTCCCCTCCTGAACAATGTTATTTCAGTACCAAAAGCAACCTCTCAAGCATAAAGAAAGAGACATTTCCTACCTCCTCCAGGCCTCTGGCTGCCATGGCCATTAGCCAGCGTTCCTGTGCCACCTTTAACAGAGAGCATCTGCAGAATCCCACATGCTCCGTGAAGACGGAATCCGTCACTGCAGTCCGTCCCTCTGCTAAATCCCACAAACAGATCCTCTGGTCGCGTCCCTGACTGTTACAGTAAAACAAGTTATCCATGAGCTGCAGTCTGAGGGAGTCTGGCTGCCTGCAGGGCAGTAACTCGAACTGCGTCTTTAACAGACAGTGAAGGACCAAGCTTCAAACAGCTTCTGTGGAGGTGTCAATTGGGTGTTTCATGAAAGGTGGGGGAGTTCGGTGTCCCTGAGACCACCACCCTTCTGCCGACTCCGGATCCGGCCAAGAGGTTCAAGCGTCCCTGTGGGGGGAGGGCCTGGGAGCCGGTCAGATACACTGCAGTCACAGTGTCTGTTTCCTTGGGCAGAGAGACTTGATCAGGCTCAGTTGTGCTATTTATATGTGAGAACATATTTATAAAGTCTCATGAGCATTTGAACATATACACAATAAAAAATGCATTTAATCACTGATTAGATCTGATTTAAAAGGAAACTAAAGTACCCAAAGATTCACACACATAACACTCATTCACCCTAGCAATGAAATGGAAATGTCATGTGTTGACAGCTGCAAGACAAACAGCAAGACAACAAAGACCTCATTAGAGCTAAATAAAAAGTGACGGTCCTTCAGTGGTCAGCTTCCCACAGCCAAGGCAGGGCACAGAGGGCTCCTAGGACCAGGTACGTGTGGAGACAGCGGAGAGGGACTGGCAGCGATTGCTCAAGGAAACGCTGCGGCTGAAAGACCCAAGGCCAGAGGGCAGCAGCAGCCGATTCGAGGTGCGAGCGCAGCTCCCGCAGACTCCTCGGCACTGCCCCGTCCCAGAGGCTTTGTGCTGCTCCCGGGCAGGCAGAGCCAGGGAGCCCACAAGGGGCACAGCAGGAACTGCTGCAGATTGATGTGATCCCACTGGCTCTGGGACAAAGTAGCACTGTGCAGCAGCTCCCAATTCATAAACTACAGTAGTACAGGATATCTGTCCTCATGTTACCACCTGGGCAAGGAGTCATCAAAAATCCCATACCCGTGTCTTACTTTAATTAGCACTATCACCTGAAGAAGTATGAAATCAAAACAGAGGAGATGTAAATCCACAGACTGTTGGGACTTCTTCAACATCAGTGCTGTTCAGCTGAGTGACAAACTGACACAACCGTTATAGCACTGGGGATCCAAACAGTGTGATATTGCAAGAAATTGTTGTGATTTAGCTTTACAAGAGAGAAATATAAGATACAGGTAAATGCTGTCCTAAAACTGCACTGCTAGGTGAAGTGTTAGAACTATACAACAAAAACAGAGGTACAGAAAAACTCTGTATTATACAAACAATGCTCATTCAATATGATTTTATGGGGGAGAGTGTTGATAATTGTACTTAAGCAGGTAAGAAATATAAATGCTAATGAGTTCCACTGTATATTATGAGATGTCTTCTCTAGATAAACATGTCAGAACACCTCCTAATCATACAGACACTTTGGCATCTACTCTAGCTCACCTGTCTAATCCAAAGTACACAAATCTTCCTGACCTTCCCTTGCTAAATAAGAACAGAAGGTATTTTGCAGCAAAGCAAAAGCATGAAACTCTGAATTCTTGCTTATTTTCAGTCTTCCACTCTCCGAGTCCTTCCTTCCTTCCTTCCT
>WBMY01011195.1:0-84342 GCA_013397315.1 Donacobius atricapilla
AGGTCAGCGTTCCCAAGGCATCAGGTTCCCCTTCAAAAATGCTGTTTATCACCATTCTGCCTCACTAAACTGTGCCCAAATGCATGCCTGGGCCCAGACAGTTGTGGTGACTGGAATTGTTGGGATCTGGTCCCATGTAATTGTCCTCAGGTCTCAGGGTTGGGCTCCGAACTACAAAGAAGACATTGAGGGGCTGGACTGTGTCCAGAGAAGGGAGCAGAGCTGGCGAAGGGTCTGGAGCACAGTTCTAATGAAGAGTGACTGAGGGAGGTGGGATTCTTTAGCCTGGAGAAAAAGGGGACCTACAGGAAATGATCCTGTCCTGCAGACATCTCCTGTGCTCCTAAATTTCCTACACTTGTCATCAATAAAATACATGTCTTCTCTTGATCTCTTTGTAGCAAGGACCAAAATGGAAATTTGGGCCATGCTCCTAGGAGACCAGATGGGTCCTCAGTAAGCACCTGATACCCACCTCAAACGAGTCACTACCCCTCTGTTTTCCTCCATCTGCTAAATGACAGGTGTGTCATTTAAGTTTACTATTGTTGGCAAAGTACTTTATAACACAGCGATGAAAAACATCGCAGCTTCTCCATCTAAAAGTAGAATTTATCTAAATGGAATATAATTAAAGGTGAATAAGGAATCAATCTCATTTAGTGTTTGTCCATCACAGGCTGGCTTTGCAATCAGCTTCACTTGGACTGCAAGTTAAAGGCTCATCAGAGTTAGCCTCCATTAAAAAAATATAAATAAATATTTTTTAAAGAAAGGTTTAAAAATCACTGAACTGTGAAAATATAGTCATGACGAAGGGCAAACCTATTATTTTTACAATATTTAATCTCAAAAATTCTCTAACAGCAATGCACACATGAAAATTATGATGGCTGCAATCATGGGAATCTTTGGGAAATATGAAACCTTTAATGAAAACTTCAGTAATATGAAAAGGAGACAATTAGGAAAAATTACACGAATCCAAAAAATATTGATTTTTGCTAAGCAAACAACTAAGTTCTGAAAATAAAAAGTCTGAAATATTGAAACAATTGTCTTTTTCTTTGTCCGATCCCCTGTAGTTCTCAGAACTGTCCTTTGGTGCACGGAGGCTTCCTACAAATATAAACAATTACAAACATAAATACTGCTGCATACCAGCTTACCGAATCAATCTCCAGGCACAAATGTCTTCATTCACACAGAACCTCCTTTGGTCATCTCCACACTGTGGAAGAGAGGTATATGGTGACATATATTATTCTGATAAAGAGGAATGTATATTGGAGAGATTTACGCGGTATTTTCCAAAGTCAGAATGTTCTCAGTCATGTTCAGGATGTTTTGATCTGAAATTTTATTTGGTGAATATTTGATGTTACATTGAGTGGTACTATACAAGGGGCGGGGCAGGAGTGTTCAGTAATAAAAGCTAGCTGGACTTAAAACTTTAAAATAGATTCAGTACTTGAATCCAAGCAGGGAGAGTGGAGGCAGCAGCATATTCCATTGCCATGTCTACATGGGAGTCACGTAGAGGGCAGACAATGTGGCCTAGGGCATACATCAATTCTGCTTTGGTTTCACACTGAGGGGGGCCAGAGTGAGAGATGATGCAGGGTTAGAGGTGAGCTGTGAGGGGAAGCAACACGCTGGGCAGCTGAGAGGCTGTGCCACTTGAGGGACCTGGGTATTTCTTCCACCAGCTTTTGTTGTGCCAGAAAATAAGGTATTTTATTAAGTATGTCAGTAGCAAGTGGCTGTCCAAAGAAAACATCTTCATTGATGAAGATGGTCCATTGGCAAACGGGTGCATAGAAAAAGCAGAAGTGTTTAGGGCTTGTTTTGCCTGATAAACCTTGGGCTTCCCCGTCATCTCAGCTGGAGGAGCACAGCTACAGCAACAGTGACCTTCCCTTTGTGGACGCTGGAATTGTAAGGGGTCAGCTGCAGCAGTTGCATGTTCTTAAGTCCACAAAGCCTGGGTGGGATTCATCCCGGAGTACTACAGGAAGGAAAAGAAGAAGGGAAGAAGAGAAGAGAAGAGAAGAGAAGAGAAGAGAAGAGAAGAGAAGAGAAGAGAAGAGCACACAGCTCATTTGCCAGAGACCTAGAGCAATCCTCTAGTGCACCAGCTGGATTATGACATCACCAATTCTGGATCCAATCTGGCGGTGGATTCACCTAGTCATGGGTTATAATGTCACAGATGACCCAGCATTCCATGCCAGCCAAGTCAGCCTGCGAGTTTTCCCAGCCCTAGCACATCCAGGCAGTGTGAGCACCTGGCAGGTAGGCTCAACAGCAGAGTGGGGCTGGGAGGGGAAACTCCCCCCTGGGCAGCTGGGAGGTTTTCCTTCTTGAAGGACCTGGGCATTTCCACGCCCAGGGCAGCCTCCATCCCTCTGGTTGTGTGACACCCAGTGCTGCAGCGCTGGCGAGAGGCAGTGGCCCAACATCCTGAGCGAGCGCCTCCTCCAGACAAGCTCCAGCACCCAGCACATCTCTCCTGCCAGGACATGGCCTCCACTGCCAAGGAAGACGCGGGGCAGAGCAGCTCTGCGGCGAGCGATGGCAGCCGGAGCCAGCCGCCCCGGGCAGGACCGCCGGAGGCCGAGGAAGGCTCCCAGTGCCCCATCTGCCTGGGCTGCATCGGGGTGCCGGCCTACGTGACCTACTGCATGCACAAGTTCTGCCTCAAGTGCATCTGGCAGTGGTCCAGGGCCAGGGCCAGCTGCCCGGTGTGCCGGCAGCCCATAGAGCAGCTGCTGCACTCCGTGCGAGGGGACCGCGACTACAAGGAGTGCTCCATCGGCCGGGCTGCCCGCCTGCGCAGGAGGATGGCCCAGGAGAGGGGCTCGCAGCCAGTCCCTGCGGCCATGCTGCGGGTGATGCAGGCTCTGCAAGACCAGCAGCACTTGGCTGGCAGAAGCAGCCCCGTGGACGCCGAGGAAGCAGCCGCAGGACCCTCCAACGCCCTTTACCAGCAGGCTGCCGCAGCCTCACATGAGATGGCCCCACTGAGGGAAGGCGAGAGCCCAGCTGGCCCCGCCGCTCCTCTGGAACCACAAAATGGCACTGAATGACTTCGGCCTCTCGGCATCCCCTCCTCTACTCCATCCAATAAACGGCACGGTCCTTTCCAGGACGTGCGTTTCATGACCAAAGAATGTTTCTAGGCCCACAGGGCCTCAGCGGGGTTCATTCCAGATCACTAAAAGGACCCGGCTGATCTCATGGCTGGATCCCCTCAGTTCTTTACCGAATGTCTTGGCAGTCTGAGGAGGTCCCCGCTGACTGGAAGTTAGTCAATGTCATCTCAATTTACAAGAAGGGCACAAGGAAATGGAAGAGGATGAACTGGAATGGGATGCAATGGAATGGGACACAATAGAAGGGAGACAGGACATAGTTTAGCTGGTGGGGGACCTACAATTTTCATGTAGACCAACTACCTCACCTCTTCGGGGCCGCCCATGAATGCAAAGCCCATTATGAAGGACATTGCCCAACTGCCTCTTCCTAAGGGACTGATAGACACGAGGCATCAGCCACATTTCTGGGAACCCACCTCTTGTGTTTGACCACTCAGCCTATAAAGAGCCACATATGTGTAATTGATAGGATCCAAAGAGGGTTTGATGGACTACAGCATCAGGGCGGTGTACATTAATTATTTACTATCTGATTACATATGCATGATTATTATATACAAGATCTGTCGAGAAATTCATGTTTCTGTGACAGTAAACTACAAACTCAGTGGAGACTTCTACAATGAAACATATTCCATATTCCAAAATTTAGAAGGATCATTTAGATCAGAGGTGAAGTTCTCCTCAAGAGCACTTTATTTCACAAAAATAAACAGTAGCTGAGTATGTGCATAAGTGTCTGAGATAGCTGAAGAATCTTAAAAATCCCAGAGTTTCTTCCTATTTTGTTCTTTAAATTTTTGCATCTTTCTATATGGATTCTGAGGGAAGGAATTTTTTTCTTCCATAACCTGACTCTGTGACTTTCTAATGCACTTTACAGCAACAACAAAATTAACTGTGAGCTCAGTGTAGACTCCATCAGATCCTTGAATTCAGCGTGGCTCGAGCAGGTTTCAGTACACCGAAAGAAATGTATAGGACTAGGTCCAGAGTGAAAGAAACACTGCAGCTTTCAAGGCACTGTATCTGCCTTCTCTGTTAGATTTTTTCTGGTCCTAATAGACTTGCTGGCACTCCTGCTTGCGAGCAGAACCTTTCCTTTCTGTACCAGTGCCCTGTCACAAGCATGTCCTGGAGCTGGGGGAAAACTCTGTATCTGTGACTTATTCCCCCTCAAGAGCTGCTCCTGCTCTTTCTCACTACTAGTAACATGAAGTAACTTCAAGGCCTGAAGCTTTCAGAGCTGCCTCTGTCCCTGTAAAAGGGTGATCAATAATTCACTTTGAGATCTTAAAATGTCACCCTTCCCACTCTAAGCCCTATTGTAGGGTCCACAAATTCTTTGAGATGCTGAATGTTTTCTAAAGTCCTGAGCTACACAATCCCTCTAGAAAGCCACAAATATTTAAATAATGGAAGAGTCTCTACCTTCTTATCGTGATGGGCCTCTGACTTCTCTCTTCTGTGATTATGTTCACAATGTTAACGCTTAATTCATTACATCTGGCAAAATATTAACACTCATATATAAGAAAATTGATAAAAAGGGTTTTGAACTCTCAGAAAATATCACTCCCTGTCTGCTTTAGTTCAAAAATCCTTTCCTGGAAGCAAGTGAGGCTCTTGTCAGGAGAGCCTGTCCACCACCAAGTAAGTATTCTTTGCTGCCTGTCAACCACCAAGATTAACGCTTTCCTGAGATGTTCAGAATGTGGGGACATCTGAAATTTTGAAAGTGAACAAAATGGGATAGGCAGAGCATTCCCTGGAATTTCAGAAAGTGCTAAGGCTGATAAATCTCATGGCTTAAAAAAACAAAATCTAATTAAAGGTCACCCACTAACTGAAAGAACTGTATCAGAACCATGTAAAACCCCTGGCCAAATTTCTTGCTTGTAACTGCTCAGCTGAAGAAAATCTCTTGCTCTGAGTACTACATAATAGAATGCCAGCTTCCCACAAAATGAAAGAAAGCAAGGATTCATCTTATTTTTTTGTTTTAACAAAGGAATTGTGAACATTAATTATTGGCCAAAGTTCAAAAAGTGTCTGGTAAAAAAAAATAAATAAAGAGTTGCTCATTACTTGTGTCCACCTATATTGGTTATTAAACATAATGATATCTTGCATGTACAACCAGATATTTTTAACTATGCAACCTGAATTCAGCAGTGTTATGTAAGGTAAACAAAAGTCGTGAAGGCAGCCTCCAGGTGCCCGTGGTGTGGAGTTGGGCTTCCTTAGCACAGAAACAAGCTTTGAAGTTTCCCAAGAGACTCCTAAACATATAATTTGGTTTCAGTTTTGAAGAAAGTAGATGCTATGGAAGTAGATGCTGACCTAGAGAAGGTAAATAACTTTTTTATCTCCAAACTGGTTAAAATGTTAAATATCTTTATCTATCTATCTATAAATATTACACACATATATATACATTTGACCTTGTTGTAGTCCTTTTTTAACGGTCCAGGTAAGAAGCTGTACTGGGCTTGATGTTTCACTCATGTTTTCCTTCTGATAAAACAGATATGAAAATAAAGCCCCTACCCTTTTCTGCTAGATATCTGCCATCTGACCCACACATGGACAAACTCAGGCTATTATCAGAGTCATGCAAAGCAGGGAATTGGTGCTGTCTGTGAACAGAGACAGCACACGGCCAGTGAACACTGCCCACAGCTGCTGCTGGACCGCAAACTTTGGGCTGGAAGTAAATCAAAAGCAAGAATTCTCTGACCACCTGAAATAAAACAGGATTCAATTCTGACAAAACTGACTTTTTTTTTTTTTTCTGAATTAGTAACCCTTGGTCTTTTTCAGTCGTGCGTTCTCTACAGTTGCTCACTAGATGTAAGTACAGAAGCAAAGCACAAATGCTCCCCCGGACATTTCAACTGCAGTTCAGCAATAATATATGCATTCTCAGGAAAGCAAATAACCTCTCTTTGATTATTCCTGCAGGTTGCTATGTGAAAGGATTGGTGGCATTTCTTTCCTTCAGGGATGCTGAAGGGAAGGAGAAGAAAAGAAGGCTACTTACTGTTCGAGCCAAACTTTGCTTCAAATTAGCAGCGCGGTGTAGGCGAAGCTGGATGCAGGTGGTGGCCTTGCGAAGACTCTCATGGCTTCCCAAAGTACATTTGCTGCAGTTTGGGGGAAAACAACAAATAAATGGTTATCTCTGCTTGCCACTTCCTTATTTTTTCCTTGCTACCTCTCCTAAAAGCACTAGTAGTTTAAATTTTACGTGCAAAGAGTGAATAATACAAAACCAGCTCTTGGGACCTACTTCTGTGGAAATTGATGGCATTGGTTCTGCCATGTTTTCTAGTAAAACAGAAAATAATTGCTTAGTTGTATCATTGACCATTAAGTTCTGAAACAGAACAACAAAGACACAGAGAAAGAATATCCTTGACAAACTGCACGTGTTCCCAAACCTTGAGATTATTTATGCCTATTCTTCATGCCCAAACAGTGCAGTATCCTGGCTGTGAATGCACCACTGCAGAATGACTCACAGTGTCTGACACCCAACTCAAAAATCCGCTATTAGCTGCAGGTCTGAAAATCACATATATCAAGACAGGTGACCCTTGATTCTCAAAGAGGTCTGTTTTCACCCTGTGCAGCTCACGCAGAGGTGGTAAAAGCAGAGTTCATTTTCTTCTTTCTCAAATCATGTGCCAGTCAAGATCAGACTCACTCAGCTGGAGTGAATACTACAAACTACGCTGCTCAAAGCTGGTCAAAGAGGATCCAGCAGCCCATAACAGGGGAATTCCTTAATTTTACTTGTCTCTTTCCATTTACCACTCTTGGCAACCTTTTCTAAGTTAGAACACAGCCTTGGTTTGTCACTTTTAAAATTACTTGGAATAAAGATAATTTCATTTCTTCCCCCTTCACATCTTGTTTTAGAGAGGTGCAATAATTTAAAAAGATATTTCGGGGTTGAGGCAAACATCTTTTTACATTTGAAAAAGTCTTTTGATAATAATGGAAAAACAACAATAATTTTTACAAAAGTAAGTTCATCACCAAAACAAGTTAGTAGTCATCATCAGTTACAACTCTGGTGGGTGTTCAGTTAGATCCAGGAGACTTTGTTGAGCCTTCAGCCACAGAAGCACAAAAAGGGATATTCCATATTAATGCAGTTTTACAGCATGGCAAGTTTTTTCAGAACTCCCTGGGCCATGAAGTGAAGATGATTTTTTTTTTTGGCTTGTCAAGAGTCATGAAAAACTCAGAATTTAAATGTAAACTGTATTTCTCTGTATTTCTACCTAAAAGGGCTTTTGATGCAATGTCTGAATAAAAATGGCTGGATTTANTAAAAGGGCTTTTGAGGCAATGTCTGAATAAAAATGGCTGGATTTAGTTAAAAAAAAAAAAAAAGAAAAACAAACCCAAAATGCTCACCTATGAATAAATCATGGAAAATGTGACTTAGGTGAGACTCATCTCTCACATGGCAGCAGAAGTTTTCAGCATAAATGAATGGATAAACTTAAATGAAAATGCCATTCAGCACAATTACAGGGAATTTGTACATCTTGTAAATGTTCTGCACTCACACTACGCTATAGCTAAGGAAGATACAGACTCTCCATTGAGGTTACAAAAGCTGTAAATGTATATATAGGATTCTTTTTTTTTTAAAACAAAGGTATTAAACATCACAAGGAATAATGTCAATTCCATCTGACAAAAATACCTAAAGCAAGGATCACTTTTGATAGCACCTCCACACACTTGCAAAATTTCCTGATTTCAAGAGCAGAAAGTACAGATGTAAGAGTGGGAGAAGTGAACACCAACACAGTGAAATACCCATACTGGTGAAAAGCATATCCCTGGTATAGCTAAACCCTTCTCAAATCCCTTTTTAAAGCTAAAGTGGTTTAAGTGGCCAGTTCCCAGCTCCTGGGACTGTACCAGTGCGTACATTCTTTTCTGCTTCTCCTCAGCTCGTCTCATCTCTGTGTTCTGCCTAGCCATAGCTTTCCTGAAAGTTCTTCCTCTCCTCACTTCACCTCGTCATGTTCGCCCCGTGGCCGTAATGATGATCTCCATGATCTTTACACCCTTTGGCTGAGGAGCACATTCAGGGCAGTGCAAGCTGCAGCCTGTGCTCTGGGTGGTGGGGAAGGGCAGCAGGCCAGGCAAGAGGCCAGAACAGGCACAGACTTTTCACAACGAGGGGAATGTGCCAGAAAGGCCCCCAATTGGTCAGACTGGGAACTTCCCTTGATGTCCTAGAGCTGCCCCAACACATGTTTGTTACTTAATGCCTCACTATTATTCCTGCTCTTTTCATTCTGCCTCACCTTCAGCCTCTGGACAGGTGTAGTAACAAGAATATTACAGGGACACATCCGTGAGTCCTGAGTCACATTTTCCTGCTTCCCGCAGGATACAGATTCCTGTTTCAGTGCCAGTGACAGGAACTGGTACAGCTAGACCAGTACAGAGGAGCTGTACCCTCCTATGAAGTAACAATCTTGAAGCACAGATATATAAAAACTGTCTTTTCCAAGTATAATTTTTCCTTGTCACCATGCTCCTGGGCAAAACAAGCTACTCCAAGAGAAGTTTAATTTTGTTATTATAACTGCTTTTACATTACTGATTTGTGTTAGTTTCTGCTCTGTCAAGCAGATACTATCCATCAGCAAAGTCTTTATTGACATAGCAATGCTGCCTGAAACTCTGCAAGCAGAAGTGGCCATGCAGTTGTCTTCATGAATGGGTTTAATTTGCACAAATACGAAGAGAAAAGTTTTGACAGCTATTGTTGCACAAGGGACTAGACAAAAATGGATTAATGCCTCAACAAAATAACGTGGAAGCCTGGTCTAGATGAAAAGTGAGCTACAAGAAATAGAAGTGTAGCTTTGCCACAGATTGACAAACCACCTTTTAGCTGTACCCCAGGCAGATTTGCTACTATACCAGTACTACAAAGACAAAAGTAATATATCCCCTTTGGAGGGTAACGTGATTATTAGTAAGTGGTTTACAGCACTCTGAGCTCTGTAAAGGAAATAAAAATGAAAGTTTTACAACTTTGTTAACCCAACATTATTCCCCTTATTTTTTTTTTTCTAAAATTATATGGAGAACACAGCTCTGATGAGAATGCCATGAAGAGAAATGCAGTCTTTGTCTTTAGGAGACGTGGTAATGACTGGTCCAAGTGATTTGCCTGTGGTCTCACAAAATTTATCAATATAAGAAAGGGAAACTCCCCAGCACTTGAGACTCCCCCACTGCTTGCTTCCCCACAGCAAGGTTCTCTGATGTGCTATAAGCTCCAAATCTTAATACACTTCAATCAGACTGGTTTTTTAAGTAACTCAGCTAGTAGCATCTCTGGATGAGACATTTAATCTGCAGTGACAAGAGAAAATTAAGTTTATTTTTCACAAAGAACATATTCATCCAAAGGTGCTTGCTTATGATTTCAATCTGCATGATTATGTCTATGACAGTCTATAATTAATAGCTTAAACTTCACCAATTCCTGTTTAGGTTTCAATTCCCAGAGAACAGAATTAATAAGACAAAAAATGTCATCAGTAAGGTCACAGGCAGGCATGTTAGAAGAAAAAATAAGCACTTATATTTTTCAGTTCCATTCCTCTACTCACTGTGGTGGCTGTAAAGCAATAAAGTAGCTGTGCAAATTATACCATGTAAGAGTGTGGATGGAACTTTAAATACTCTGACACCTTGCAATAAAAGGATGGTTAGAAATAAAGCTTAAAAGTATTTTTGTACCACAAAAAGTACAAAATCTACATTACTGCAACCTATTGCTAGTACATACATCAATAAAATAATAAAGAAAAATTCTTTAAATGTCCACATTCTTATATATACTCATATGTTTTGTTTACTTGGCATTTCAAAATGACCTGAGATTGTGGCCTGTTTTTCCAGAAATGGAGGATTGATTCTTTGCTGACACGTGAGAAGGGCTGGTTTTGGCTAGCTGCTGGCATTAAGAGCCAGGAGTTATTTGACACAAGGTGTTTAAGCACAATTTAATCTAGTTTTGTATAATATTTTTCATGAAAGGCATCATAAAATCATATTTAGGGGTATCCATTTTAAATCTAAGGAAAGACAGGAAAGCATGAGAGCAAGATTTAAAGGAGGAGCCAGATTTGTTTGATGGGATGAAAAAGAAAGCCTGCAGTTTGCAGCAATGCCAGGTTTCTCACAGTAAACACAATGAACTTAAAGACCAGAAAGCAAAAGAGATTCCAAATCAGAATTCTACAGATGGCTCCATTAAGTACAGGCTGGCCTGCAGTCCATATGCTATCTTCTGATATCTTTAAAATTTAGGAGTTTGAAATCTGATGTTCTGCTTGTGTGTCAGGCAGGATGTGAGCCCAGGGATCCCGACGTAGGAAGGGAATGATGGACGATGAGATCTGCTGCTGCTGAGGGTAATGCTCATTAGCACACTGGGATTTTTTTTTTTTCTTCCTTGTCTCATTCACAGCTAAATGGGTTCTTAAAATCATCAAGTCTTTCAGGCGCTTCTGCAGGAGGTGGGGTGAAGTACTCATTAATACAATCCAATATAACAGTAAATGAAAGCTTGTGACAAATCTTGACAAAGCTGTCTGCTTCACTAAAGCACTCTGTTCTGAGAACAATTCATCAAGTCACCTCGTGGGCTTCACTTTAGGGTTTTTTTTGGTGGGATTTTTTTTTTTTTTCTGGATTACTGTACAGCAGGCGCAGCAGAGTATTTATTCCCTTTGCTGTTTTAGAACTTGGGGAACTTCTGCTGGAATTCATCCATGACCAGACTCCAAATACTTTTCTGGGAAAGAACCGTGCACAAGTGCATCAAATCACTTTGTTAGCAACACTGGGAGGAAAGCAATTTGCACTTGAAGGTAGCCCACACACAGGAAAAAAATCACCCTGAGGCAACTCCTCAGGCCATGTTAAACTGCCCAAGGGATCCTTAGGGTCTGGGGTTTCAAATTTCAGATCCGGGCTCTGTTGAAGAAAGGGAGCTGAATTTAACGGCACAATATAGAATTACAAGCTGCTGAAGTTAGAAGTGCAGCTCGGTGCTTCGTGAATAACAGTGAAGGAGTAAAATAAGAAAGCTGAGAACATTACTGACCTTGTTTCACTGCTAATGAAACATGCAGAGATTCTACAAGTACGGGAATTTAGAGTCTGCTATTGATGCATTCTCCCCAACAATGAAAACAAAACCCTTCAGCACATACTGCACTGAGCTCACCCTAAATACAATGGTTTATTATTTCCATTTTTTAGCAATTTCTTTGAAATCAGAAGAGCCTCTTGAAAAAAAAAAAATTAAAAAAAAATCTCTGGCCACCTTCTGTAACTAACAGATCTATGTATGACCCGGTTCTCTGCTTGGTGTTTCTGGTGTTCTAATGATTAACACAGCACTTTGCTGTTCCAGCTCCTGCTTTACCAAGATTGGAATGAGAGAAAAGTGGGCTCAGAAATGTTGAAGAGGCAATCTTGGCACTTTTATTTGCCAAATGTAACTCACTCTGAACATATGAACGCTTGGCCTGCGTGCCTGTCTAAGGGCAGAAGCGCTCAAGATGGATTCTGAGCAAAGCTAACTTCCAGAGTGTGACCCTTGCTCTCGAAACTACGTTGCCTCCATTAATCAAACTGACTTGCTCCAGGGCTACTTCAGGTAATTTTTACTCTGCACTGTAAATATGACTGCTTCTAAAATCTTCCCTTTCAGTTATAGACACATAGCATTTTATCTAGCGCTCTTTGCACCTCTGACAGACGAGCTGTGGTTCCTGCAGTGCCAGCTTAACGTGGTACCACAGAACACTGCCAACCCTTCTGCTGAGAGCCAGTGCCCACAAAGCCTGGCTGACAAACGCCTGCACTTCAGCTGCTCCAACACAGACCCCGCTCACTTTGGCTGACATCTGAATTGAACCTGCCACAGGGCAAAAAACAACTAGCTGAGCCTAGCAGTGCTTCCAACCACCAGAAGAGCTTACCTGGATTAGTGTGAACCTGAGTATTTATTTCCCTGCTTGTAAACTGTGCACATTCAGAAAAAGGTCTGCTTGTATGTTTAATGTGTTTTTTTAACTCGCATTCAAGCACCACAGTGCTGACTTCATTTGCCTTGCTACTACTGCAACTGGATATGAAGTAAAATCAGTTGCTCTGAAGCTGCATGACACTGCTTCTCCTCTCTTTGGTGATTTCCTCCTTGGAGGATTTGCTTATCATGAGATAGAGGAGGTAGCAGCACCCTTGCATCACAGACGAGAAAGACCAGAAGGACAACGGAGTTGTCAGGATTATTACCCCGATGCCCCCCTAATTAGGGTTTTTCTCTCTCTCAGAGTCCTGTACCAGGGTTGAAAGATTAGACGGAACCTGAAGCTCAGTCTTCAAAGGTGTTTATTCTATTTCTTATCTCAAGGTCTTACAGACGTCTCAGAGCGCTAAGGGAAAAAACTGCTACAGGAACATGGACGNCACGGAGTCAAACAAACAATTAAAAGCTGCAGGAAGCTTCCATAAAAGAGGATTCGAACCCTTGCACTGGAGCACTCCATCCTGTCTGCAGAGCACTAGCTCCACGTGTTCCAGCAGCTTCAGGAATGACACACGGAGTGTTTGGGACCTGATCCCCCACCTTTCCCCGTGGCTCTGTTCTCACGGCTCCTGGCTTAATGAGGCACTTACTTTTGTAAGAATTCATCAGACCCATAAACACTCAGAAGGCATTCCTCCCGGGCTGGGTATTGATTCGTGCGACGGAGGACCTCCACAATTAAGTCGTGAGTGATACAGCCAGCTGTAAATAAAGATAGCAAGGAAAATTAATAGTAGCTTGCTAGAGAATTGCAGGCTGCGTACTTGAGCAAAGAAAATAAGGTTGTTTTTTTTTTTCTGTAATTCCTAGCAACTGCTGCTGACTAGCTCCATCAAGAGGAATTAGATCAGGACGCACTTGATTTTATTGTATTTTTTTTAAAAAATTGCTTCAAATATTCTACCTGGCGTGGAATCTATGTGCATTTAGAGGAAATGAGTAATTTGTCAGACAACTGGAATGAAGAGATGAGCAATAGTCCCAGGAAGAAAGGAACAGACAAATGGCATTTTTTTTTCCTTTCTCATTTCCCTGATGAACATTTTGGTACATTTCCAGTGATGCAAAAGTTGACTCTGTGGGCACTTATGACACAAAAAGGCTCCAGAATGTTACTTGGTATTGTTTCTGCTATGCACACCCTTTTAGCCATAACAAAGAAGCAAATTAATACTCTAATATATATTATATATGCAATATATTATATTATTTACTACATGTGTAGCCACATAATAGTATAAAAATATACATAATCCCTAAAAATTAGGAAGATCTATGTCAGTTTGTGCAACCTGCTGTCCAGAAACACTTCAGCATTTTGAGAATTTTCTCTAGTTCCACTTCAGTTTTTGAAGCCATTTTCCTCTCTGTCCATTTTAGAAGAATTGATCAAAAATGGATAAGAATAGTTGCATAATCTAGAAATATGTCTGATAAATTTGGTTTGACATTGAAGGGGAAGGAAAAGCTTCAGAGAACAGCTGGCATTTCTAGGGGAGGGGTTTATGATAGAAACAAAACTGAAATAAAACAGAGTAAGTTACCATAGTTGGTTTTTTTGCTTTGATTGGTTTTCCCCGGGGAAAAAAACAAATGCCTGAATGGATTCATAAGCTCCTTCTGAAAATGTTCCTTTTCTTTGCAAAACTAGGGTTTTTGCTCAATAAGACACTTCAATTACAATTTTCCTACTGGTTTTACCATTTTTAATCATTCAGCCTTCTGAGAACCCGCCATTTCAAGCAACTCCACTAGTCTGACATGTAAACTGCAGTGCTTGTTGGCTGAATTTATACAGCCAAGAAAATGAAGAGCAACACAGAATCTTGAATTAAAATTATAACATGCACTTTTTTCAGGTCACCACGGGAAAAAATCCCAAACTTGCTATTATCACTCATTTCCACTCTGTAGATTCATCTTTCTTCTCCCTACTCTGCCAAAGGTTCTTGTCTAACTGGACAATATTTTACATTAGATGGGGCAAAAAAGAGTACTTCCTCAACCCCTACTGTTTACCTAGTCTAAACAAGTCTGGGATAATTAACACTCAGCCTGTTACAGTCAATTAATTCCTCGAAAACTCAATAAATGATTAAAAAAAAAAAAAGACAAAAAAGACTATAACTTAATAAAGCAGCACAGGAAGAGAGGGGGAAATAAGATTTAATTTCTTTTTGTGTATTGCAGAAATAAAAATTACTAGAGCTGGAATTAAAGATTCTCCCAACAATCACAGACACAGGACGCACAGGAGCAGTGGCAGCTTCTCACAGTCATTAATGATAGAATCGTTTAGGTTGGGAAGAACTTATTTCCCTGCAAAGCTGGGAAATTCAACACTGAATTCAGACCACCTTATTCAGGATTTTGTCTTGTAAGACCTTGAAAATCTCCAAGCCTGGAGACTCCACAAACTTCATGGGCAAACTCTCCCAATTCTTAATTATTCTTCTTTATTCTTCCCATCTAGCTGGAATTTCTCCTTTCATTTGATGACTGATGTGCTTCCCCAGGCCTGAACATAACCTCCATCACTTACCCTGTTGTGTAAGAAGTAGAGGATGTGGTGAAAAATCTGTCCAAATGCTGATCCTGAATTTTGTTCCACCAAGGATATGCTCTGGGAACCTTGTTGCGATGCTCCAGATTTTCCCAGTATTTGTCTTCAAATCAAAAGCAGGATAGGCATTTCTGAGTCTGAAAAAACCGTGTGAGGAAACTTATGCCTAAAGAAGTGTGCATTTCTGGCCTCTTCTAAGAGCAATACAAAAATTCTACAAGATACATATGATGACACATAGAAAGATGCTAGACATAAAATTCTGTTGAGAGAAATGGTAGCAACACAAACTGTTTTTATACATTAGTGAGATAACTACATATCAGCACACGTAACTACATCTGTTATTTTAGGGAAACCACCAGCAAATTCTTTATGAAGTTGACAGAACCACTGCTGAGCTTGACCTCAGTGAGACCGAAAGGAGTTTAAACAGAGACTTGAGTGTACACTGAGCTCAACAGAAATGATAGTGCTCAAATATGTACTTAAATGACAGAGTTTTCTAGCCAAGAGCACATGCACAGACAGCTGCAGCTAGGACATCTGGTCAAAATGAATACAGGAACATGCTTCCTATGCAAAATCTTAAGGAGTGTCTATTTCCACAACTCTCTCAAATCCAATCTGAAATCCTCATTACTAAAACCCTGAGTATTTCTGTAAAAGCCTGTAGACTTTTAACAGGAACAGTTACAGTCATTGAGTCCCTCTGATATACCATTAACTATAAAATATATTGCCTCTCCTCCTCCTAATTACCACAGACTTGCAGAAACTAATTCCTCCTGAGGTTCCATTTCCTAATGAACACTGGTCACAGGTATTATGTCTGTCATCTGGGATTAAACTTGCTTTTTAAGCAAATACACTCTGCAGCTGCAGGTAAGGGTACATTCTGTGCCAGCCGAAGCTTTACATTTCACTCATTGGCCTGAATATTTAGCAGCTAAAACCAAACATCCTGTACTAAGCATCCTGAATTCTCTTTTGTTAGTTCACTCATAGCCTCTGAGCTGGGAGTGCTCTGCAATGTCCCTGGTAAGTGTGTTTTGAACCCCAGGTGTCTCACATAGAAGTCTCCATGACTGTGTTGCCTCAGAGCTGCTGCCCAAGTCTCTTAGCAATGTGAACTACTCGTTTGTGCCCTGCATTTCTACAGCATGAGAAGGAAATTAAAAAAAATAATTAAAAAAAATAATAAAAAAGAACCTAGGCTTCCAAAATTAATAACACAGTGAAGCAGCCCATTTCTTATCATGAAAAGCCAGGGGGCTTGATGTTTCAGTGGGGTGGGAGGAAATGAGGCTTGACAAGAGCACCTGCAGTACAAGGTAGATTTATACCCATGGTTAGAAACCATTACACCACAGAGGCTGTTTGGGTGACCTATGTAGTTGGTGTCAGTCTATTTTCTTTGAGCACAAGGCACAGCTTTTCCCCTGTAACATGTTTCTGCAAGAAAGCCAAGGACTGAATAAAATGAAACTTCACTTCCCTTTACCCAGCATCAAATTACCAGGCTATGTGCACACAGTCATTCCAAAACTTAGCAAACCTTGCCTCCTTCCCTGCTCACACACTGCTTATATTTTAGCAAAATGCGGGGACACAAATTTGCTCTTCAGATAAAAAAACCCATTCAGTTTCCTAGAGCGTTGCTCATTTATGGCCATCTACTCTTCTCACATGATTAAAGGGCTGCTGGCCTGGGCAGGTGGGCAAAGCACTGCAAAACTTTGAAAGTTTGGGTCTTCCAAAGCATAACTGAAGTACTATAACATCACACAAACAAAATCTTGTGCTACTTGCTGTCTGTGCTGCAAGAGCTCAGCGTGTACAGAAAGTCCTGACATTTACAGGGATTTGCTGTTTCACAGCATTTCATTACACGATGTGTTTCTCTGCAGTGCAATGCACATCCTTGAAGACACTGAGAGGTGGAGGAACCCCGCAGTTTGCAGCACGGAACCCTGAGACAGCCAGCTTGGCATCTTCTGGTCAGAAACTCTTTTTAGGATGTGTTCTATAGCCACCCAGGGATGACTGAGCACTACAGCTCTGCTCATAGCCATGGAAGTAACCTGAGAAAGGGCTCTTGAAGTCTGGTTCACAGTCGTGTACAACCAAATGCTTCAATTATACGCTGCTACCTGTGCAAGCATTACCTAGAGAAAAACACAATGGGTTTCTGTTTGGCCTAAAGCCGGAGCTGCAAGGATGCACGAGACAGAGTCTGAATTATGCATCCTGCCTCTGACATGTGAAACTGCCAGCAGTTGAGATTCAGTGGGGACTAGGAGGATGCTCATTTGGCAAGACTGAATATGTAAGTTATTTGAAAATTTATGACATTTTTTTTTGTCTTTTAGTTGCAGTTACATTTTGTCCTAAAAATGTTTCTCTACTTATTTAATAGAAGAAAGGCAAAAGCTGTTCTTACTTTATTTTTAAGAGTACTTGCTCATGATACATGCACGAAACAGGTTCCTGCCAAACAAGAATGGCTTATTCGTATTTATCTTTTTAGCTTGTAAATAAACTCATCTATTCAAAAATCAAAATAAAGCTTTTCCAATAATGGGAATGTTTAGACATTAAAAGAATCTGAATAGCTGGGAGGAAAGTAGTCATGTGGAAGGTGCCTTCATGCATCTCATGGTGGAATTGTGCTGGGGCTCAGGCTGATGAACTGTGGAAAAGGAAACTGAGACATGGGACTGAGTATGGTTTGAAGCTGACCACTCCATTTGAATAAATAATATACTTGCTCTTAATTTCAGTGCAACATCAAACTGGGATTTTTGGTTGGGTTGTTTTGGGTTTTTTCTTTTAAGAGAAGCAGCCTTGGCTGACCTTGAATAAAATCAATTCATTAAAGTCTAATAATAAAATCAGGATTCCATTTTCCAGTGACTTTCCAGGAGGGAAAGGCATACATTTGTGCTAACAACTTGACAGTGTGATCAGTGAATATCTAAAAAGAAAAATCAATCTGCACAGATGGTCTAAATACTTGTAATTTTTTCATGTGCTTGGATTTCAACACAATTTATTTTTCTGCAGAAGATTAAGAAAGTAAAAAATGTTCTATCCCATTAAGTCAGGCTATTAAGTGTAATGGTAAAATATAATTAAAGTAGGTTTTGTCACTTGCTAAGTCTCACTTTTCATCATGACAGTGTGTAGCAATTCTGTTCTCAATCAGTCCCTCCAGATCTTATTTTCCTGCTCAGAGTGGCACAGGCAGTAATATTACCCAAGACAACGACAGGAAAAGGGTGGGATCTTTCACATACTGTAAGCCATCAACAGTGAAGAGTTAAATGTACTTATCACTAGTAAAGCAGACAGAAGATAAAATATTTTTGAATTAATGTTCCTTTGTAAGTTTTAATATTTAAACCAAAATTAGAAGTGTTTCCTTATTTAAGTAGGTACTGGAATTGCAGCATTGTTGAGGGTGTGGTGGGTTGAGCTGAGAGGGATGCCAGGTGCCCACCAAGCTGCTCTACCACTCCCTTCCTCTTCAGGACAGGGGCAGGGGCAGAAAAGATGGGGAAAAACCCTACTGGGTCAAGATAAAGGCAGTATAACAAAAGCAAAAACCTCACATGTACTTAAGGGAAGACAAAATAGTCTCAACTTCCAATCAGCAGGCAGTGTCCAGCCTCTTTCCGGGAGGAAGAGCTTCAGACAAATGTCACAATGACGAACGCTGCTCAGCCAAAACACTGGTGTGCTATCCACACCTTTCTATCTGCCAACACACAGCCCAGCCCTGGGAGGGGATAATGAACTCCATCCCAGCCAGCTCCAGTACACAGGGATAACCAATCCAATTCATGGAAGTAAGTGAAATGGGATAGTCGGCTGAAAAAAAAAAAAAAGCTTTTTTCATTACTTACTTCTCCACTGCGTTACAAAAACCAGCTGTGTTTTCATTGCTTCCTTGATCTGCTTCAATCAGCTGGATAGACCAACCTGCAGCCTAGAAACACCCAAAAGACCCCAGAAGAAACAGAGCTGAGTTATTTAGACATCAGAAGCAGAAAGATCATTAAGCTAACGTGGAATTTTGTTCCATGAGAGCCTATCACTCCTCCCTGACTTGATGGAGTTCCAAATAAACACAAATGACCCAATTTTGACTGCGCTCTGAATGCTTTCAGGAGTCACAAAACATCAGCTGCTCTGGGTAACAACTGTTTTTCCCCTCCATGCAGAGCATGAGGAATTTCAGACAAGCTTTCACAATTCACCTGGTATCACGGCACAGATAACTCCAAATGCAGATATTTAGTTTATAAAGGGGAGAAGGACAAACTGAAGCTTATGCTCCAGTGTGTTTTAATCCTTATTTTCTCTCATTCTGCCCTGGCAGGAAGCTCAGCATCCCCTCAAACTCCATAAACCTGTCAGGTAAGTCCCTAAAAAAGATAAGAGGGAGCTTCAGGACTCTCCCGAACCTGAAAAATCCCCCACAGACTTCCCGTGAACTTGGAGAGCCGAGGTCTGAGCCACTGCTTTGAGTCAAGCACCCCCTTGTTTGCCTGAAGTACTCTTCAGCCAGAATTTACCTCCAGGAAAGAACTTAATGCTCTTACGTCTGCAAGCCCTTTTCTACTTTTGTAGGTAGAGACATTACAAGGTCTTAGCTGTATAAGAGCTTTTAAATCCCTCCAGAAAGAGAAGGAACGTGCCATAGAAGGGGAAACTGAGATGTAGCAAAAGGTTTATTTTATAATTGGGCTTATAATTTATATAAAAGTGTGGAATTTTACTTAAAAAATAACAAATAAACAGAACTTAAGATTATTTTTTGGCTGGATAAGAAAGTGCAATATGCATTAAAAGACGCAGGGTGGGAAATTTTAGTTGTAGTTTAAAAGATGGGATGATTATAAAAGATGAGAGATCTGCCAGGAGCTGGCTGGTGGGGAAATCACAATGGCAGAACTGAAAGCTCAAAAGTCAGAAATCTTATGTTGATACGAGACCAAAAAATGATGGTATGTAGTATTTTCTTTACCCACAATATCACATAAAGCCTTAGGAGAGTGCACGTGAATTTTAAAGATACTAAGGGGGAATCATAAATAGAGGGGAAATTTGAAATTTTCTGGTAGGAAAAGCAATGGATAATCCTAAGGGTGTAAATAAGAGAGTAAAATTAAATTTAGCAATTGAAATCAACAGTCCATCATTCCCTGGTTTTAAGAACTGCTGAAAAAGTCCTTTAAAATCCAGTGAAAATATAACACCTCCACTGGTGTTATATCTTTCCATTTTGGTTAGGCACCTATCTTACAATTTGTTTAGTCAGACAGTAATAAGAACTGGAGCACATTCACTATTTAGAAATTATGAGTGATTTGGTAACAGTAACAGCCTCCCATATTTGCCTATTCATTAAAAAAAAAAAAAAAACAAAACCAAAAAAACCCACAAAAACAAACAAAGGCTCCTTTTTCATCTGCAGCTCTGCCCTCGAAGAGCAGGTACAGTGCCCTGGAAAAAGTACATGGAAAAAGAGAAATAGCCTCTAAGTGAAAAGCCAAGAAAATTAGTCCACAGATAAGAAAAGGTGAGGCTGGGACACGCCATTAAATGGGACTGAAGGTATTAAAAGAGCAAAACCACAACTGCAAACTAAGGAAGGAGAAGCAGAGAGGAATTGAACAAAAAGAGGGATGAGACTTGGAATGCATGATTTGCCACAAGGACGTGGGTATGAATCCCCAAATCCTCATGGCTTGAAGAAGAGAATGATTAGATAATACCTAGAGGATGGAAAAGGTAATACCTAAAGGATGGAAAAGATAATACCTAAAGGATGGAAAAGACAGCCCAAAACTGTCATCTGGATCCTCCCCTGCAGGGCGCAGGAGTGACACAGGAGCTCTCTGCTTTTTTGCATCTTTGCTGGCAGCATCTCTGAGTGATCCCTGATGGCAAACAAGAATCCTGTGCAGCCTAGTAATGGTCTGCACATCTGGGAAATACCATTGCTAAGTCACTCAAATTCATTCTGGTGGCAGAGGTATATAAAGGAGATAAATAGCTCCAGGTCCACTGAGGAATCATAGGGATGAGAGATTTAGTTTGGTCATGTCTTCTTTTCACATGTCCAGAAGCTTTATTTTCTTCTTCTTGCATATAAAGGTAAAACATTAATTACATGATCACACCATTGCATTATATTTTTCAACAGGACTTGAGTTTCCACGTGCTGCAAATATATTAAAGAGAGCACTGAATGAGACAGAACTGCATGTGGAGAGAAGTCATGACAACAGGAGGAAGCAACTGAATGCATCCCTTGATGACTGGAATCTTTTTTCATCTGTTGACTTCTCACATTATGCAAATCAATTCACCTGAACCATCCTTCCAAATATGAACAATACTAGTGTATTTCTCATTTCTGGAGCACCCAAAACAAAATCATGATGTTTGGTCTGATGATGAGACTTGGGTGGAGATATATGAATCTTGATAGTTACTCTGAAAACATTAGAATCTAAAATTAGATCCTAAATATCATAGATGAATTAGCTAAAAATATTAGATAGTTTTCAGGTTTTATTTCCATTTCTTTCTAATATGGAAAAAAGATAACCTCTCCTTTCACTGGTATGTTATGAAGATAGTTTCCTTTAATATTTTTGAACTTCTGACCTGTCATGACAAGGCCAGAAAAAATTAATGTTTCCTTTGTTACATTGGACATATTTTGATTAGCACATATTAAATAAAGCCTAGGGCCATACAACTGCATCCAAGAGCAACGGATCAGAATACTGGCATAATTTCAGAAGTGTGAATATTTCATCTTGTCTACCTATGACCCATCTCAAATCTAATCTCCATGTCTCAGCACCCTTTGTATTTCACTCTGCAGTCTTGATTCTCATCTCCTACTACTTGGATGAATTATTTACTTGTTCTGGACCTCACAAATCCAACCTGTTCTCAGTCTTTTGCTGTGGTGTTCCAGTTTTCCAATCCTTCTGATTGTCCTACTCAGCGTCAGGTCTGTCACCCTGGTCTTTTCCAAAACTTCCAGCCCAGCAGCAGCCACTGCTTTACAGACTTTTTTTTGCTCTTCCCTCTCTCTAAGAGTTTCTTTCACTCTTATATTCCCTCATCATCTCAAGGTTCAGTTGCCAGCCCCTTGCCTTGGCTCTCCTTCTATCCTGACATGGCTTTTTCTCCCTGAAGGAATTCCTGTGACCACAGTGAATTTTATGCTACAAATCAATTCACTCCTCTCTCCCATTTCTCCCTCTTCAAGCTAAACAGCTCAAATACTTCCCTGACTTAATCAAATCCTCCCACACATTTGATTGTAGCTGTCCTTGACTCACTCAGCTCTTCTCTTCCCTCCCCTGTAATTCTCTCCTCCTCCATCACAGAAGTGCTTGTGCCTGTTCTTAAATGCCTGCTTCCTTTAGCACCTCTTCTTCCCATCCCATGATTTAATCTCCTCCTGCTCATTTGTATCCCACTATTTTCTGCTTTTCTCCTGAGAAGGCTTGTTCTTTTCATCATCATGTCAGCATGCTTTAGTTTTCCTATCATGAGTAAAAAGCAACAACAGCCTTTTGTCTCTCCACCTATTCTTCCCCTCCTCTTTTGTATTCATCACTGAAATTCTAAAATGCGGTGCACAGGATTAGTCTTAAGAGTTCTTGTCCTCAGATATATTTCCCCCTGCTGCCTTCCCATCTGTCTGGGCCTGCATATGTTTACTTTTATAGTTCTCCTTATTCAGAGGCACAGAAACAAGTCAATCAAGTGTCTCCTTCCCTTTGCTGTATGATACTGTGATCACTGGGAGTTAAAGGCAGAAGGTGAACCTGAACTTCTTTTAATATTCATGGTGCAGAGGTATCCTGTAGGCTATTTCAGGGTTCCTATAATGATTCAGATTGCTAACAGGGACTGGAGGAAAGGAAGGATTTATCATTTTCTTTTCCCTTCTCCGTATCAGGATTTTGAAAGAAAGAAAATGAGGACAGGTATAACATCACAGAGAGTCATGGGAGTCCCATAAGACACGGTTATTAAAAATGGTAAAATCACGAATAGAGCTATGAACACCTGATGAAGGAGGGAAAAGATAAAGGGTTTGCTTCAGTCAGACAGCTAAAAGACAGTGTGTGTCATAGGATCCAGCTCCCACAGTTAGAGTAGATGCGTCTATTTTTAGAAAATAATTATATATGCACATGGAAGTGCATGCAGAACATGGTGAGAGCAGGATGGGATATATGTTTCATCTCTCAGGATCAGGATATGTCAGCCAGACTAGACACAGAGACAGTAATTTGTCTCAACAAAAAAACACAAACCAAAACAAACCAGATTCAACATAATGTATTGTTATTTTGAATCTCAGGTTTCATATCAGACCATAAAGATTTGTCATCTTATCTTTCAAACACAACTTACTCTACATTTCTGTACTTATCCTTCTCTGGTAGTTTTATGGCTCGGTGAGCCATAAAATGAGCCTACTGGAGCATTCTAGACCATAATCTAGATTCTCTTCTGGTATAAAATTCTTTTGCTTCCCCTGAGGCATAATTTTTTTTTTTTTAAATAAAGCCTTTAAATTAAGTACTTCTAATCCATGTTGCAACAGTGTGAGTGAATGCACAAAGTACAAGGACATAAACAAGAACAAAAAACTTTAAGCATTGTCAATATAAGAAGGTTTAAGTACCTCTCTGTTATGTCCAGAGCCCTGGGGGTGGGCAGGTCCTATGTTGCATCTTCTGGAAGTGTTGGTTAAAGAAGCTTCCCCATTTCCACTTTCTTGTCTCACTTTTTGTCCAAATGGATAATTGTCTAAGAAAACAGGACTTGGGGCACCCAGATTGCCAAAGCCTATCTGAAACTCCAGGTTTGTGTTGCCCCTTTCCACGTTTGAAACTGAATTTACACTCTTCCTTCCACGGAGTTCTCTCTCGTGACTGTAGGGGTGGGAATCCACCACAGAGAAGTTTCTGCAGTCAGGCAGTAAAGAGGGTCTGAAGCCAACCATTGGTGACCCTGTGCCTTGCTGCCTGTGAGGGATTGGATTTCCAGGGTAAAGTTCTCCATAGGCAACGAGGGGATGGCTGTAAAGTTGCTGGTGAGGCACATTCTGATCGAAAATGTCTGCTGGGAAAAACGTTTCTTCATGATGATGTGGATGGGATGAACCATAAAAAAAGAATTCATTGCTGACTTCATCAACTATGCGATCAAATCCGAGGGGGATCTCTCCATCAGAGCCAGGATGGCACACTGGGTAAGGGGCTTGGTCCCCAAGCTGTCCGTCACAGAATTCACTGAGTGAGAAGGGCGCCCTCCCGAAATGAGCCATGGCTGATTGCTCCCTCCAGTCCTTTTTGGTCCTCAGGAAAGTCTCATAATAATTCCAAGGCCAAGAGAGCAACGTTCAGAACTGGAGCTACATAACACTGAAATGAAGCACAGAATGGGAGTTAAATCTCAAAATATGAAATATAATGAAATCACTACACTGCTTTGGTCTTTGTGGAGAGAGCTCTAAAGCACAAGAGTGGAAATATTTTCTTAATGTGGAGCTTGATTATTCTTTCATCTGATCCTTATTTCCAGACATATTATTGTTACTATAGTTGTAATAATAATAACAACAACAATAATAATAATAATAATAATAACAACAATAAATTACAACTATTATTATTATCCTTGACCCCTAAATAATATCAATAGAATGCCTGAAACAGCTGATCTAAATATTAAATACTAATTCTGACAAATATTAAAAAAACCTCTATGTTTTTTCCCATCATTTCTACCCTTGCATAGCACGCAATGCAGGAAGGAAGACTTTGTATTAATGGTTGCCAGTTTCATTCACATTTTCCTCTTTCTTGTGCTTCAAATTCCTTCATCTTCCACCACTTTTTATTTTAGTGTAATCAGGTGAAGAAAGCTAAGTCAAATAATATGGAAGACGTGGACCTCCAATTAATATTCCCCCAAAAGGTAGGATATGGCATATATAAAAGGGGAAGAAAATAATAAAAAATAAACAAATAAATAAATAAATAAATAAATTTCAGCTATTTTTTGTTTCTTGTTTTACGAAAAAAATCTATCTTCAAAGCCTGAGGCTGGACTTTTTTTTTAGCAAATTCACAGGCAAGGGCATGAGCTTCTGCAGCTCCATCATTAATGTTGTTCCTAGCAAAATTCCTGATCTGATTTTAGCATGTGCCAAGTACTCCAATGGTTCAGATGGGCAGCATGCTCTGGAAACTGCTGTCAGCAGGCATGAGGATATATTTTTTAGGAAGGGAGTTTAGTTCTACAACCAAAGCCTATTCTGGGCCATTTGCCCTCAGGGCCTTGGCCTGTTTCATTTACTGATACAGATGTAGGCTAAAATCCACAAATGACACGGAGCAGCAATACCACACACTGCACACACTTGTGCTGGAGTACTTTATCACCTAAAAGAAATAGAGACATCTGATTTAATAATTCAATAAAAAAATACATTCCCGAGCAGAAAGAGAAAAAGCTATTGAGATAAAAAGCATGCTCAGAAATTGCTAAAGCTTAGCTCCACAAATAGATTTTCCATTTACTCCCCAAGATACTGTATTAGTTTAGATAATAATGCCTTGCAATGGAAATCTGTGTTACAACAGAAGGTATTCATCCCAATTTTATTTATTTTTGTTTCATTTTAAGTCAAACTCTAGGTGACATCAGCTTCTGTCACCCACAGTGTGGAATGAGAAATGAAATGAAAACTCAAACAGGCTGAAATAAAACCTACAACTCAGAGGCTGAAGTACTGTTTCAAACACTTCACTTAGTAATTCCATGTGTTGCACACTTTAGTTTGCTTTAACCTGTTGAGAAAAAATCCCACATTTATGAAATTACACTAGGCCAGATAACCAAAATGATGCATACCACTTTGAGTGGTGGTCTAAAATGCAATTACAGTTTTGCAGCTCTCTCTCAGATGAATCCTGAAGTTCACTATGTTTTTAGATAAAAATTACACCATTAAAAAAAAAAAAAAGGATAACAACAAAAGTTGCTTGTACGAAATGGTCCTAATTTACAACTTTCTCTGTTTTTCATTTCTACTGCAGGTAAATCAAAGAAAGAGAACAAGAAAGAAAATTATATAGACATTAAAACAAGAAGTCTAATGTCTTTCACTATTTTTTTAACCCATCTTGAAAACTGGAATGTTTCAGGAAAAAACAGAAGATAAAATAATGAAATCTCCCTGCAGTCCCATCTTCCTTAAAAAAAGCTCGGCTGTCTGGATGACGACAAGGCATAGAAAATACAGTGCCTATCACACCCTTTCAACTGTTTCTAAAATATTTTCCTCCCATTTCAAACAAACTCTGTCTATAATGGCACATAAATGTCTGGCACAAAACCTTGCTCATTCACCACTGTGACTTTCTGTAACCTCTGCACAGAAGCATCTTGTGTTTTTCAGGAGGGCTTATATTTAAAACTGACCTCTGAGAGTGGAAACTCAGCATGTCATGGTGCAAATTTCCATTGTGTAAGTCGTGCTAGTTGGGTCAGAACCACCAAGGCCAACTCCTCATGCTTTTCAAAGCAGCACACAAAGTTCAGGGAAGGACCTGGCTCTTTGCCAGCCACTATTTCACCTTCCCAGTCTTGTCAAGTGCATTGATAAAACAGTTTTCGAAAATCACTAAGGATGCAAAATTTATATTAATTTTTTTATAAAGCATCTAAATTTATAGTTTGTTGTTTTTTGGGTTTTTTTTGCCTCGTGGTTTCTCAATTCACATTGAATTTTGGAGGGTTTGGCTTTTTTTCTCCTACAGCTACGAAGCCCTCCTTGTCCTTTTGAATGACAGCCTTATTTTCACGTAACCCCGCGGTTCTGGGATCAGGGGTTTTAAAGGAGAATCCCTACCAATACTGTAAAATATACACTACAAATCAAGAGACTTGAGAGAGTCTCACAGCACTGCAAGTATCAGCCAAGCACACAAAAATACTCCCCACACTTGGACATGCACATGAATCCTCGTAAAAAAGCTTGGCACGCTGCGGGCTCAATTTTCCCGTTTACTGGATCCCAGGAGGAGATGACTGGGGCACTTGCTAAGCAGTAAGAGCATCTGTTGCAACGCCTTACCTGAAACACAATTTGTTAGAAGGATATAGAGCCTCCTGTGCCTTCCTGCTCACAGACATTTTCAGGTGACCTATGTGCTTTCACTCTCAAGGAGGCGTAACTTTTCCGTCAGGAGCTTTCCTTCCTGTTTAACCGGTTTATGGTGGTGATGATTCTCTTCCCAAGTCATCCCTCAGGGAAAATTCAAACTGCAGCAGCAATAAGAAGGTAACACCTTATCTATTCTCCTTCTCGATTTGGAAACCCAACCATACTTTTTATTTTATATATATATATATGTAGCAGTAGATTATCTCACACTTTCAGTGCAAGCTTCCAACATGCTTGAAATAACAACTTCATTAAAGGGATAGAATTGCCTCTTAGGAAGATTTCTGCGCAAGAACAGGATTGAAATTTTTTTTCTCTACTCCATCTACATGCTCTCAGCTCCAGCCACAAGGGAGGGAGGGGGACAATGCAAACCTCTGATGGCAGAGCGGCCCTCTGGCTTTGTCTCCTCAGTGTGCAGAGCTGGGGTAGCACAGTAGTGGAATAACCTCCCTCATGCTGGGATATTTCCCCAGGACCAGCGAGGACTTGGCTCTCTGCAAAGGGCCTGAAGAGCTGGAGTAAACACAGCACTGGCCACGTCCATCTTCCACAACCTCGAAGAGCCCAGCGCCCTCCAAAAAAGGGAGCAGCAGAGGCTGCCCCAGACAGAACACAGGGAGTTCCCTCAGGGACCACTTGCCTTCACACTTCATACCATTCCTTAAAAAGTTATAAATTGCTCCACTGAAGTGGCTATTCAGAATTCAAGCAAAATCCCAAGGTCGTAACAGGCAAGAAAATATCCTCAGAAACAGGGAGGGAGGAAGTGTCAACAAAGCAGTATTTCAGTTATAAAAGGCCATGCCGTAAGACTGAACAGATTAGGATAAAGCATATAAAGTTAATAATTAATACCTGATACCTTATATCTGATAAACTGAAGTTATAATTTGATAAAGAGCTACAGGGAAAACGCCCCGCCCTTCAAAGCATAAAAGTTGTCAGTGATGGCACTGTGATTTAAAAGCGGTTAGACAAGGACAAAACTTATTTCTGCTGGTGAAATATATTCATATATATTCGTATATTCATATATTCTCCATATATTCTCTTGAAAAGTCAACTTGCTCCTCGAGCTGTTTGTTTGGTGGCATTTGTGCTCTCCTGTACTCATTTCCAGGGATTGCTGTGAAGTGAACCTGAGAGGGAGGAGCACACCAGTTTTAGGAGCTGCCTTTTCAGAGCTTATGTGGTGTTGCTTCACCTCACGGGGACTGGACACAGCTAAAGGAGGAGGATTGAGGAAACGGGAAGCACACGTGGGAAAAGCTCCTGTTCCCAAGCACACACACAGAAGGCTGCACACATAATGCAGGCTGGGCTGGGACCCCTCCGCCTCTCTCCCCACGGTGATCTCCAGGAGAAGGCTGTGAAGGTTTTTCTTGGGAAGCTGCACATTTTCCGAATTTTCCCAGGCTTTTAGGGCGGGCACTATTTGCCTGCTTTGTGCTTCCCATTAAAGGAGCAGGCAGGGAGCTGCTGAGTCACTTTCTGCCCTAATCCCTCCTAGGGCTACCAAGAATTGTCTCCTCTTTCGCTGGCGTGTGGGACACAATCTCCAGAGACAAAGGAAACCAGACAATCCCTGGGATGTTCCTTTACTTCTGTTAGACACTCTCGCTGCTCCACCACCCGGCAGGAGCGACAGCTCGCCCAGATGAGGGATTAATCCATGATTATTCGTGGGTTTGATTAAGCTGCGCACGAGTGCGCTCTTTGGAGCCAGGTCTGACACAGAGCTGCAGGGCAAGAGCTGGCAAAATAATCACTCCACACCCCCCAGAATGAAGCACAATGTCTTCAGCAGGCTTTTACTCACAGCGTTGCTTCCCGGGCAAGGTTTGGAGCTTTCTGAAATAGCGCTCTCCCCTTTGGAGCCTTCAGGCTCCGAGTAATGACAGGCTTGAAAAGGGAACGCAGCAAAGTGTTTTAGCAATCCGTGGGGATGGAAAACTGGCTAAGCAGAGCCCCAGTGAGGAAACTGCTCCGTTTCGTCAGAGATCCATCCTTCTGTACTATTCTCCAGTGCCACCTACTGTCATTTCCCCAAAACTGTGAGGCAGGGAACGCAGGTCGCTGTGTGGAGCGCAGCGGCAACTAAGCTTTGTGTCTGGCTCCTGGGGACATCATCTCAATCTATCACCATCACTGACAAACGTGGTCCCTCTCGGGAAGCTGCTCTTTGTGGGAAAGATTCGTGATTGTCGAGGTCCTGCTTGAAGAGGGTGCGATGCTTCTGGAGCATCCTGCTGCGCCAAAGGGATGACAAAAGTGTGTCAGTAAAGCTACTGCAGGGCTTTTCCGTGTGCTGGCAAAAAACAAACACCGGGGTGTTGTGTTTAAGCAGCAGATGAACAAAAATGCTGATTAAAAAAAATAAGTAAATAAAAATCAATTTTAAAATAGGTTGTTTTGTGTTATAGGCTCTTATTTCTCACAAGTTTCATCAAGCAGGGGTTGTGCCCTCCTACCTGCTTAGTGAAACCCGGCAGAGTCGATGCTGCTGGGCAAAGAAAATAAAACTTGCAACAGACACGTTGCGGTGGTTGAGTCATTACTATGATTCACCAGTAAAGGAGACATTTGTTGTAAAGGGCAAGAAGGACTTTTCAATTCTGAAAGCGCTCCCCACCCTCTGTTTACTCACACAGAGCAAGTAAGGGAAAGGACGGAGAGGAAAGAGGGGGCGGGAAGCAAAGTTCCACTTTTCTGAGAAAAACAAATTGAAAAAAAAAAAAGAGAAAATTTGTTTAACATAACATTTTCCCAGGCTCTGCCGACACCTACACCTAACGCACAAAGTTACTGAGTTACCAACACTCCTCCTGAGGTTTGAAATAGGCTGCTGAGAGAGATCAACCTCCACAGCCTGCACACACAGGCTGCAAAGCTAGCTAGGACTAAATGTAGCCTACAGAATTTAATCTCTCCTTTTATTTGAACATCTTTTGTGCTTTGATCCTCTGAAAGGAACAGCGCCCTTCAACAGCGTTGTTCCTGGCAGAAACAACTACTCCGGCTTTGAAAAAAAATCAAATTGCTGAAAAAAAATGAGGCGCTGAAATGGAGAACAGCCTTAATGTATATTAAAATATGCAGTTAAAATAGGACAAGCAGACAATTTGTACAATGTGTACACACAGATACACACTCACTTATGTATGTATGCGCATCTAAACACACCTGTACATGTGTACAAGTATATATATGTGTACACTTACATACATAGATCACTCTATAAAATAGGTAAAATAAAAAGTTTAACATAGTTATATACATACAAACACCTATTAAAATCTAAGTGACCCAAGAAGAGAGCTTAAATGATTCAGAAAAGGAGTCAACCCACAAGTTTCAGCTGAAAGCCAAAAACCCCAAAGCTGAAGAGTGCTCAGGGCCAAAGCTCTTGCTCATAAGGCTTCATAAATTCCACTTTGTTTTCTTACATTTCTCTTACCTTCTCTGTTTTTTTTTCCCACTGTTTTCTTATGCTGTTCTTTTCATCTTCCCAGCCCAGTGTGCCTGCTCAAAGGCTTTCTGGGAAACTGGCTTTGTCACTCTGGTGTGCCCAATGGGCTTTGTTGACCTTCTAGAAACTGTTCACCCCACGGGCTGTACAAATATGAGCACACCCTTGTGGCGCTGGCACACTGGTGAGATAAGCTCCCCAGCCACCACAGGCTTCTGTGGGCTCGACATTTCTGAGCCTGAATTTCAGCTTGCTAACCACTGCTGGCTCCTTTCTCAAGGGAAAGCTGCCAACAGTTTCTCTTCTCAAAACATCTCTCTCCATTTCTCAGCACAGGCTCAGCAAACAGTGTTCCCTTTGCCAGAACAACTGTCCCCAGGGGCTGTTTCCTATTCCTGAACCAATGGAGAGCAGTGTCAGTGCCATGGACCAATAACAGACCTTTTTACACAGCGTGTTCTAAAAGAAACTGTTGGGATTGTAACTAAAGCCTTCTTTGTCTTCTGACAACTCCATGGAGTCAATCTATCTCCTGTCCTACCGTGACAGGCTTCCCCTATGGAAAATTTAGTGAGGTGGCTCATCACTGTTCCCAAGACCCCTTGGCACTGCAGCTCGTGGTGCTCGGGCCTTGGTGCAGAGCAGAAGGAAGGCAAAGAGCCCCCCAAGGGACAGAGCTCAACCCCTCACTCTGGCAGGCCACAGCTCTGCTGCCTTCACTAAAGAACACCGATTAATAACTCTTTGAGCATAAGAGCATCTCTACTTGCAACACTGCCCACATTGCAGCATTATAGCAGCTTAATACAATATTTCTGACTTTTCACTGAACTTCTTGCACATGGTCAGCTTCTTATACCTTTCTTCCAATGTCAACTTTACTGTCATAATTGCTTACAGTACAACTGAAACTGTTGCTTAAAAAAAAAACCCAACCAAACCAAAAAAAAACACGGCATGGCTTTTATATTAAAAAAAACCAAAAGTTTGTGGGTGTATATATAATTTTTAAACCAACTGAACAGCATTCCTTATATGCAATTCAGGATATAAAGCATCTGCTTAGATAGCTAATTTGGCTGCATACTTAGGTTGCCTGTGCATGTCAGCAAAGCATTCATTACTGTTTTCATTACTTTACCTGCAGCATGGAAGCCAACAATAATTTACTTAAGTTTTCACATAAATAATGCAAAGGGATGGCTTAACTGCAATAAGACATATTTCTGCAAACTCCTGTGTGGAAATTAAGCTCACAGCAGCCCTCCACCACAATTGGACCGGCCCATGAATGAGTGGCTGGCAGAGAGATGCTTGCAGAGCTGAGAATACAGCTCCATCCATCACCCCAAAGTACCTTCCCCATCCATGGGACACACACACACACACATTATTCTTAAGTAGCCCCTGCTCTCTGCTGTGCCAGGCCCCGTGCTAGGCTGCTGGTGGTTTAACTAATGATGTTTTTGTGTGTATGAACCAGGAGGGCAGCGAGGAGGACCCTGCTCATTGCCTACCTGGCATTAAATAGGTGAGGTGCATTCCCTGGGGCTGGACAAGACACACCGTGGCAGGGATAAACTTGCACCCTGCCCCATGCCAAAGGCACCCATCCCACTGCAGCAGCCGTCACCTGGGTTTGTGCTCTGTCTTGGGCAGCCCAGCCAACCCTTGCTGCTGCCACTCCTCTGGCCTGCCCACCTCCTTCTGTGCTCCTCTGCAGAGCAGGAGGAGGTGGATGCAGGGAGGGAATCGAGGCATTTCACATCACAGGTGAGCTGCTACACCTCTAGGAGAACGGTGAGGCCCTGTGGGAAGGGCAGGACAAAATCCTGCTGAAGAAGATACCTAGGGGAAGGTGAAGGAGGAGGAGTTAATACCCATGCACGGCCGTTTCTACAGGAGGCTGGTGTCTTTCGGGGCCAGGTTCCCAGTTCACAATGAGGTCAGATCATCTGGCAAGCACTGGCTTAGGAAGAGAGGAAAGCAAGAGACCTCTACTCCTCTTCACCCTTTCAAACAGCCCTTCAAAACCCTCACTCAAAGAGCTCCATAATCTCTGCACAGTCAGTAATTTCTGGTACTTTTGGGTGGGGTAATTTCTACAAAAGAAGCAAATAGCAACATCCATCACCATGGCCTACCAGACTGCCAAAATCACCTGCTCTGACTCTGTGGACAGAGATGGGAAGAGACCCAGACTTCACCAGGGTTACTGGGGCAAGTGAGAAAACCAGGAAGCTCTGGGTGCATTCCCTAAATTCACTGGAAATGCCTTGTCACCCCTGCCCTACCGGTCTGTGCATAGCTCATCCCACCCTCCTTTGTGGCTCATGCCAAATAAGGAACCTCAGTTTAGAGGGTGCTTTAGACTGGGGGTGGTGACCCTGTTATGAGGAGCTACATCACCATCAAGCAGCTCAGCCAGCTCCCTTCTTTCCCAAGCAAGCGCTGACCTTACCCAGCTGATCCCAAGAGCGTTTCACTGCTCCTTCCAGTTCTGGC
The DNA here is from genome assembly GCA_013397315.1 of Donacobius atricapilla. Taxonomy (NCBI): domain Eukaryota; kingdom Metazoa; phylum Chordata; class Aves; order Passeriformes; family Mimidae; genus Donacobius; species Donacobius atricapilla. Next base: position 33,136 of record WBMY01011195.1, read on the forward strand.
AGTGGCAGCGTGGGAGCTGTCCTGATGGACCCCTGACTGCAAACCTGCAGCACTCAGGTCAAACACGGCCCTGGGCTATGCCTGAAAGCAAATGAACACAGGACTCGCTCCCATTTCAGGTCTCACTGCGGGCTGGTTGGGTGTTTTTGAGGAGGAGGGGACAGAAACTTCAGAATATAAAACAAGTCGTCTGACCTGACATTGTTCATCATACACACACACACACACTTTATTGAGAAGGTATGGACAGTTTATTATGAAAATCTGACTCAGTTTTATAGTATTTCTACAAAGGACAGAGATCAGGGGAGAAGGTGGACAACTCTCCCCTTCCCACTGGTCAAGACAACTGTCCATCAGCTGTTCATATCTCTAACAACAAGAATGTAAACTTTCCTTTAATTAATGAAAACATTGCTTCTGTTTATAACACCCATGTGTGAGAAACAACCTAAACCATGAAAACTGTGAAACAGAAGAGAAGGCTGAAAAATCAGGGCGACACTGACCCCCTGTAGGCTGGGAGCTGAAGGAAAACAAACAAACAAACACACCAAAAAAACACCCCAAAACAAAAAAAGAAAAAGGGAAAACTTAAATGCACTTGACATTCAGGTGCTGAGGTGTCATCTCAGAAGGCTGTGCTCAGGCCTCCAGGACATGGTCTAAAATAAGATATCTGTTGTTCCACAGCCACATGCCCTTCCTTTGAGGTGTAGTGTCACAGCAGCTTACAGTGACTGAAATTTGAGACTAAGCATGATTTATCTTGCTCTTAAACCGCAGCTCATCCGAAGGGCTCCTTGAACATCTGCACTTCCTTGAGACTGCCTCAATTAACGCAGCCATGTCTACACTACAGCACTGAGTGCAGGAAAAATCCAGACATCCTGGGCTGAGGCTGGAGCCCACTCATGACAGATAGCACACTCATAAGACATCGCTCGTGTCTGATGCAGACTGGGAATGGCTCCCTCATTCTTCACTTGGTTGATCTACCTTTATATCCCTGATTCAAATGGAGTTATGCAAACTTTGTGTTTGCTATCAGGCTATGAAGAAACCTACTGTAACCAGGATATGCTTTTCTTAGATGTAAACATACATGCAAAACAGAAAGGGTTTTGATACTGAGATTTTTTTCCCCCTGAGGTTCGAGTATTTTATCATTTAAATAATATTCCATTTTCCTGTTGCACTCATTTTTAGAACATCTTTTGTACTAGCTCCGAGTATTATAATTCCTTCAAAATTCCTCTGGAGGGCACCATTACCATAACTATACAATTAGCTGCAGATGGATGTAATAGAGATAAACACTAAAGAGCCTTGTTGGCGGGAGGCAGAGTGTCTTTTAACCAAGAGAGCTTCTTTACTGCTGCCTAGGTTGGTACGCTGCTTTAGGGAGTATGGGAAACCTTAGTTACAAAGAAGAAGAGAATATAGAAATTATAATTGTAAAAGTTTGTTTTGCAAAAAGGTGCTGTGGATTTTTTTTTTTCCCCGCTCTCATTATCTTTGCTAGGAAGTATTAGAATTTGGTATAGTCACCCAAAGGCATAGCAGAAGTGATATTTCCCAAGATGCGTGATGATTTGTGATATTTGGGGAGGGATGGAGGAGCTGATTATCATGTGGACTCTTCCTGCTCCCTGCTCCGGTGGGACCTGTGATTCAGTCTCTTTCCATCCCCTGTTCCACCGTGCAGAGCCAAGGCCATCTATTCCTGCAGGATTTAGAAAAGCCAGCGCAACATAAAGCAAGGGGAGGACAATACTTTGAAAGCAGGAAGGAGATGATGACATACAGGGGTTTCTTAGAAGCTGCTCTTTTTTTTTTTTTTTTTTTTTTTTTTTTTTTTTTTTTTCCCTCAGAACTGAGAAGGAAATCAGGATCGAGCCTCGCAGTCCATAGGAAAACTTTTTTGAAACAGGAATAAACTCTTGAAAGCTTGGAAAGGTCAACGTGAGAGCGAAGGCGTTTGTCTGTTCCGTCTGCCCTCTTGTGACCACGGAGTAGATTGCAAGATCATTTTATCAGTGATAAAATTACCGACAGATTTCTGAAGCTAAACCAGCGATGAACTGCAATCCTCCAAGAGTTCCGGCCTTGTTTCGAGGTGGGGTAGCTTGTGCGGGATTATTCCCTCCTGCATTTTCTGAGAAGCATCATAGTTACGTAGATTAAAAAAAAAAATACTCTCTTTACTTTGATTTTACTGCTTCCTCTGGTTGCTTTTTCTTTTATGACTCGCACTTCATCCATTTTCCAATTAAAATAGAAATTATTTGAGTGGGTGAAATACTTGTGTGAGAGTTACGAGGGTCTTGGGATATTATATCATGTAGGATATTATTTCATGTAGGAAAAAATATACTGATACACAGTGGTTTTAATTAGGCCATCAAACAAAGAAAAGAAGGAAGAGTACATTTCAGTTATGGCAGGAATTATGTGCAACAATCTACTATTACTGAGAAAGGATCAGCAGAATAATAAACCCCAGAATAAAGACTATTAGAATAAAAATAAATAAAGGTTTTGAATTAACTTCTTGTGATCTGCATCGGTATTTTCAGTTGGTAAAAATTATCTCTGATCACTTTCATTGATTCCTTCCACATTTCAGCCTGAATTCTCATTTCCTAGTTATCACTTAACTCAAAGACAGTCCCCATACCTGTGTTTTGTTTCAGGATCTTTCCTCCTTCACATTATCTACATTGCCACAGTGAGTACTCACAGCTTTTCCTCTTAATCACTACCCTCCAACAGCAACTGAAGCATTTTGGTTCAGATTAAAAGATTTTTAAAAGCACAGAAACGAATGACATGAACTTTGCAAATAGATGTAAGAGAGAGGAAAAAAAAACGAAAAAAAAAAAAAAGATAGGTCAGATTTTGGGTAGACCAACCTTGACATTGTCCTTTCAAAGCACTCCCCAGGCAGCTTTAACTTCTGCAACCAGCACTCAAGCAGCCTCTCACCCCAGGGCCCAGTCATCTTGGCAGGATGACAGAGGTCAGCATTGCACATGAATGAACAATTTCTCCAATATATAAGGCAAGCATCCAGCTCCCTCTCTCTCTTTTCACCTGTCCTTTAAAGTTCAAACCGAGACTATCACAGGTACTGTGCTCAGTGCAAAGAAAATCCCTCTTTCTGTTAACGCTTGGCACAGGAGTGATACCCTTAGAGTTTGAAGCTGAGAGAGAGTAGGCACAGAAGGGCTCCTCTTTCTGTCCCCCCATACTAAAATTTTTTTCCACCTCCAAACAGCCCCCTCATTGCCTCTCTAATTAAAGCACCAAAATCTTGCAGGGCATTCCAAGTGTGAGCACACGCAGTGGGGCCAGGCAGGTGCAGCACCCAGATTCACTATTGGGATAATGCATTTCTCCCTGCTTCAAATGTGACTGGCACTTCTAATCAAGGCACCAGGCAGTGCATTTGAACCTTCACAAACTCAAAGTGGTTACAGATCTACAAGCCATGATCAAAGATTTGACTCCTTGGTGCTAAAATCCAAGAAACAAGCATCTTACCTGTTATTAGTTGAATGATCCAAATGGGCATGGAATTTGGGTATGACCAAATCCTCTGGACAGCTCTTAGAATGCAACCTTTGCGGCTTTGGTTCAAGCTCGGTGTTGAAGTAAACTGGGAAGGAGAAAGCAGAGGGAATTCTGGATAAGGAAACCTGCACTGCCTTTGTTGTGCTGTTACATAAGCAGTCAACTTCTTCTCTCCCAAAATTCCAAACTCAGATCCCATTTCTCTGGGTTAGGCTAGCTCTGCTTTAAACTGGTGTGCATTTTTTAATGGGAAAAAAAAAACCAAAACACAAAAAACCCAAAAAAAACCAACAGCAACAAAAAAACACCCAAAACATTCAGAAACAAATCTCTGGACACCTATTAAATACAAAATAATGATTCAACAAGGTTTGACGGACAGGTTAGGCAGGTAAAGAAGGACAAGAAAATAGTGAAAGAGAAGTTTAGAATTCACAAACTACTTTACAGCATTTAGGACAGCCATAAGATAATTTTGTGGTCCCTGGAGCCACATGCTGATGTCTGCCACCTTAGGTTCCCCACATAAGAAGTGCACACAGCAGGCCATCAACTGAGTAGGAACAACTGTGGCTGTGGAACAAATGCATTCCTCCTGAGTCCCAAATTTTTCTAAGAGCCGTTATGGTCACTGCTTTTGTAACCCAAAGAAAAGATTTAAGCAGATAAAATTATCAAAGGGCCATGAGACCTGAATTTATGACAAGAAAGAATTAAGAAATTCTGAATTTCTATGTACCCAACTCGTCCAATCTTTTCTAAGACTGGACAACTAAAATGCTAAAATGTGCAGGATTAAGCATAAACCCGAGATTTCATTGCTCAGGGCATCACTTTGGATTTTCCAGGCAGGAGACTGCAACTGAGTAGACTGCAGCCAAGCACTGGATATGCATCTATTTGGACAAATATACCAAAGGAAGAAACATGGAATGGGGCATGGTGCCCCTTTTAGATAACAAGAGAGAAGCTTAAGCCACCCTGATGCTGATAAGCCTATAGAGGTACCAGGAACACACTATCTTGCCTTTTATTTTTATTTTTTATTCAAGCATTTCTGTGTTCTTGTCACATTGCTGTCTCCCTCACATCTGAACTGATAAGCTCCACGAACTTAAACTTTGCAGGAAGAACTATGAGGTTTCAGGGCCCCCTTGTTCTTTTATTTGCCAAAAGGCAAAAGCTTATGATCCATCTACATCTCTGAGGGCTGAGCTGAAGATAGAATTCCCTGGAGCCTGGCCTGAAGGGGCTGTTGCTTCAGTGAATTCAATTTTTCAGGGTATTAAAAACAGAGAAAGTAAAACAGATGACAGGCACTGTGGGTGGAATTCTATCTCCAGAGGAGTTTAATGGGGCTTTCTGCCACTCTCTTCAGACAGGCCAGGATTTCACCCCTGCTTCAGGGAGCAGAGCAGAAAAAATGCTACACAAAATTTAAACACTTCTTTTGTAAGGCTGAGTTTGGTAGCAAAATTCAAACAATGATCCTGACTTTTCCTGAAAACACTTTAGATGCACAAGAAGTTTTTGATCCTCTCTCTTATCCTTGGAGAAGAAAATGACCAGGAATGCAGGAGAATTTTGCATTTAATTTCAGCTCACATATAATTTCACTTTTCTGAATATTTTGCCTTGATCCCAGTGGCATGATTAAGATATTAAGATACAGGCTGTCCTAATACTGCCAGATGTAGGGAAGAAGGGAAATTAAGAAAGAAAAAGGGCAACAAATAAACCAGGCAAAGCTGTGTGGCAATGGATCAAAAAATCTGAAGCAAAGAACATCAAATAAGGATGGGAGCAAAGAAGAAAGTCATCAAAGAGGGCAGTAGAGGATGGAAAAAGAAATAAGCAGAGGAAGGAAGGCATTATCTAAAGCAGAAGTGCAATGGAGGCAAAAAAAATACTGAAACAGCGAAGAGAAACCACAGAAATTGAAAACAAAGTGTCGGAGAGCAAGCAGACAAATTATGAAAACGGCATTGTGACAAGAGTAAGGGAAGCAAAGAGCTGAAGCAGGGAAAGAGAACAGAAGGACACCACCTCTGGGAATACATTTAATTGCAATCAGGAGGTGACTACGCTTAGCGGACTAAAGTCCAAGGGAATTAAGGGAAAAAAAACCACATTGCCCCAATCCCAGAGGCCACCACAGGTCCTGAGGAACAGCAAGCTGCCCCTCAATGCTCTTAGCCTTTCTCTGGGCTAGCAGGATTTCTCTCTTCTGGGTTTTTCTCCAACATTTTTGCCAACCTCACTTTACCTCCTTAGCTGTCTCCTGCCTGTTTCTCCCTTTGCACCTTTTTCTCTTGCTACTTTGCACCTTGATTTAAAAGGACAGCTGTAAGGAGTGCTTGTTTCCATCCAGCAGTCACTGAATGAAGGATGACAGCATATCCACAAAAACTACAGAAGGATTCTAGTGGAAGGAAAGTGCATCAAGAAGAAAAAAAGAAACAAACAAAAAAAAAAGGTCAGTGCAATTCGGTATTTGGAAGGAAGTTCAGTGAGTTCAGCAAAGCAGGCCCTTAGCAAGAACTCTTCCTGGTCCATTCTGTGCTGTAAAGAAAGGGAAGGAAATCAGACTTGGAGTAGTAATAATGAACACTTCAGGAATTGAAGGTGAGGTGGCCTGTGAATGCAATGCTGTTAAAGGTGATTTATTAGAGCTCCTGATCAGCAGCCATCCTGCTAAAACCAGGGACAGGACCATGACTCTTGGTTTGGGATTCTGTGCTGAGCAATGCCCTATCAATTGATGCACTGTACAAATGTAGCTTTAACTTTCACACTGTATTTAGTTCATAACAGGTGGATTTAAGGGGCAGGAGTGGAACTAATTAAGACTTTGTTTCCTCCTTGAACAAAACTCTGATTGGGGTGGCTCTGCATAACACGGGCAATGCTCCCTGCTTCAGTGACATCTGTTATGCACTAGTACAGATAAAATTGGTGTCTTCCCATGTGAAAGCAGCTTTGTAGATAGAATAAAGTCTGCCTGTCACTGAACAGAGTTCTGGAAGGATAGGAAAAATCAACTTGGTTATGGACACAGCTGAACTTGCACCATTCTCATGGTGAATGGTCCTGGACAGAGATAACTGCACATTTTTCCACTTATCTCTGTTCTCTGATTAAATTCTTAATCCTTCAAACCCCAAACTTTTGCTAGAATATAGAACTTGCTAGACTACTTATTCCACCATGAAAGTTCCTAAGTTCTATGATGGCTTTCCTAGTCAAAAAACCAAATCAAACAAGAAAAAATGTAACAAACCAAAAGCCACCAAAATCCAACCCAAGGAAAAAAAAAAGTACCCCAGGTGATGATTACATTGAGTCAGAGTGTGAATCATCAATGCACTATAATAGGCTAGGGGACTTTAAAAAGAGCAAACAAAGACACAAAAGCATGTAGGAAACTACTTTTGAACATTTTCACATGAATCAAGAATTTCCCAAAAAAGAAACCAGGAAAGGACTGCAGTCCTGAGCACTGAACTGAGGATTAAGCAGCAGAAAACTCAGGCAAGTGAAAAATTACAAGCATGATCCGTAAAATGCTCTGACAGCCGGACAAAAAGTAAGCCTCAGTGCTCCAAGTCCAAGAAGAGAGTCCAACTGTGCAGCCAGAGCTTTTCAAATTGCCTGGCAGGGGTGATGCAGTGACCAGTTTTTCCCACAAAGGAGATGGAAATGCAGCATCCACTCGCACTCATTTCTCCTCGTGCTGCTGGAGCTGCCCAGCTGGCCCACACGTGGGCCCTGAGCTAAACACTTATCCCACTGAAAGCTCTGGAAATATTACAGTTTTCCAGTTAAAACATTCCAGTGAACCATCAAAGCTATGCACAAAGGGAACGGCTAAGCATGAAAACCAATCATTGCTAAAAAACCTGCTTAACTTAGAGCAGAGGAGGGGGTGGGCTCTGAACATCGGCGATCACAGATGTTAAATTCAAGTAAAACAAGACTGTTCACAGGACTTCAATGAATACCTTCTTTGTACCCCATATTTCTACATACGATTGAAAGGACATCTCCTCAGAATATGCTGTGCCAGTCCAGCTTACTGGAAACTGCCCTCAGCGTTTGTCAGGAAAAGCAATGGACATCCAGGCAGCTGAGCAGCAAAGTCCCCCCTTCTCTGCCAGGTTCACCTGACTGTGAGCAAGTTTCTGCTTGCGCATCCACATTTCAAATTTACCTCTTCCCAAGCCTGGATAAGCATGCAAACCACGCGCCAGGATGTGTGCTCTGTAAAGTCAAAGCTGCTGTGTGAGTGCAGTTCTTTTCCGCATAAAAGTCTTGCTGATGTTTAACAACTGTGTTTACACACACACTTAAAATGCACATTGGTTAGATCTGGCCCAGCTTTTTAAAATCCTGGTAAGAAGAACCCCTTTGGAATCCACTGTCAGTTCAGTAATAGTGGTTCAAGCTTTTTTAAAAGTTATCATGAGAGATGGAAGAGGAAGCAGGGTGGCCAGCTCTCTAGCAAGAAACAGATGCCAGAAACAGGCTTTCTGTTGCAGAAATAATCATCAGTGCTTAACAAACAAAGAGGGTGCAAGTTCAGCAAAGCACATCAGGACACTCCATCCCTGCAGCAAACACTGAGGTCAAAAGCTTGGACACTATCCTAAAAGTATGAATATTCCTCAGCTCTTCTGCTGAATAGGGATGAGCTGTTCCCCCATCCAGCAATCCATTACGGTGACAAAGTGGCTCTTAGTATGCCCAGCAACATGTGTGACAGCAGCAAGTGTTGAGCTGCAGCCAAATTCTGTCTGAGAGAGATAAAATCAGATCCAGGAGGCTAATAAGATAAGGATCAGTGCTCTGTGTACATCTATTCATTCATCAGGGCACCGGCTTCAGTACAGGGGAAAAATAATAAAGGTTATAAGGAAAAAGGAAAGCTGTGTGTGTGTTTGTGTGTGGGGAAATAATCCTCCTTAAATGTTATTTATGTTTCAGAAACGTTGTGAGAACATCGAGTAGCTGTTGTCATTGTCAGTAATATTTTTCTGAAGGTGCTGACTGGCATGAGGAAGAAGTTTTGTTAAAGCCATTTATTGCCTTTCACTCAAGCCCCATCCAGCAGCACTGTGCTTACACAAGAGCTGCAAGAGGCGAGTTTATAATTGTAAATAAGACATTCTCTGTCACATATTGTACGTATCCCTATTTTTTTTACTGTAAATTCCTTAAGGCAGAGACTATTATTAATGCTAAACACATTAAAATTCAAGTCGAAGAGCAGAAAGGAAAATAAGCAACAAGTTAATTAAACTTGCAACAAACACTTCATTGGAAAATGTTGCAAACACCCCCAAGGAAAATTTGGAGTGTGGAAGAACAAATTGAAATTGATGAGATGGGCAAAGAAAAAGTTTGCAACTTAAAAATAATACTCTGTCTTCAATATATAAGCATGAAATCAAGCGTTTACTGGGAAAAAAACAAAACAAAACCAACCTATTTTCAGGAGACTCAGCCTGTTTTTAGCTGTTTACAGGGGCACCCACAGATTTAGTATGGGAATTAGAGAGTCCTTTGCATGTGCAGAAATAGCCTAGGAATTCACATTTGTGAGAGGAATACAGGCTGATAGACCATTACAAGTGACTGTTTGCACTAAAACACAAAACATACCTCCTTCTTACCACTGTACCTTATTAGATCTCCTGTGAAGAAAAAGTCTGTATTACCAGGGGAGCAGTCATGATAAATGAAAAAGTCTGTCCTGTGGGTCTGGCTCAAAAGACACCTTTAGACCTGGTTTTAATAAGCGGGATTCCTAAATGAAATGTGACTGTACATTTCTTCTAGAGAGGGAATCAGTGCACACCTCATATTACTGCTGACACTATTAAAAGCATCGGACAAGCTCAGTGATGGTCGTGGCATGGAGGCTCTCCTGCCAACAGCCAGCAGGAAAGCTTTGAAGTTCACTTAACCGGAATCTTCACAGTTGTGGTGCCTTAGCTAATTAGTTGTGCCGAATTCATTATATTGAGATACCAACTTTGTAATAAAAAAAAAAAAAAATTACAAATAACGGGGCGTCCTTTTTTTTTTTTTTTTTTTTTTGTTACTTTCAGTAAAGCTGGAAAAAGTATTTCAGGGTTTTCAGAGCTTGTGAGAGTGCAAATTGCACTTACCCCCAGAAGAAAATAAAGAAGAAATACCAAGAAGGTCCTTTGAAGTAAATTCCTGTACATGCTGAATAACGAAAAGATGGTAAAAAATCCTTTAAGATGTTTCTTACTTAGCAGAACTTCAGCATTTATGAAAAAAAGAGCCATGTTTGCAGGCCAAGAGCTGAAGGGTTTTCAATCCACTGAGGAGGTGTGGCATGGACAATATGCCCATATTATTGGTCATATATCAACATTTCCTCGATATTGATAAAACAAACTCATGCCAGTGCTGAGGAGAATCTTTTTTTTGAGACAAGATAGTTATTTCTGTCCTTCCAGTCTTTGGCATCTCCCTATTCGGCTGCCATTTCCAACACACCTCTAATATTACCAGACTTCAACAGACCACATGGAAAGGATCAAGACTTCTCACTCATTTTCCTTAGGCCTCCTGGAAACAAGGTGATATATCCCTTTGCTGCCCTTCAGAAAAAGGCAAATCACACATGGGAAAAGGGGTGAAATCCTAAAAACCACCTCAGCATTGCCACCCAAGACTGGCACTCAACAGCATCAGACGGAGCCTCAAGAGATCACGGTTCAGCTACTGGATCTACTCTGAACGTGCGTCACTTCCCCTGTGCCTGAACTCCGCCATTTGTTTATTCCTGGAGAAGTCTCCAACCATATTTCTCCAAGAAAACATGCAAGAAGAGGGGTTTGTTATTTCTTTTTTTAATACTCACAGGGATACACAAGGCAGAACTTGAAAGTGAAAGTAGACACTTTAACAATAAAAACCCTCTTCTGTATTGGTGAGAAACTGTTTTGCTCCTGAGATGCAGATTTTACTTTCCCAGATGAGGACAATTACATTTTTTCATGCAATAGATTCCTTATGCAATAGTAGTGATTTTTCCTGTCCTGTGCTTTTCATCTACACCTGTACTTCTTCATGGCCTCCTGAACAAATGGGAACTCCATTAAAGACTGCACCACTGTGAAATATACTTACTTTAACAGCTGAAAAAACTTGAGGAAAACAGTGTATCTCTGTACCTCTTCAAAAGCAGCTAAAAGGCAAAGTCCAAGAAACTCCTAGATCATGTCTCTTTTTCGCTTTTATCCAGTTCTTCTTTCTCATGCCAAGTTCTTAATTTTAGTTTAATTTTCTGTCACCTCCATTTTCCTCTGAAGGCCCAGAGTATTTCTGATGCTACAGATAAATGCCTAACCCTTTCAGCCTTCTCCTTTAGGCCACTGTAATTCTGATTCAGAGCTTGCAATTCCTTCCAAAAGGTTGATATTTGATCCTCCAACTTTACAAGATGTTCCTGTGCCTGATGTTTCACATTAATCCCACCTCCTAATTCTCTAATCGTCTCAAATGCCACGAGATGGAACCTCAGAGGATAAATTCACTGCTAACATTCCTGCTGGTTTGTGAGTCATCACAAGTTAGGGGCTGAGAAACTGTAATTGAAAAATGCTTCCCTGCAACTGCTTCCCCTGAAGCATTTCACCTGATCAACAAATGATGCTCAGGGGACTTCTGTCTTCTCAACATCTCACATGCCAGAGATAAAATATCGGATCAAAAAGTTCAGGTAAACCCTAATTAAAAAAAAAAAAAAAAAGAAAAGAAAAGAAATAAGGAAAAAACCAAACATATAAATCCCTAGGAAAGAAAACTCACATTTCTCAAGCTATCAGAGTTTTCTCAAGCTATCAGAGCATTCTGCAATGGCACCTTGATGTCTCACCTGAGATTCAGACTCATTCCGACATGTGCTGCATGAAAACATGGTGAAAAAAACCAGTCCTTTCCCTTCTGTGTTTAAAATCTAGATAAAATCAATACAATACTCAAAGTAAAGGCATTTATAGATCACATTCCTGCTCTCAGACCTGCTTATTTCTGTAGTAGAGTTGAGGTAATTTTGGATGTCTCAGGACCACCCCTTTTACCAGGAGTCAGCAAGGAACCCAACATCAAAAGAAGGTTCAAAAGTTGCATCACAGACAACAAAATTCAGGAGCAAGGTGGAGGCTAAAACAAGGACCTCAGCAGGTCCAGAAAAATTACCCCACTCTCCATCTTTCCCATGGGTTCTGCTGCCTTTGCTCAGGACAAATAAGGTTGGTGTTGGGCAGTGCAGAGCTCATTTATGTGGGACTGTTAATGTTCTGTTGAGCAGTGGGGTAAAGGAAAGAAGAATCTGCCCAGCCTGTGTTGTCACACAGCTCTTGTTCTGAGCCTCATCTTTCCCTGTTGTCCTCAGCCCTGATATTCATTCAAACTCTTGATAAAATACCAGCACTGAGACATGAGTGATTTGTCATCTTTGTACCTTGTAAATGCAGCATAAAAATAAGTTAGACTGATTGAGATTACACTGTTGAGGCAAAACAAAATAGGGATCAAATCCAAACTGACAGCGACATCAATTTTATTAGTTTGAAAAGAAAAATTTACAAAAAAACCCTAATCCAAAAACCAATAAAGCACTTTGCCAAATATGATGTTATCTGAGACTCGTCATATTAAAAAAAGTTCTATTAAATCTCCCACTTTCAAGTTCAGCATCAAAAACACTCAGTTTAAATGATATTTCTGTCATTTTTTTCTTAACCTTCATGAAAAATTCACTATACCATGCTTAGAATTACTTGAATAATACATATCTTGTTTTAAATTCCAGTTATTACATGCACTTGTAAAATGCTATTTGATTTGATTTTTGCCTCCCACACCTTAAGCAAAATATGTGACAATTTTGTTTTCTCTTGGGTAGCATGTATACGAGCTAACCCATTCCTGAGGGATTTTCAATTGCCAGCTAATCCAAAGCTATTTCTTTTAGAATTGCATCCAATGAAGTTAATGGACTCAAGGGGCTTTTTTTTTTTTTTCAATGCCAGAGCATGTGCAGGGTTGTTTTTCACTTTGGGTACTTTGGGTTTTTTTACATAAAAAGCTCCATAATATATTTTCTCTTTTCTACTCCTCACACACACACATGCACAAAAATAGACTACAAGCCCACAGCAGCATGGCCAGCAACCTCCACTGCCATAAAGGTTCTAGTCTTGCAAAATGGCCAGTGGTAATAAATCCTTTTTCAGAGTTTCTTTGATTCTGTTGTAATTATATGCAAGTCCAAGGATATTTACCATACCTTTCACAGAGAAATTGTTAAATATAATTGTTAGGTAAAGAAATAAAGAAATGAAACAAACAAACAAAACATCTCCCAGTTCCATATGCTTTGCTCCTCTTTTGTTCTCCCACCACCTCACTCATATGGACTTTTCTCAGAACAAAACTTCACCCTGACTCTGCCTTTTGCCAGTGTCTTTACATCTGATTTTTCCAAACCAAACCCTTGAATTGATTTTGGATCTCATATTTCAGACTGAATGGATTTTTGAGAAATAATGGAGCTTTTATCAGTTTTAGAGCTGACATCAGTGATTGCCCTGGTTCTAAACAGTAAAGTAGGATTCACCCTTTTGGTGCCCCAAATATCACAAGGTCAAAATGATCTGTGAGACATGGAGGAAAAGCCTCTCATCTCTACTTGAAGCAGTTCTGTTCAATTCCTTAACTCTTAATGAACCCCACAGAAAAATGTGAGCATACAAAAGTGTTCTGACTGATTAAAAAGAGGATATCCCACGAGGAGCTAATTTAATATTAGATCAAATGAACTGCAGTTTAAATTACCATGTTTTTGTTGACTATTTTAACATATTCAGGGAAGGCACAGAGATCTTCACATATTTCTGAGTCTCTTTGTAGTATCATTCTTCACACGTTAGACTAGTCAGTGTGGAATACATGGATTTGAAGGCATGAGGGGGTGGGAGAAGTTGTGGAGTGGATTACTGATGTACCCCAGAGAAGTTTATGAAAGTGATAAAAGAAAAACCCTATCATAATTCATTTTCTGGTTTGTTTTTTTTTCTGTGTAAACTGTGCAAGCCTCTAACAATGCAGCTCCCCAGAATGCTCGCTGCTTTCATAAGAATTAGTAGCTCAGCTTAATACATAATCAAATTGTCAGAGAAGCCACAGTGCTCTTCCCTCTCCTCACTCCCTGTGTTGTGATCTCTGATTAAAGAGAAACTCATCCAAGACTTCCAGGAATACTTTCTGACAAATTTCTTGCCAATGAAGAAATTGTTATAAGGAAATGCAGCTCTGCTTTTCAGCTTAGCTCTCTTTTCTTCTTTCAGAGCAGCAGCAATGCTTTCTCATGTCAGTTAGGCCCACAGATATTTTACAGCCAGATAAAGAGAGAAAGCAGAAAGCAGAAACTACTCTCTTAAAAATCTGACAGTCAATAGTGCTTTAGGTGTACTTTAATGGCAAAAAGAGCCTGTGAGCTGAACCACTCCAGACCATTTCAGCAGCCTTATTTTGGGCATCCCATCATGTGTCTGTGGCTTTGGACATAGAATCACAGGATGGTTTGGGTTGGAAGGGACTTTAAAGACCACCAACTGCCCTGCCAGGGGCAAGGACATAAGCTAGGTCTGTGTGTTTTCAGTTTAATTCTGTCTGAACCCCAAACATTTCACAGCAGCCCATTCTTTGTCATTTGTCCTACATTTCCTGAATTGGTAATCAAAGTTATTCTGCAATTAACTCAGAAGAAACCCATCCTAAATCCATGGACTGTGGTTCCAGGAAAATAGAAATAGTGATGAAAAAAGATCACAACCATTCTTTCACTCTGAGTGCCCTCACAAAACCTCAGAATGATCCCAGACTAACATAGTGAACAACATAGTAAATAACATAGTAAATAGTGTTAATCCCTGGATTCAGAACCAACTGTATTTGAAGGTAATGGAAATGTCTGGGTTTTTCAATTTCATGTATTTCAAGCAGCTAAAAGAGATTTTCTTCAAGAAGACTGAAAGATGATGGGTTAAAATTCTTTGATACAGTGATGGTTCAAAATTCAAGGACAAGAACAGCTACAAAATAACTGCAGCTACTGGACTCATTTTAATTGGTAACGATGAGACATGGAGCACAGCCATGAAACTCTTGACAAAATAGTTCTCATCTTTGTCATATCAGCAAAGATGAGGCATTCCCAAAACTGCTTCCCAGAAACCACACAAGTTTATCCATCAATAGAACAGCAAAGCTCAGCAGTCAGCCAGAACAAAGATGGTCAGTGCCCTGAGTTCTCACACAAGAGATCACTAAACTGAAAGTGCTGGCAGAAGATGGAGTGGAAAGGAGCATTGCCTTTTTAGGGCCAACATTTCCTTTTTAGGGCCAACATTTCCTTTTTAGGGCCAACACACAGAGGAATTGCTGAGGAACTTAATGGACATTAAGTGTCTTTGCAGAGTATTAGAAGAGAGAACAATTAACCTCAATAGCAAGTGTAATACCTTCCTCTAATCAAAAAAAAACCCAAAAAACATCAAAGAGAATAAGAAAGCCAGGGTCATAGACAGTGACAGAAATACATTTGCAAAAACAATTGGCACTAAAAGGAAAAAAAATTCAGGCGCTGATATCAGGCCTAGAGTGAATCCAGCTCATTTTTGAGAACACAGTGTGAGAGATCACTGAGGTTACATGACAGACCTACAGTGCTGAAGACCTGAGCTGCGTACTGAGGTACAGAGAGGATTTAGGAGAATAAATAAATAACAGCTAACAAATACAAAAGATCTATGTAATTATGAGCAGTGCTAGAAAATGTCTGAGGTTTTGACTTCAGAACTATGAAGCATAAAGAAGTAAACTACTCTAGACAGACGTGAGTTGTAACACTGTGAGCTGTAACACAGCTAAGAGTTTATTCTAGAAGGTTGAGGGCAAAATGCTCAAATACATGCAGTAATTAATATGCCAGAGAAGTCACCCTGAAAAGGTGTCTTCCTTCTACTGCTGATCCAATTTCATCACGTATTATCAGGGTATGGTGGTGCAACCTGCAAACACACACTAAACACACACTTTCCTTGTGTGAGGCACTGGAATGTTGCTGGTTACTGGCTCAAAACAATCTGCTGTAAACACAAGGGAGGAGCAGCCAAAAAACAAGAAATAATATTGGAACAATCATACCCAAGTTTTGTTTCCTTTTGCTTTGTTTGGTTGTAACACAGAACAATATTTTACACCTTTTGCGCCTTTCCCACGTCTCACTGAAAGCAGAGGAAGGACTGACACTATTTCACTTTCTTTGGCGTCCAGTTCTACGTGAGTCTTAAACCATCACTGTTACCCCTGATGGAAAACAGACATAAAAACATAAAAACAGACATACCGAGAAGATTTTTTGGCTCAATATTATTACACATCCTTTAATATTTTTGAGGAATTGATTGTGTGCCTACTGATTATCAGGCCATGGAAGTTATTCTCCCAGAGGAAGCAGAGAAAAAATTCTCAAGCCTGTTTTTGGGGCTATTCCACGTACACATTCTGGAGCTGTTCTTCCAACTGTGGAAAGCAGATCAGACACTGTTAGACTTTCCCAACTGTGCAGGAAAGCTTATGCTGTTCTGCAAAGGGTTTGCAGACTCCTCCAGTAACCTCCTCAGCAGGTTAATAACTTGTTTCACATCTCTGATGTGACATTGTTTTAGTTATAAAGCAAGAGAAACAGATGCAAGTTCATCAACTCACCTCTCAAACACCATGATTATCTTCACTCCAGGTACTGGGACAGGATTTCACCACACAGAGCTGGGTATCCTCGTGGTATTATTCAAACTCAAAATGTATTAACCGATGTGACCTAATTTTGGTGCCACCAGAAACTTTTCACCGTTGGCATCATCTTCCAGAATCTGGTTTGGGGTTTCTTTTTGTTTACAATTTACAGAGGAGTATCCACAAAAATGCAGCAATATGGTAAGACACAGAATATAGACCATAAAAACAAAGGGCTGTTTACCATTTCTGCCATCTCCCTGTCTGTAGCCAGTAATTTCCACTCCACAACTTGCTGCTAGCAATGAGCCTGCCAGGCTTAGTAGACTAGGACACAATCATCAACCAGAATTTAGAACTGTAAACTCCCTGCATTTAACATTTTAGGATGTTTAAAGGGTAAAAGGTGAATAGAAATCTTGAAATATAAGAAATCAAGACCATCACTGCTAGCAAAGGGGCAGGTAAAACAAAAAATTCCCACATGAGTGAATGTAACTGGAAATAATTCATGATTTTTTTTTTTTTTGCTGAGGCCTAATGGAAAACATAAAATTACTTGCATTCAATGACCATATTGTCCATATCTGAGTGAATGTTTTGCAGATAAACCAGTTGAACCTGAAAAAGATGAGCTTAAAAAAAAAATTGTTTAAACAAGGGATAATAGTGTGACACAGACCTTGGGAAAAATATGTAATGAAGATTTCCAGACCAGGTGGGTCAGTAGGTTATGTACAGATTTACAGAGAATAAATGTGATCTCATTTCCAAGAAGATATAGACCTGATGAATTATTAGAACAACTACAGAAATCTGAGTTCACGACGGCATTTGAACCAGATGGTATTGGCAGATATCTCCAAAGAAAAACTTTTTCACACTCCAAGGGCTCTGAATTCAGGACAATGATTCACTTACACAGGGAAAATAACAGGATTGATCAGCTGCAACACTCATCAACCCACCAAGAGTATGCAGCTCAAGGCACACATGATACCATGATCTCCCATGATTGATGAGGAGATCACAAAAATTCTGTAAGTAATAGCAGCAAGGCTCCAATATAAAACAAATCAAACAGGAATGACTGCAAGCACAGACGTGAATGTGGCCAGGATTTTGATGGATTAAGACTAGGCCACAACTGGATAAAACTTCTGAGAGATAATGTGTAAGGCTGCTGCAGTAATTGGTAACAGAGACAGAAAGCAGAAACAGTGAACGTGTTGCATTTGGCCACTGGTGTCTCTGTTTAGACATGATAATCATGATGATCCTACTGACAAAATTTATCAAAAGCAGACTAGGAAGACAGAAGAAGAAAAAAGAAAAGCTTGCTAGAGATCCAACAGAATTCACCTAGCCAGAGAAGCATCATGTCCACAAGCAGTGATCAGAGAACGACACAGAGCTATTCAATTTTCAGGGAGGGCAGCCCATGTGGATAAAGAAGAACCAGGAGTTCCTCACACTACAGTCTGACTACACAGCTGGCTAGAGAAGCCATGGAGAGATACACTCCTGAATGCAGAAAAATACCAGGGAGGTGGAAGAAAAGTCCAAAGCACTTTGCGCTGTCATCCATTTTAAATCAGTGAGGCTTTGTGTCCCTCTGTTTGACTAAACTAAATTATTTTTAACGACAAAGTAGAGAGGTGAGTGGCTCAGCCCCTAGTAACTATCTTCTTCAGTACATCATCCTAATAAAATAACACTTCTCAATTTTTTCCGAAACCTCCTTTCAGGGAGGTTGAAGCCTCCTTCTCTTTCCTCCTTTTGCCATGGGGGGGGAGCATGATGAATTTAAACCTGTGCAACAGCAGCAAATAACAATGAGTTTACGAAGTCTTGTCTCCAAAAGAAATCTCCTATTTTGTAGGAATAAATAAGCGTACTAATAGTTTTTGAAAAATAATTAAATGCTGCGAGTATCAGAACGGTAGCATTCAGGCAAAAGAAGAAAACCAACAAGAACGTAGTGTTACCATTAGCAAATAGAACCCTTTTGTCTCTGGCAAAACTGACTTATCACTTGAGGGTTTTCTGGCATTTCCGAGTGATAACAGGCGACATTCACTCGTGAGGGTGTAACTCCTTGAGGCTTCTCAGTGGGAGCTTGAGCACGTTGAGCTGTTTCCAGGGTCAGGGCACACAGGCCACAGCTGAAGCCTGGCTTGGGATCCTTTCAGACAAAAAGGCAGGGGCTGAGCCCTGAATTCCTGATATGTGCAATCTCCCCTGGAAAATAATGGGTTCTAACGGGTTGCATGCTGCGAAAGATGCATTTTCCAGCGCGGCTGCACTAAGGCAAAAGAGTTACATCAGGGATTAATTTGGCATTTACACTTCTGATGGTTTTTCTGTGCTTGTAGCTATTACTGCTCCTTTGGCACAAACCCAGATTAGCCATTAGTCTGTGGATTGCCATTGCTCTGCCAAGCTTTTAGAACATAAACAAAAAATAAAAGCCACTTTGCGAAGATGACAATAAACATTTAGAGCCCAATAATATCTCTGTGCAACTTCGCTAACAGTAAAAATATGGAGCCAGCTTTCATGTACAAACATGGAAAATGGGCTACAATCATTAAGGCATTAGAGCTGTTACCTAATTAGAATTGTCATTTTATATTTGCTACAATAAAAAAAAGCTATTTTACTTAGAGTAATTACCATCAGAGATTGGTGTTATTGTACATGCTGATTAAAATGTTTATTTTTGTGAGGAGAAAATTAATTGAGAAATGGCACAAGAAAGCTAAGGATAAGGAGTAGGGCTTTAACAATATTTTACATGGGACACAAAAAGAGGGTCCTAACCTATTCTTAATTTGATTTCCTGCAAAGTGTCTAAATCTAGACTGTGGCTGCCTTGCTGTTGCTTTGATTTAATTAGCCTAAAGAACCATTATTTCCATTTTATCTTCCCCTATACAGAAGAAAGAAAAAACCAAGTCCTATTGTTGTCTTCACGTGGATCATACAAATGTATTTGATGAAGTGAGAAACACTGCAATTTTTTTAAGAAGTTAATTTTCAAGCCTTATCTTTCAAAAGCCAGGAGAATTTCAGGAATGTGCGAAGGAGGACAGGGGTAAGATGCAAGCTATTTTAGGAACGTGGGATTACTCGGGTTTCTTAAATAAGAAAGAAGAAAAAAAGAATAACACCATTTGTGATGCACTGGTGGCCTTAATAGATTTGGATACGAATAATATATGAATATTTGTGTGAGGAGAAAAGAAAAAAAAAAGTCCCTGTGACTCTAAACAAGGCGGGCAGCTTGTTTGCTAATGGCTGGATGGAATCAGCCTCCCTTTCTCCCCCACCCCAAACCTAAACCACATCAGTGACGCCACAGTTCCATCCTGAGTAAAAACTTCTGTATCAATGATATTTCTTGTTTTAATGCTCCATTGCCTGAACAACCTTTTCGAGAGTTGGCTTTACTAGACGGCAAAAAATCAGAGCTGTTCTAGCTCCCCCTTCTTGGCTAGCTTCTCTAAAAGTCATTTCATCCTCCTTGTAGCACTTCTGGCCCAGGTTGGGTTTATTCTGCTGGAGGAGCGGTGATCAGAGCTCTAGGCTCTAATACAGGCGTCTTTTGCAGCGCAGCTCGTGTGAGGGCAGCACCTGCCCTGCCCCTGTGGAAAGAATTGTCTCCATTTCCCTTTCAGTTCGTGTGTTCTGTCCCGCAGACACACCACAGCAGCGGTGGCTCAGGTCTCTGTGAGTGCTCATGCATGTTTTTCAGCTCAGCTTTCTTCTGAAGTAGCAGCCTGCACATGACAACAGAAATGGATGCCTTTAATCCTAAAAACAAAAAACAAAACCCCAAAACCAAACAAAAAACCGGCCTGTACTTGCACTGCTGAACCTCAATTTCTTTTTATTATCCCAAGGTAAATAAATATAAATAAAATATATTGCATCTCAGCTTTCATTCCCTCTCTCCCATTTTCTTTCCTGTCTTTTCCCATCTGAGACCCCAACACTCAGCCTCATCATCCTTACCAACTGTAAGCTGCATTATTTATTTTGTCATTTTACCTCCTTATCTTCTTCCAACTTAAAACGTTCTTTCATTAGTCACTTTTTTTTTTTTTTTGGTGCATATACCTGAAAATAACTTCACCTATTTGCCTTGACTTCTTTCACAAAGTCCAAATCAGCCTGGCTTTTATCAAGTCTTGTCTGTCCACAGCCTGAGCTCCAGCATGCAGCTTCTGCGATGCTCAGTGCTTCTTTCAGTCTCCAAAGGTGTTTTCCTCTTGGAGTTTATTTTGGTTCTGCTGGATTTGCAGCTCTTCTATAGCTGTGTTTTCCCCTGCTTAGTATTCTGGTTTCTGATTGCCTTTTGTGCCTCTGGTGAAGAGAAGTGTGAAACTCCTCCATATTCAAGCCTCTGAGCTTTTCCTGTCAGGTCACCTCCCTAACCAGTACTTTTTATCCTCTCCTGGATTTCCCCTTTTGAAGTAAAAACTGAAGTAGAGACCTGAAAGTCCAAAAAAATCTCTTCTTTTCTTATGGTCACCATATTCAGTTGTTTGGTTTGTTTTTGGTGCGGCTTTTTTTTTTTTTTTTTTTTTTTTTTTNCAATGTGAACCAGAGAGACTTCTGGCAAACTGAAAGAGTTTACAGTCCTTGTATTTATTTTTTGGCACTTGTGCAAATACAGCACCATTTTTTTTTTTTTTTTTGAAGTAAACTTTACAAGGCAAAGCAAAGTAAAGAAAAGACTAAATTATTTCTCTCAAGATCACACAGGACACCTTTCCTAAAGCAGAAAAGGGAGGATTTTGGCTTCCTCTGCTGAAATTGTCTGATTCAAACTTAATCTCCTCCTATGATATAAGCCCCACACAGACCTCATCAGCAATCAGGAACTTGTTCCTACACTTATTTTTCCAACTCACCAGAACCTAATTTCTCTAGTTAGGAAGCATGGTGAGGGGTGCAGGAAGAGAAGGAATAGGGGAGGGAAGCCTTGAGCACTGCACGCTACAAAGATACTCATTTACCAATTTTATTTAGTCCTGATGTGTTAAAGATACATAAACAGGCAAAACCCAAAGAGAAGGGAGAAGCTCCTGTGATAATACAGATAATACTTCTTAGTGTGCTGTACCCCATTTAGCTTTAATGCCTGCTCTGATCTCGCCTTTTCCAGGAGTGTAGAAACACAACGTGGGTGGGACAACGCACCTCAAAAACTCCCCAAACAGTGGCACCTCTGCCTAGTGTGACAATGCCATTTTAGCAGAGCTCAACTATCTCAAAGCAGTGGGCTGAAGACCTCTGAGAAAACAATTCTAGTGCAACATAGCACTTTCATGGCTTGTCTGGAATTTCGGGAACCAGAAATGTATCTGAGCCATGGCATCAGCATGATTTAAAACTTAATAACTTTCTGTTTCCTGAAATAAAGCAAAGTTGTTATTTAATGGCTGAAATAGTGCCATTTTCTGCAAATGCCAGTAATAATTTAAATTCATGACTCCTGTATTATTCATGTGGTCCAATTTAATATGAGCAGTATTTCTGGTGCCCGGTGTTTATGAAGAGTGTCTCTTCAGGGTATACCTTACTTTATGTCAAACAGATGCTAGAAATAACTACCTGGTGTTCTGCTGCTGTGAACTGGGGATTAAAAACAGGGCTCATAATTTTCTAACCTGAACAAGGGAAAATGTAAGGATCTTTTCTTGACAAGATACCAGTCTCATTTTTCCCCCCTTCTTTTCATTTATCTCTACTGTTCCTCTCTCTGTTCACGCAGAAACAATAGTTGCTACTGAGCATAACTAACAGACTCAAAGAAAAAAATACTTTTCAAATTTTGTTATTTGTTACACCATCCCCTAGGCCTCTTCAAAGACCAAAAAACCCAACCATTGTTGACGGGATTTTCACCCCATCNGTAATTATTGCAAAGAGGTTGAGAAGCAGTGGGACAACTCGACCAAGTCACCCGTTTTCCCCTTCTGAGAACACACCTGCAAATGCTCCTGAAAGTCAGGGTAAGGTAAATACACAATATAGTAGGTGCGAAAGAAGCTTGCACAAGAAACACAAAGTAAAATAAATGCTTATTTATTATTGATAAAGCTATTTACTTCTTGAAAAATAAAGAAATAACAAAAACAACCTCGAGAGATTCACAGAATCACAGATTCCTTCATCTCTCTAGTGCTTTTTGTTTTAACAAAGAACTTCGGAATCATTTTCATACCTGTATTTTTCCTTGGAGTACTAAGAAGAGAGAGGAGTAGTTATTTCATTTTCAGTTATCAGCAGAAGTCACCAACTGGAATAAATACTTCATCAAACAGTGCAGGATATTGAGCAGCAGTTCTGTACCCAGCAGTTCAAGGTGCTTCACTTTGCCTTACTGAACGTTTCAATGTCACCCTGAAAGAAAAGTGAAAACCTTAATTCAACTCATATTTAGCAAAGAAAATTTACAGACTAAGTTCAGAAATACTTCTTTATGTTGTTTATACTATCAGCCATCCCATAAAGCAACTGTGTTCTGACCAGGGTGTTAAAATCTGCACATTAATTTGTTCTTCTGTGATTTGGTTACTATCTATAAACATAATTACTTTTAAGTGTTGTTCTTCTGTTTCCTGCAGACATGGGCTGTAATTCATCAATTATTTCTTCTTTGACTAACTGAGATAGAGCACCAGTATTAGGACGTGACTCTAAAATGAAACTGAGTAGGATGCAAAGGTTAAAACCAGAATAAACCAATTAAAACCAAAGATTGCCTCTTATCAACAACCTTGCAATAACAGGATCACTAACACTGCATATTGTTTTTTCCAGGTTTTTTTCCTTATTAAGAGAAGGTTAATTATATTTCTACAGACTGTTTTAAGCAAACCTACTGAAAACAAATGGAGAGACAGGTTATGAATTTGCCCAGGATAAAAACCAGGACAGATTTCCATTAGCTTGCTCAGAATTATCTCAAAAGATTTACTTTAGGGACAATCCGGAATTAATATTTTATATAATGCATGTCCATGCTAGGAAAAACAAAGATCCATAAACAAACCATAAATTGGCATTACTTCACAAAAATACACATTATGGATGTTTGGACTTAGCATCATTAAAGATAATCTGTGTATTATCTCTATTATACATATCATATGCATAATATTTATAATTCATGCTGCCACGTTCTGCAAGCTTTTCCCCATCCACTCCCAAATTAGAAGTCTGGAGTGATCACTAAATAAAACAACAACAACAACAACAACAAAAAGACAAAAAAAAAAAATAAAAAACCCCAACAAACCAACCAAAAAAGCCCCACAAAACCTCACCATAGACACCTCCCATTTCTTTTTTTCTATTCACAGAAGAGGAATTAGTTTCCTTCATTCTAACACCGTGTGAGATCAACCAAAACTTCTCTCCTCTAGCTGGACTAGAAAGCAGCAAAGATGCAGAATTTCAAAAATAAGGTCATAATTATCATGATGTATTTAATAAGAGCACCAGAAAATTTCCATCCGTATATAAAAGCATGCCTACATACAAATAGGAACACGGGTAATTCTGCGGGATAATACAGAGCAGCAGGGATATGAAGGGTGACCTGTGTGATGGTACTGCATTAATAAGGAAGTATTGTGCCCAAAGCTATGAAAATAAATGAAGAATAATGCGTTTAAATAGAGAGACAAAGTTTTACTTGATGTTTTCGCTTTATGTCATAAAATGCTTTTGACATTAGTCTTCACATATTTGAATAAATCATCATTACCTATTGCCTATTTCTGGATATTAGCACACTATCTATGAATTTTTTTCTCAGTTAGCTTTCTGCTTTGTCTGTGACAAAGAGGCCTTTCTTCCATAAAACAAAAAAATTTCCATTAAAAAGTCCTTGTTACTCGGTTGATCTATTGTTCAAGCAAGAGACTTGACAGCTTTTATCAAATCCACATTTCAATTTACTCCAAAACAGAAGTTAGCAGGCTGAAATTGCACTGGGTCTGGTGGGTAAACAAAATAAAAGACATATTAGAAAAGAAATGGGTAACAATATTTCTGGTAGTCATTTTTGCATAGAGAACAGTAATAAGATAAACTCAGAACTGTGATACTAAAATTATTTATTGCAGAAATTCTATAGTCTTTATAGGCTTTTCTTTTACCATAATTTCACTGCATTTTTTTCCTGTTCCACATTCCTGTGGAAAAACACAAAAAACTTTTCCTTGCAATCTACAGAACCAACTTGTGCACCTAGGCTAAAAAACTTTGTTTTCTTTCTTGAGGTTTTTCTCATTATTAAAAAAAAAAAAAAAAAAACTGTCAGAAATTTGGATAGCCTAAATGAACTTATAATTACATCTATGAAATCTGAAGGAGCAGAAAGTGATGCACGGGAAGTTCTACTTGAACAAGAGGAAGAACTTTTCCAGTGTGACCATGGATGCAGTTACGTCTTCAGATCAGGATTTTTTTTTTTTTTTTTTAATGAGTTGTTTATTCCAGCAATGATGTTTCATTCATCTATGGAGACATTGGTTTATTTTTTGGTTTGGTTCTTTTCGAGCTGCAGCTAAGCCAGACTTAGGTGGTAAGAATATCAGAGGACAAAGAGAGAAGGGAGAACCAACCCAGAAATCCCCATTTTACAGTTCCAGAAGAGCAGCTATTGAGGAGGCAGAATATGTCTCACACAGGAGGCTCAAATTAAAGCAGTGCCTGGAAACTACAAAGCTATGAATTAACAAAATGACAAAAGTAACACAAACTGGACTTAAGTTCAGCAGCATATCACTGATACATCCACACCCGTCACAGAGAGGCCAGCCTCTGCTCTCTGTGCGATTCAAACCAAGATTCTGTGTTAAAATGAAGGATAACTTTGTTCAATCCTTCATGACAGATGCCCCTAAACCTAAACAGCACTGAACTGGAGGTAGAAGGACCCAAGTGAACAACACACAAAAGCTCTAACTCGTCAAGACCAGACAGTTCTGTGCTTGTCTGCTCATCTTCTCTGTAAAGATTCGAAATTAAAAAGCCAAAATATTACAATAAAAAGCTCACTGCAGCGTGTTGCCCAGGACCTTTCTCTGATTTCACTATAGGGAAATAAAGAAGTGCTTTCCTCAAACTCTGTTCTGAATTACAGCACCAATTCAATCAACAATGCAGCAATGACCAGAGAGGAGAGGGAAGAAATCTGCTGCTTATCCACTGAGGATCTCAAAAGCCTAGATGAGAAACTCAGCCAAATCCAAACGTACCATAAACTCTGAGTATTTATCTGCCGTTTTCTACACATGCCGTAGCTGAATACTCAGCTGAGATCAGAACCTTGTTTGGTTAAACCAATGGAAAGAGAATCTGCTGTGGACAATCTTCTCCCAGTTCACAAATAATAGAATCCAGCTCCCCTTAAACTGGCTATAAGCAGCAAAAGCTGTAACCAAAATAAACAACCCTCTAAACCCAAGTAAGCATCCCCCGGGGAGTTTGTGCTCTCTAACAACATCAATTTATTTGGATGGTATCAGTGGCACCTCAGCCTGGGGCGAAAGCGCTGAACATTCCCTTCCTCTGTGGAATCCTTCCACAGGCTCCTGCTATGCAGGATAAAGCACTTTAGGAAACACCTTGTTTAATTTGGTTTATTGCAATGACAAATATCGCTCAAGCGCCTTTCTTGTTTGATAGTCAGTGAAAAATTAATGGCCAGCACATCAATAATCACTTGCTGTGATTCGATGCCCTGCATAGATTACCTTTTCTTTCTGAAAGGTGGGAATGCAATACAACAGAAACAGTTTTTCCAAAAATATTTGGATATCCAAGATGTAACCTGTGAATACTTTGACCACTTACTGTGGAAAACTCTATTCTGTCGTTGCCTCTGTCGCATTCAATGTCTTATTTTCTGTCAAGAGGTATCAACTTTATATGAAATATATTTTTAAAACTGTTTGACTTACTAACAGTTAGCTTCAAAACTAATTGAAAGGGAGCAGCCACATAAATAGTAAAAAGGCTGCATCATCAAGATTGCCCCTGGTCTAAAACAGAGTTTTGTTCAAAATACAGGATCCAATTTTATAAACGCTTATCTTTGAAATAATCATGCATGTAGACACTCAGATTAGAAAGGAACAACTGAATTTTAGGATGAAGTAAAACTGCCATTTTATGCCAGGCCATATAAAGCCTCATTTCTAAATTCTCCCAGTTCCTTGAGATTAAAACTAGCTGGAGCTTTTCATAATGTAACATTGATTACTATATTTATGCTGAGCTAATCTGTACTAATGAAAAATTAATCCCACACTAAAAATTGGAAATCATTAACAGGGCTCAAGAGGGGAAGATTTCACAGACTTGGAAGCAAAACTATTTGTTCCTCACATGTTCAGTTTATGAAAAAATGCACAGCTGGAGGAGGAAAAAAAACCCCAAACAAACAAACAAAAAACCAAAACAAGACCTTTTGGGATATTTTAAAGACCTCTAGCAAGGAGAAACAGGCAGTATTCATTTGACCAGGAGAGAGCTATTTAGGCCTCCCAAAGGACAGGATCTCATGTGACACCAGCAAAGAAGAAGAAGAGATTTCAGCTCACATTTCCAAACATTCTGGCAGGGCATGGTATCAGCTAGGACAGGACTAAACATCTAATAGGCATCACAGACTTATATAAGCACCATTAAAATTGCCTTCCCCTCGCACATCAAGGGTTCTGGGCATGTCTGGAATCTAACAACATCCAGATACATGCTGCTAACTTTTTCACACAGCTTGTACACAACATTTATTTAATCATCTTTAATGCCTGCTAACCTGCTAGAGTGACGAAGAGGTCAATTAATTATCTCTTTATCTGAAGATGAAAAGTTACCTTCTGGCGCACATAGCAAAACTATATCATGGTTATCAAAGCCACTGTGGCATTGTTATCCTCACAGCAAGAGAGAGAATACTTCTTGTAGAACAAGAACACTTTTTTCCCCTTGTAAGTTGTGTGACCCTACTTTAGCACAGAGGGTGGACTAGAGTCTCTCCAGTATTATTGGAGTGTTCCAACCCTCATCATTTTGTGATTCTGCAGTGTGTTCTGATTCTTCTGACTGTCGCAGACAAAAATCAAAATGTGTAAATTTAATGTAACTTCTTTTTATGAATACTTAAAACATAATCGCATCTTCTTTATGGGTCTTCTGCTGGCTTAGTCTCATTAAAATTCATTCTTCTGAACGTGCAGTGCAGAGAAAAGGCTGCTAACATGTCACAATAAACCAACTGTCTGAAACCCTGCAGAAGGGAAAAAAATAAAAAAGTAACATTTGCCTTGTACCTCGTAGTTTATGAGAGAAGATATCTAGGAGCAGCTGTAAAATAGTCATAAAATAAAATTGGAATTTATATCAAAATCACTCTTAATACCTTGGGGCTTTTCTATCTCTGCATAGTTTACCCTGAGAGATTTAGTGGTGGAGTTTTATGTTAACGGGCTGGAAGTTATAGTGGAGTTGTCAGTAATGCTGCCTCTTTTTGGTGTGTCTGCCTATATATCAGTCTATTTATTTTTAAATAGCAAGATAGTAACCCCCAGAAGGTGCAGTATGAAAATGCTATTGGCAACAGCTGAGCAGTTATAGACCTGTAAACCATCCTTAATGAAAACGCTACTAAATGCAAGCATTTTTACATTTTTTTGTTTGTGTTTTTGTTGTTTGTTTTTTTTTGTTTGCTTTTTTTTCTTACAATAAAGTGGGTTTGTTTTTGTTTTTGTTTTTTTTAATGGGGGTCATGAGAGGCAGGATGAACTTGCACACCACCCTTCCCAACTTCCTCTATCAAAAGATATTTCTTTAAAAGAAAAAAAAAATAAAACAACAACAAAGCAGCATGAGAAACTGTAATAAAATTCCCATACATTGTGAATGAATGATGAAGCTTTTGCTGTATGATGGTGTCTGGGGCAGTAGTGAAAAGCAGTTATTAAAAAGACATTTGAAAGAGATAATGTTGACCTGAAGTCCTCTTCTAAGATAAGGAAGATATGTATGTGTACACATATGTGATAAGAAAAGTGCAAGAAACGGGTTTATCAAAGTTGAAGGACTCATATAAACAACCCAGAAAATTTATGGTACATGCAAGTATCTTACTCTAGGTCCTGCCTCATGAGGAATAATAGACCTAATGTTTTACAGCCGGGAAAAAAAAATCCACATAAAAATGTAAGGTTTGACATCAAAACTATGAGGTATTTACTTTCACATTCAGACACGATGCTTCCCAGTGCCTGCTGAAGTTTCACAAGAAAAGTTTGCACTTTCTACCTTGTCAGCTGAGTCTCAAGTCTAGCCTCAATATTTATCCAGCTCAGCTTTTATCCTTTCTCTGTAAGCTTGTAAAAATATGTCATTACAGAACTCAATTAAGGTCCCTGTTCCCAGATGCTCCAGTATTTCAACCCAGAAATCTGTACAGTTAACTTTCAGTTAAGGAGATTCTCAGGAATAAAATGAATATGAACTGGAGCAGCCAAAGTACAGCCTGGAATTATTTCTTATTTGTAAAACAAAACAAAGTGCAAATGTTGAATGTATTTCCATTTCTTTGATTACTGCTTTGTATAGTGATGCATAACATGGATCAGTGGAAAAGACTGAAATGAAGTAAGGAACAAAAGAAAATAAAAAACAATTACCCACAGTTGTTTACGGTATGATTACAAAGGGAATTGTCAGGCATCTTCTTTTGATTGGAAAGATGAGATAAAAAGAACCTTATTTCAGCTTTGTGAACATTAGAAATAGAGAATTCTGCCAGGCTTATGAACAGATAATGAGCCACCAAGTCCCAACAACTGCCCTGCCCCAGAGCGGTGCTGCTGCTGCTCCCTCCGTGGGAAAAGAGGCCCCCAAGTGTGAGCCAACATGAGTTAGTCCAGACCAAGGTGACCACGCTGGGCTCAGCTGAGACTCACGCTTACTGAATTTCTGCGTGGGGCCAGTGTGCTACAAACCCCACGAGGGTTTAACACCCTCTGAGGGTGTCCAGCAACCTCCCAGAAATGGCTTATGAATAATTGGTGAGACGGCTGATTGGGTGTGTTTTGAAAAGCAAAACGTTTTAATTAAGGAGAAAATAACAAAGGATAAAGAACAAAAAGCAAAGGCTGTGCACAGTGCAGGGAAGCCCATTACCCCTGCTAAGACACCCCAAAAAGAGATTTTGTGCCCTTCCTTAAGTATACAGTGATGGAGGAGGGTTTTTTTTTTTGGCAAGCTGCCCAATAGAAACAGCTACAGGTTTGAGGTACATTTCAAGGATCCAACAGGCGCCTTTGTGTTGGCCCTGGGCCAATTACAACTAGGGAAACACAGAAGTTTCTGGTTCTTCTCCTTTAAAAGCCCTGGGGTGTTATCTAAACTCTTTTCCTAACATGGAAATATTTACTTGGGTGTGCAATGAAACACACACTGACATCGCAGATTTGAGGACTGCCTGCTGCTGGCTCTTAGACTATAACTCTTCAGCTTCCTGGACATATTTACTTCCATGAACATAGCAAAACTTGCATCTAATTCTTCCTCTTTATTTCCTGTCTTGCCTTTAAATCTCCATTTATGGCCACTGAAGATACAGTGCAATGGCTCTTCTTACAACAGGCATGAAGATTCACTTTGTGTGTGTACCAGCTCCACTTGTGAAAATTGCAAGTAATTAAAGAACTACTGGTTTTTGGTGGTTTTTTCTTTTTCGTTTATTTTTGTTTTTTGTTTTGTAAAGTATTTCCTACTAGGGGAAAGAGAAGGAAGTAGAAAAGGGAACTACAACAGCAGCTGAAAGCCGGGTGCAAATGTTTGCTCTCACACCTTTCGCCCCCTCTGCGAATCCTGGAATGGTCTGGGTTAAAGATCATCTACTTCCAGCCCCCAGCCATGGGCAGGGACACCTCCAACCAGAGCAGATTGCTCAAAGCCCCATCCAAACTGGCCTTGAAAGACTTGAATTACCATAGTTGCCAACAGTGCTGGGAAAAGCAGCTCACCTTTGCATAGCCATGCAAAATCTCACGATGTTTTAGGTTTTGATAGTTTCAGTTTTAGTCTGTAGCAATATCTAGAGCAGTAGGCATTGCTGCTGTAGAAAACATTTCAGAAGCCCAAAGATACAGTAATTAAACTGATATAAGACTTTAGCAGGGAGAGCCGTAATCAAATATTTTACTATACAGGGCCTCGCTTGGGGTCTTCAAACACTGCCTGAAATGATGACAGACCTACAGGCAGTTTAAGAAATAAAGCAAGAACAAAATCTGCACAGCTTTCTTTGCAAGAGATTAATTTCCACCGGGAGTAGAAAGGCTGGGTTTGAGTTATCCTAATCCTCTTGAGCCACTACATGCCTTTAATGAAGTGTGGACAAAGCCAGACAGCACTTAAGAAGCCACAGAAAAGACTTTGTAAAGCAGTTTCAAGCCCACAGAGGATGGCACAATTTTTGTTAGAGCAAATAGGTTTAAAAACTCTGAAAAAATTAATCAAATCTAAATGGGATTTATATTTGCCATAAGCAAAAAGTCTAATGACTTTGGCTTGGCAGCACGGTGACCAGGGCTAACCTCAGCTCGAATTTGATGGGGCCTAATAACCCAGGATTTGCAACTATTTGATTATCTTGGGACCAAAGCCAGCTAAGTAATATATTCCTGGGGAAGTGTGGATGTATTTCTTACCAGCTGACTGTTACCACCTGTGTGTGACACCATCTGGAAGCAGGTTGACAGCTTCAAAAAAACCCCTCAATATTCAAGGAAGAAAAGCTGACCTCAGCATGTACACTAAACAATACAAAATTTTTGTTGAAAAACCCCCTGTTCACTTTACTGTGAGCTAACTCTGGATGGAAATACGTTGGGGATCGGAGCAAAAGTAATAACGTTTTGCAGCAAGAGGTTTTTGTTTGTTTCAGAACGAGCAGATTAGGTAAGGTAAAAACATAATCACGATGGAGAGAAGCTGGATGCCACCAGTCTCATTTTAGGACTAAATCAGCAAGGACAATTTAAGCATAATGCTAAATGCGGTGAAAAAATCTTGAGCTGGGATCAGAGTGCCCAATGTCTCAGAGACATGGAGAAGGTCAAGGAACTCACGACGGGATTTAAGTTAGTATTTGGGCCAGGTACACCACAGCCAGTGCAGAGGCCTCACACGAACTTTTAGACCTTGTAAGTAATTAGGCATCGAAGTCCACACCAGTAGAAAAACATGCATTTCCTCTCCAGGACCAAGCTGCTTTTCCCTTTGCTCCCACTCCACCAGAGGAGTGAGATAAAGGAAGTCACGCTCAAGCCGAGCTGAACCTCATTCCTCAAGAAATCAGTGAGGCCACTCCAAGACCACAGAATGCAAGAAAGCTCCACAGACTGTCCATAAATCTGAAAATCTCCTCCGAATATGTTGTTGCAAGCCAAGTTTGCCTGCGAGTAATTTAATTTAGTTATTTGCAAACAGCACAGAAGAGCTCTGCACAGCGTCAGGTGTCTGAGGCACATTACAAAAGCAATCAGATCACTCTGGAGACCAGCTGTGCATCAAGTAGATTGCTTTTATCTAAGTGATAAAAACCTTGTAGACTGTGAACAATGCGGGGCATAAAACGTAACATTTTTAATGAGCAACATAAAAGATGAATCGAATGAGCACAAGAAACGGCAATTTAGTCAGGAGATGGGGAAAAGGGGCCTCCAGAACACGGCATTTTATAGCAAGTGGGGTTTGCAGTAAGCAGGATTTAGAGGAGGAAACAGTATTTTTCTCTTCTAATTAATCCAGTTGGGGTACCTTGCAAATCAATCACAAATGTTCAAGCATCAGCTGACTGAATCTAAAGAACAAGTATTAACATATTCTGGGCCTGTTTCCGATCCAAAATAAGTTGTTGAAACTCCATTAATTTCCATGAAAATGCAAAACTGGCCTTTTTACTGTAATCTTCTACATCAACACAAAAGAAAAAGCATAAACCATTAAACATTAAACTGCCTTCTTATTTTATTTCTTTTATGAGGCTCCTAGCAGGACATTAACAGCAAATTACACCTTTTGTGAGTCATCTAACAGGATATTAATGACAGAAGGGTGCCCAATAAATAAAATGATTGTTATTACTACTATTTATAGTTGGCTTGTCAGTACCAAGCAATAAAACTTTAACATTTGGAAAGTCAGGAGCTGCTCCAGCACTTTGCATTTCCAACCATCCTCTCCAACAGCATTCTTTCCTTCGGCCTAACTTGAACACAACTTAAAATTTCATTTCAGCGCCTCAATTTATTTTTAATTTCAGGTGCTAAAGATGCACAGCGGGGTTCTGAAGGCTGCAGTAACATCCAGTGCAGGCACAGCCTAGTCCAGAGTAGTTACAGAAAGAAGTTACAGAAGAAAACAACCAGGAGTTTCAACTCACTCTGACAGAAGCACAACTGGATGCAGACTTGGAAAACACGTGTACAAATATTTCATGCCCCTCTCAACACTCTTTTCTCATCTATGGTGTATTTCTGCACTTGACTGTGCTTTCCCATCTCTCCTTACATACCATTAGATCATTTCAATATGTCTTGCTTACAGACAATTACAAGCGTTTTTTGTTCATTGCAAAAAGAAAGTCAGCTGAAAACTTGGAATAAAAGTTTGGTTTTTTTCTAGAACATCTTATTCAATAAATAAAGCTCTGGCCATCAAAAACTCAGCCATTTCCAGGAGAGAGGGTTCCACAGCTGAAACTAAAGTACAAGTAGATATACACTCGTCTACACACAGACATATCCTTTTAACAGTTTCACCTTTCTAGAATCAGTATACAGGTCTGGGTTGTGGGGGGAAAAAAATAAATCAAACAACTTTTAAAAAATTTTCTCCTTGTCCCCATCTTTCACTTTCTTCTAACTTCAAGGCAAAAAAAAAAAAAAAATCCACAAGCTTGACAATGCTCTACCAGTGTTTACATCTGAGTAACCTTATGGTATTTATAGAGACTGCACAGGAACAAAAGATCATTTGCCTGTAGAAACACCAACATTTATCTTGGTTTCAAAATTCTGAGAAGCACATATTAGTCCTGATATACCAGTATTGTGTCCCTAGTCTACTCCTACACCTTCCTAAACTTCTTGCTAGGGGAAGACAAACTGATACATTTCAGGCAGGGAAAACCTTTTCATTTAATGCATTTTTAAAAGCTCAGAAAGGACTCAAAGTAAAATGTTCAAACAAAACACCACACTTACATATAATTTCTCTTAAAACACAGATATTAAAAAGCTTAAAAGGGTAATGTTTGCTCACAGTTCACGAGTGTATCTTGAGTATTTATTATTACTTGAACTCCCTTTCCTTTTCTTCTTACTTTCTTTTTATAGCTTATTGTCTTATCTTTCTTTGCCCCTTCCATACCCTGAGTAAATTTTCTCTCTAAGAAGTTAAGGAAATATTGCAGGCCTGACTTCTTCCCATGAAAGTTGTTTTAGTAGGTCTTTAAAAAATCTGGGATTAGTCCTAATAAAGTACACTAACCTCTGAGCTCTTGGAGAGCAAGCCCTACTCACCCATGGCAGAGCAGCAAAGCCAATTTTCCAAGAACTCTCTCAGATCAGTTTTCCCACTGCAGACAAATTTGTTTTTAAGAAAATAGCTCAAGTTTCCATATACAACTGCTCCTTGGCTGCCAAAGACAGACTACTAAAAAAAAAAATTAAAATACAATAATCCTAAGAATGGTTTGGCTTTTTGTTTCCATTGTCCTCCCTGATTTTTTCTTTTATCCTCTGTATTTTATAAAAGGGTTGTTCAGTGTACTTGCTTCTATGGATACCTTCCTTTATAGAGATGCAGAGAGCCAACTGCTCTGACTCATGGTTTAGAACAGCAAAAATACTTGATGACTTTCACTCGGTGTTGACTACAGACAGAAGGACACGTAACAGCCCTGCCAAATGCCTTCTTGTTTTGTTCCCTCTACCTTAAGGGCTTGTGCTTATGTTCTGCCTCTCGCTGCATAAACTGTGTCATAGAAGTTGATAGGAGCCAACAGAAGCAGAGTTTTTGATCCAAGTGACTTCTAAAAGACTTCCATTGGCTTCAACAAACCAAAAAGGTGAAAGAGGCAAATTTTCTACATACAGCACGCACATGAGTGCCCTCCCCTCTGGATGAAGTGTGCCAGTGGAGCTAGCCCTGGAGCATGAAGCCTTTCCAGCAAATTTCCTTCTACTGAAGCAGTAGTGTTTTCCTGCACCTGGACTTGCAAAACTTTGGAATGGGATGCACTTCCAGGATCTCCGGCTCTTGGGCACAGAACACTAAGCCAGGACACGTAGGAACATTTTTGGGTGATGTGTTTCCATGGGTTAGCTAGGTAGAGGTGAGAGCAGCCTGCACCTGCAGGTTTTCAAAGCTTTTTAACTACAAAGTGATTGCTGTCATTGATCACCAACAAACACAAACCTCTGCTGCCTTGGAAAGCTGACAGAGAACTTCTGTGCCAGAGCTGATGTAGGCTCTGGAAAATATGAAGAAAAAGGCAGGGGGTGAGGGGGATAAACTTTTGAGGCATACACATTATTCATCTCGATGTCTGGTCGTGCCTGTGGCTGCCAAGGAGAAGGAGGGGACACAGGAGGCAGGCACTGGTGTCCCAGAACACCTCCATCACACACAGCTCTGGTGTCCCAACTCTAATTTGCACACAGCGCTTGTGACTGTGCCCATCTATGGCCTCTGCACACACTGGATCTCGAATACAGAGCTGGCCCAGATGTTTTTTGGATGGCAACCAGCCCAGAGACCACTGGAGGCGCAGCTTCAAGACCTCCGTGAGTCACTGACCTTGGCAGATCTACCAGCACTCATCTATTAAGCCATAAATTACTAAGAATCACAGCTTCCAGAATCTGATGCTCTCCAGAAATTTTTGTGCTGCTTCTGCACATCTTGTCAGGTCGTAGTATGAATCTCATAGCCAAACCAGAAAATTTACTGCTGACAACCCACATTTTGACCGATTTACTGGTCTCAAAGATGTTGCAAATATGTGTCAAAAAACTATCAAAGCATAGTGGTATCTGTTTTCCTGGTGGCAGACTACAGCTCACCAGCTCCGGTCTTCAAGCATTAGAAAGTAGATGAAATATAGTTGTTTTTCACAGCATTCTGAGGATTATAGACACAGAGATAAACATAGTGATGGTTTTGCATGCATTTATGGTTTTATAATCCCTTGCTTCTGCTCAGGATGAAGTTTTCCATTAGTTTACTCTTGCCTGGCAATCCTGACAGCCAAACTATGGCAATCTGCTGATGTAGGAGGACAACTGTGGACAGTGAAAAGCAACAGGTCTCTATCTCTTATCTAGGACTACCATTGCAGGGTTGAGAAAAGGGCAAACAATGCAGGGAAAAGCTAAGCCACCTCATAAACACACTGGCTAAACACAAATAACCACACAACCTTGTTTATGCAGAGCATCTGACGCCAGTCTTGTCCTGAGCTGCAGATCAGCAGCCACGGCATCAAGGTTCCTGCACCAAAGCTTTGGTTAAAAGCCACCAGGTTTCCTCATGGAGGATCATATGAACACAATCAGTATCAGCTCTAGCAGATTGCTGAGTCAGTTTGGTTTGGTTTTTTTTCACTTATGCTGTCAAATTACAGAATTCTGCCCACAGTGTAGAGGCTATCAGATGCTGCCATCTTATGTAGCAGAGCAACGTCACCAAAAGTTTATTTTGGGAAACCAACATCAAAATTATTGAGGCTAGAGATGTAATAAAAGTCTCAGCTTAACTGAGAGTCCCAGAAGCTGCCCTCATTTCACATTAAAGCACTGGTGTGCCAGCTTTGAGAGAAAACAATGATCATGAACTTCAGCCATGCCCAAATGGTAGCTGTGAAACAACACTATTGACAGGCTGCACAAATGCTCCAAGCCAGTCCTACACTGAAAACCAACTGCTGGAACATCCAGCCACAGCGGGACTGTTCCTCAGTTTCACATTTCCTCAGAGCCATTCCAGGGAGAGCATCCTTCAGTGGCAGAGAGCTCAGCACAGTCCCTTCCTACCAGGACTGGCTCATCTGAGCTTGGTTTTTCTTGCGGTAAGCTCAGCTCCCACAGCCTCACACCACAAACAGCTCCTCACTCGTCTGCTTATTTAATTAAACCATTCACAATCACAACTTGTCTACTGAGCTCCTCTTCTTGGGAAAAAAAAAAAAAAAAAAAAGTCAGGGGCAAGGAAATTTGCCCTTTTTTTTTTTTTTTTTTGTGAAATTTCACAGCTTTAACTTTGAAAATCAGATTTAAAAAAAAAAAAAAAACAAAAACCAAAAAACCCCAAAACTCAAACCAAAAAAACCCAAACCAAAAAAACCCCCCAAAACCCAACTACAACAACACAACTAAACCAAAGGATCAAAAAATTGGTCAGCATTCTTAAAGTGAATACGAATCTTGGAGGTGCATTGAGGTTTAGTCAAGGAAAGTAGTTTGTTCCCATTTCTATTGTACTACTTTTGCTCACTAATCTGAATAAACCCTTATGGCAAGCATGGTAAACCATTTTAAGGAAACTTTTAAAACAAAACAGTTATTTTGGAGATTTTACTTTTAGATATCTCAGGTTGGGCATTAAAAAAAAAAAAAAAAGGCTCAGCTGAGCCAGCTTCAGACAACTACATCCTGCTCTGGTCTGGTTGTCTAGACTTCCTTCAGTCAAGTGAAAGAAAGAGACAGTTTAGGATTGGAATCCTGGCACGCAAATTTAAACACAGAGAGAATCCAACCTCTGCCTCCACCACAGGAAAACACAAAGCTAACTCAGGCAAGACGAATCTAACACTTGCACAGGATATTTTCTTCCAGTTCACACACATCCACTTGAAATATTCAAGTGTGCAGCATTTTTATAAAGGCCTGAGAGTATGTCCGTCTAGAAATTGGCACAGAATGAAGCACTTTAAAAAGATGAAATCAACTGATGTTTTCAAAAAGTGTTGGTTCAGCGAACCCTTCCTGATTTAGGCACAGAACAGACTTTTCCCTCTTGAAGTTCAGGCTAGTCAGGTGGGTTGGTTATTTCACTCATTTTCAAGCTGAAGTTGGCTTGATACTCACTTGTAGGAAGGGCTCGATTCATCATTTCTTTGCAACTGCAAATGATCAGAAGGAATTTAAAATTTAAATATATTATACAGCCAGTTAACATCACAGAGGATACTCACAAGACCCAGTCTAAAAAATCTTGAAACAACTTGAACCACCTATATTTTAAAAATGTTTAATTTTTTAATATTTTTATTTTTTAGAAGGACTTCTTGTAACTTGTTTTGAAGTTTGAATTATCCAAAATTAAATGCAATGATGGCTAATTTTCCCTAATTTATTTATTTAGATGGTCAGTTTCATGCTCTCTCATGTTCTTCCATAAAGATCTTGTAAACACTTATAGGAAATTTATAGAGATGAACTAAGAATTTCTGCTTTTGATACATCCATAGTTCCTAAAGTTCCCCAAAAACTGTGCAAAGAACTGAATTCAGATTCTAGAAAAAAATCTCTCCCTTGCATAACTGATTCCTGACTTTTGTGTCAGTGTTTAGAGGACTTGAATAAAGTTGGTATTTGCTCCTGACACAAACTTCCTTTTCCAAACCTGCGATGATCTGAGCTTCTCAAAACTCCTCGTAAGCTTTCATCAGAGGAATTAATTTGCACAAATACCCTTTAACTAAACTAATCTCTGCTACCTCATTTAAAGCATCTGCATCTACAGAATATGAAAATTTAAGACAAAATATTAAATTCTATAGTAAAATCACTTAAGTTCATCCTGTATGTATCACAAATATGCAGATTTAACTAATGGAAGTCACTGTGGGTATGTCCACTCTTCTGGAAATAGAATAAAAACTGTCAGCCGTGCTGCTGCAGCTGCAAAGGCAGATGCACAGTACTATAAACTGACAGAACTATTTCCCCTCATTTGATCTTGCTATTCTTTTTCACGGCCCAAGAGTGCAGTGAAATATATTTAAATAATTTCCAAGAAGTCTCTCAATCATTAACATCATCCGTCTTCCCCAAGAGATGCAAGAAACAGCACATACTCCACAAAATGGATCAGGGAGCAGAATATTCTCTTTCTATGGCATTTACCTCAAACATCCTGTATTCTAAAGGTATTAATTTTGCAAACTAAAACCTGCATTAAAAACAGTCTCAAGCCACACAAGTGTGGACTTGCCCCCTCCTTAAGAACAAGAAGTCATTGAGAAAGTCTGGTGAGCACTGAGCCCAGGACCTGAGCCTGAGAAAGGTCAAGTCTGTTCTAAATGCAGAGCCAGTGATGTTCCAAAAGAGTTCAAAAATCCACATCCTCTGCTCTCCCACTCCCAATATAAACACTGAATTATTTAGATAAGCTTTCTGGGACAAAGGTTAATGAGTCTTTAGGTCAAAACCCAATAGTAATCAGCATTATCGAATCAAACAGATATTCTTTTTGTTGTGCTCCCCACTTTTCCCCCAGGGGAAAAAAAAAAAAAAAAAAAGCTGTTAAACCAAATTAGAAACAAGAAAAACAAAACAACAAAAAAAATCCTTTCCCAAGAATATTTCCTAAGCCTGAATGCTTTATTCACACTGAATACTCTCTTTATTATCATAGATCTTTTTGACAGATGTATTTCTGATTGATTTTTCCAAACTATAATCAAGATGCTAGTTTGTTATCTACTTACTAGAAACACAATCTTTCCTGCCTCGAAAAAGCTTTGCAACCAAAATGAAAAGACAGTGTTTGTAATGAAATAGCCATGATTAAAACATGCGAAGAAAATAAACTGAGTCCTCGTAAGTCTGAAATTAGGTGGCCGAACAATAGCTACAAGAGTTCAGGATTCCAGGCAGTAAGTGACTAATGACCGTCACAATTAACAGACACATTCTTCACTGCACTTAGCTAATTGTCCAGATTTGCCGAGATAATTTGTTAAATGCCTGCATCACAAACACAACTATTTTCAGTTGTCTCCGACTGCCCTGCAGCATTAAATTGTACTGCAGGGAACGGGACAGCACAAGATTTAATAAAAAGGCCCGGGAGTCCTAGGCAGACACGAATTTCCCTGCTCAGTTCACAGTGACAAGGAAACACCTCCCAGGGAAAGCTTTCTGTGGAGCTGCAAGGGCAATAATCCTGGGATAAATCCTGCCAGATGGGACTGTGTTAACACCATGAATTTGGAACCCGGACTGGATTAGGCAAGTCAGCTACGAGCACAGGACACTGGGTCACACCTCACACTTGGAGCTAGTCCTGGAGGTGGAAATCTGAAGTATTCTGCTTAGGCTCCTCTAACAGGCAGAAGAGGCAGCACTGCTTCTACCGGTCCCAAATCTCCAGTTACAAAATCCTGTCTACATTCCTTGTAAAGTTTTCCATGCTATCCGTTTTGGTTCGTGTTTTCCAGCTATTTGCCTTTTTGGTTTTTTAAGTGCCTTTTTCACAGTTTCAAGTAATAAGATGGTAAAGGGAAAAAACAAACCAACCAACAAACCAAACCAGAAACACCAAGTGAAAACATTTTAATGGGGGCTGCGAAGCTTCCGTGCTATCTAAGAGGGATGTAAGTTCAGCTGGAAGCAGCAAAGGCCTCCACTTCAGAAGGAGAGTTTTGCTCCCATGCAATTTCATACAGATCTGAATTGTAGTTCCCTCCTCTTCCAAAATCTGCTCAATCTAACTCTGCACAGCTGATTTTGTGATTGTGTATATCTAAGATAACTTTATAATTCATAGAAGTAGATGACTTGATATCCAGCCCTGTAGAAGACACTTGTCTATTCTTCTTCCTCTTGCTGCTGTTCTATTAACAGATGCTATTACTTTCCAAATTGACAAATACATTCAAAGATGCATTGATATCTTCAAATTATTTTAAAACTACACCAGACATTTTGTCTGTGCCTTAGATACATTATATTTTCTGCTTCAATCTTTTGATCTTACCATTGTGTGCCAGGAAAACGTGTGTAAATGCTGCTCATGATGTATATGTTAAAAAACCCCCCAAACCTATGAAACTTCTGGATATTTTGTAAAAAGCTAAATAAGTTAATTCTGATTTCACATGATAAATTAGGAGAAACTCCATTGTTACTGCAACGCCAAAAGTTGCATCCAAAACCAGCATCCAATCCTAAACGTCTCTAACTCTTCTAAAGAGAAAAGTTCAGGAAATATCAAACTGCTGGAAAGGCACAGCAGATTTTCTTATATTTTAATAACAACCTTTGGGATTAGAAGCACTGAAATATCAAACATTAAAATACTTTCTTTGCCTCCTTTGCATCTTCTGATCAACTCTCACCCACGAATTGTAAAGTCTCGTGGAGGCATTGTAATTAACATGCTTCCTTCCTAGCTGGAACCATGCTGATTTTTTAAAAGGAAGTGAAAGACATTCTTCCACTTACAATCGAATGTAAATTGTATAATTTATTAATTATTTCAGTAGCACTTGATATTTATTTTAATTAATCTTTAAGTCAGACATTACCGCTGGGGAGTAACAGCAGGACATCAGAAGCAGCAAAAGGTTTTTTTTCCTCTTCCTTGAGTGTATTTTTGATGAAAAAAATAGATTATGCACTTTTTTTTTTTTTCCCCAAAGTATGAAAAGTAAAGTTTGATGAAATTAAACCATGTACAATGGATGTTTCCAAACAAAATAGAAAACTCTTGAATGGGATACCTATATCAGCAGGCCATGGGAATTCTTGCTGTACATAAACCAACAATCCC
Source organism: Donacobius atricapilla (assembly GCA_013397315.1). Taxonomy (NCBI): domain Eukaryota; kingdom Metazoa; phylum Chordata; class Aves; order Passeriformes; family Mimidae; genus Donacobius; species Donacobius atricapilla. Next base: position 74,443 of record WBMY01011195.1, read on the forward strand.
TCCATCCTCCCTCCATCTCATGCAAGCCACAGCTAGAAGCCCTTGTCTGTCCCAGGAATTTGTAGCTGAACCACAGACCAACTTTTTCCATGACTACAATAAGCTGAAGTGGCAATAGGAATGCACAATAATTTTTTTTTGTTCACTTTTGGCTTTGTTTGTTTCTAAATTAGCAAGCATTTTTTTTTTCCTAGTCAAGCTGAGCTCCAGCGACCTGACATTCTGCTGAATCTCTTATTGCAACTGAAAAGTGGGAATTATTTTGGCCCCTTAAAACCCTGAGTACAAGACGTTTAACTTTTAACCCAATTTTTACCTACGAATTCTTCCTTACTGAACTGTTATAGGATTTACATGAATACAGCCAGTAGTAGCTGCTTTATTTCTCTGTATTTGGCCTCTACAGATACTAGATATGTATCAACATAAATACAATTTCTGGGAAAACACAGGCCCTCTTTTCTTAAAAAAAAAAAAAAAAATCAGAATCAGATTAAAATAGTAGACAGACCTGTCTAAAAATAGTGTGGGTTTCAATGTTTCGGTTTTTCTAAGATGATGATAAATCTGCTTAAAAGTTTCGGCTGTTCATGCCCCTAAATAAATCACTTAGCATGCCATTTTTCTTCATCCATCCAATTGCAGCTGGAATAGGAAGAAGAAGAGAAAAATAAAAGCAATTTTGGCATGACTTTTGTGTCAAGGTCATTCAGGAAGGCATCTGGCCCATCAGATGGAGAGGATTAGCTCTGTGTTGGCTTGGAACTCCCGTTCCCAGGAAGGGTGCACCCTGCTCAGCTCATCAGTTTCTCGTCCTTTCTTTCCCTGTGCCCACACGCTGCTATGCCCAGCTCTGGAAGCAAGGCAGACGCAGAGTTTTTATCCTGCTTTACTTAGAATTGCATTAGGCAGCTACCCTCCGGAAGAAAGTTCTATTTGTGCTGCCAAACTGTAAAAAAAACCCCAAAACAACAAACAGAAAAAAGGAAGAGCCACAACTCATACCCCTTGCAATCTCATTTTCACTTCAGAAAAAAAAAAAAAAAAAGTCATTCCAGCTCTTTTAAGTGACTCACATCTGCACTGAACAAGATAGTTGTTGGTTTTTTAGGCAGGAATTACTGCTCAGCATTTTACACAGCTTCGGACACTGAATATTTTCACATCTCACACAGGTCCACCCTCCAAAATCCTCTCTCCACCAAAGGAACACACAATCCAAGAATAAATACTTGATTGTAATGTAAAAAAAAAGATGAGAAAATCTCCATGCTAAAGTAACCAGACGGGCTCGAACTTCATGGAGGTTGCTCTGCAAATCCCACCCCTTCCTTTGCTGATCAATGCACGGAGAAATGCAGCGGGGAAAGCAGCTGCTCTTTCAAGGTCGCAGTCCAGATAAGAAGTCACAGGGCAGAAACAACATAACTTTCCTCCTCGTAATTGTTTTCTGAATCTGTCTGGTCACTCTGAGTTCCTGCCATCATTTCCCTTTTTTATATGCCTTGCTGCTTCGCAATTTCAGTGAATCTTCACACACAATATCAAGTACAGACAATGTAATGGGAATTAAAGCCCTTTGAAAGCCTGTGCCACAAATTCAATTAGCAGGATCAAGAATCCAGCAGTTAGCAGCAAGCCCAAGATATATAATGGGATTACTTGGGGGTTTAGTGATGAATCAAGTCTTACCCAAATACCTTCTTTTTTGGCTTTCTCCTCCTCCAGAAGTGAGCATATAGAGACTGTTCTTCATAATAACGTCCAGAATGACACTTTTGGTTAGTCTCTGAAAGATCTCCTTCACTTCAAAGTCCATGAGCATTGTAATAAGTATTGTGAACAGCCAAGGGATTTTGTTTCAGTGTCTACAGTTTAAAATACCCAAAGCTAATCTTTATTACAGAATATATTTTATTGCACTTGTTGCCCTTTCCATTCAGGACACATTCTCTACCCAGAAACATGGGGAAACAGGAGGACAAAATTCAGTACTCTGCCACTATACAAAAGAGCTCCTTCCAAGGCAGAAATTATGACTCCCAGCCTTAAAAACAATCAGTTCCAGGCACAAAACTACAGAGCAGGGGAGCCAGCCACCAAACTGGAGTCAATCCCAGGAGAAATGGAGAGCTACAGTGTGAGGGAAGCAAGTCTTAAATAACTGCTCCAGGAATTAGCTCAAACCAAACCACATCTAGCAGAGGCCTGTTCTGAGCTACGAGAAAGCCCCATGCTCAGGCACTTATCTAGATCATAAGTAAATCATCACCATTGGATTTAGAGAAGTCAGTTTTTCCATCTTCTCTTTGCTCTGGCTTCAGCAAAACCGTTTCAGGGCTCTTTATTGCCTTCAGCACATGAGGAAGTTGGTTGTGTGTGAACTATATTCATCTGAGAATGTGCTTACTATGTCTAGGAATTTCCCAGGGCGGGCAGGTGGAGTGCACACTCCTATTTGGTACACAGGAAAGCCAGTCATCTTCTGCTACAAGTCTCCTCATAACATTGATGCCTTCAAGAAAAAAATCAGCTCTTTGGCTGGAAAGAATTCATAAAGCTCTGCAGTGTTAGCACACTAGAAGGGGCAAAAAGCTTTGATGTAATTATTACCAGTAGGTGGTATGCATTAACTGTTATTTTCAAGCCAACAGGTTATTCAGCAGCTTTAGAAACAATAAAACCCTCAAGACTTGAGGGGAAAAAAAAATAAAATATTTTTAAAAATCATTAACCAATCTTACGCATTCATGATAAATTGCAATTATAAGCAGGCATTCATGCTGGGAATAATTAGCAGCATACCTCAACATTATTGAATGTCAGTGAAGTCAAGAATACTCTTCATGAAAGAACAATACAGAGGAGGTGGCCAAATTGTACTGAAAAGGAGGCAGGAGCAATTTTGTTAATTGCAGGGAAAAAATGCCAGCTGTAAACAGAATAGGCTCTCACTTAGTAACATTTCTTCCAGGAAAGCCAGAAACCAAACACACTGAAGGGCAAACATTTTTTTGCTAAAGTTTAAGAGAGGATAGACTTCTCGCTGGCCAAGATTTTTTTGAAGTTCTTCTTGACAATAAGGTATTGTTACTCTAAATTAGATCTCCGGTGGGGATTTTGAGCTCTGTCATCCACAGGAATCTCCCAAGACTGTGGGGTGTACATCTGAGGGAATGATTAACTGAACACAAAATGCACCTCTAAGAAGCAGTAACATGAACACAAAATGTGCATCTCAGCTCAGTACGGGCAGATAAGGGAGCCGGCTCAGTTCCTGCTCAGTGCACCAACCCTGTAGGTTTTGGACAGTCATTCCCCTACTTTTAGGAACTCCAGAGTCAACATTTCTTAAGCATGAATTTGTAAATAAAGGAATTTCTTACCAAAGTTGCCTGTGACAGTGTCTCAGTAATGGTTTAGGCTGGGTTTCTTTCTTTCTCATAACAATATTCTGTTGTGGGTTTTTTGAGAAAAATGGCAGAAGAATTATTCTTTAAACAAGACTGCAAGAAAGTGAAGAAAACAAAAATCCATACAAGTATGTAAACCCGCAGATCTGCAGCACCTTGGCTCTAAATTAATTGCCTCAGCCTAACCAAGAGCCTGAGAAGGAGCCACAGATTGCAGACCTCTTAATATCTAAGTTTATGCTGCTATAATTTTATGCTGAAAAATGTAGAATTTATGAGCAACTAGAAGAATTCCTACAAGGACATTCCTATGTGACAATATTTTTAAAGAAGCAGAGAAGGCAAAAGATTTTTCTGGTGTGCTTGGAGAGAAGGAGGATGGTGGGTTGGCATCACAACAAGATGATAAAATACTTTGTAGTCCATTAGTAACTAAGGAATATGTTAAACAACGCCTAGAAAGATAAACACAATATTAACATTCCTGGATAACGCACAGAGAGCGCTTGAAATATATTTAGAGATTATTTCTATGGCCTACCTGTATCCAAATATAGCACAATTTTTGCTTTATTGCAACTTTCCAATATTGAAAGGGGGCTCGTAAGAAAGAGGGGGACAGATTTTTCAGTAGGACAAGTGGTGATTCTAAACTAAAAGGGATTTTTAGTTTTAAAAAGATTTGAACTCAATACAAGGAATAAATGTTTTACAGTCAGGGTGCAGAAACACTGGAACAGGTTGCCCAGAGAGTCAGTAGATGACCCATCCCTGGAAACATTCAAGGTCAGGTAGGAGAAGGTTCTGAGCAATCTGATCTAGTAAAAGATTCCCCTGCTCATTGCAGTGGGGCTGGACCAGATGATCTTAAAGTTCCTTCCAACTGAATTGATTCCATGATTTAGACTGAATTTATCCTTTACTTCCATATCACATTTGAACTAGTACCCCAGGGTATTCTGATCAGTACTCTTTAAAAATAATATTCTTAAATAAATATTCTTATTCTTAATATCTTATTCTTAAATATTCTTAAATAAAAATATTCTTGTTTTTAAAGCTATTTTAAAGAGATATAAACTTCGTTAAAGAGCTTTGAATAGCAAGACTGTGCTCAGAAGAACCACAGACTGAAAAAAAAAAAAAAAACAAACCCAAACCTGCTTTACTAAAAGACTTTTCAGACCCTCGCGGTGCAAACACTTTGGCAGACAGAAGCCAGCGTGCCCTGAGCTGACCTTTAGCGCGGGGCTTTGTTTACAGGAGCAGGAGGCAGCGCTGCCCCATTAGGAAAGGCTCTGCAGGGTGCCCGATGCCAGGGGAGGGCCGAGGGAGGGGAGGAGGCGCCGGCAGGGACGTTCCATCCCAGCCCCAGATGTGCCCGCACAGCTGGAGCGCAGCAGCCGCGCCGCCCATCCGCCGGCTCCGGGCCCCCCCTGCCATGGAGAGGGGGATGCGGGGTCTGCAGGGGTGGAAAAGGGTCAGCAAACCTGCCTCGGGACGCTCTCCCATTCACCAGGGACGCGCTAAGGCAGGAGCTCCCCAAATCCTGCCGGGAATCCGCCGCTGGAAGCGAAGGCAGGTTCAGACCGCAGCGAATGCATCACTATTGCTCTTTAATTCTAAATTTGCGTATTTGAGCCAGCTAATCACATAAATACTGAGAGGTTCATTCCTGGCCATCTCCAAAGCAGGGCAGGAAGGCTTCCTAAAGCTTCTGTTTGACTAACAGAAGTCAGGGGACCTCAACGGACAGGTGAGCACTGTCAAATCAACGGGACTGTGGAATCACTTATAAACTAAATATAGATGAGGCTGTGCAAACCAAGGGTCCCTTTCTGGCTTTGAATGCCCTGGAATCACAGAAGCTCTCACAGAACTGGTCCTGAACAACTGGAAATCCAATTAACCTTGAGAGAAATCAAGGCCACTTTGACAACACAGAGAATAAGATGAAACATATCAGTTGACTTCGGGCAAGTTGTGGTTTATGTATTTTTCTAGTAAGAAAGTGGGACACTTCCTACTGATTTATAAGTGTTTGTTTCTATAAGAAATGTTTGTCCATGGAGTTATTTTCATATACATCTTTTAAAACTCTAGTATATAAACAGTATTCAGATGAGTTTGGAAGGTAGACAAGACTTAAAGAAGGTGTAAGATACAAATTGAGGTAACTCATTTTTTAATGTATAAAAAAATCATGTTACTGTCATGATGCACAAGTTGGAAACAAATACAATTTCTGTGCATTTCTGTCTAACATAAGCCACACCACAATCACAAGTCCAAGCTCTGCACATATATGTATTACAAGAAAGGAGGAGAGCTATGACATCCATGGAAAAGCAAAATAACACTGACTTCTTAGGTTTAATTCTCTTCCTTAGGAGAAATTTGAGGGTGTCTGTCTTCACTCCTAAACTATGATAATACTTCAGCTTTACTGAAGTCGTGTCACTGCTCATAAACAATTAATTTATCAAGCTCATGAGCCCATATTGTCCTCACGGTACCTATTCAGAGGAACTCGGAGGCAAACACAGTTGGATTAGCAGCACAGACAAGGGGATGAGTCATTATGAAATGCTAAAAGAAGGCCTTTTCCTGAACAACTTCAAATATATATATTTTTAAAAATATTTTCTGATTACATAAAACATCTTCTTATGGTTTGTGCACTGCTGTAAGAGCACACAGGATGCACATCAGTTTTGTGCGACGTGCCTCGCAGTTGATGCTTTTACTTAGACATGACTAATTACACATTATCTTTTTCGACAAAATTTGAGTCTATCAACACCTTCTGCTATCAGGCTGCCCCTAAATCAGGAGCTGTTTTCTGGAAGTTTCAGGGGTTCTTTTGGGAAAAAGAGCAATCATTGGATTTTCTACTACTGCAAGGGCATAGAGGCAGGGCTTAGATTCCTATGTCATTAACTTGAGTACTTCCATACATTCCACTGGGTTGGTCTCTTTGTTTTCCCAAATGGGGGATGGGAGAGGATTTTGTTTTCTCTGCTGGGTTGTTTTTGTTTTTTGGTTTGTTTCTTTTATTTTAAAAGACCCAGACTTTTCCAGAAAATAAGTTTAATTGCTTGTACCAAGAAATCTGAGCTATGCACGTGCAGCAAAATAGTAATATTTTTTTGGATTTAATACACTGATCCCTATGCACACACTGTTCAGTTTTACTTCATGCTTCCACTCAGGCTTTTTTACACAACTGGAAAGAGATCACAATTCCTGAAGAACCCATGCAGTTCAAGACAAAGAGAAAGCTGGATCCATGTGAAGGATGATCACATCTTACATAATTTAAAAAGAACAAATCACTTAACTTTTTTTAAAAAGTGAGCACTTTGTCAGGCACTGAACACTTCCAATTCCTGATAACCGGCACTTGAAGGTACCAAAAAATAAAAAAAAATAAAAAAGGGAAAATTAATAAAACCAAAAAAAGGCAAAAAATTTAAAGCCTCAAAAAGAGTAATTTTTTGATTTTCTGGGAAAGGCACTAAACAGAAAGGTTTGAAACAGACCTGCAACCCTAGAGTGGCGTTCCTGAAGGCTGAAACTTTTCCATAATCCTTTATCATGCAGAAGTACTGGCTGGAACAAACCTCCAGATCTTCACAATTTCTACCATCTCCAGGACAATGCAGCAGCTTCTTTGCACAGAAGTTTCCTACTTCTCTTCACCTTCTTACTCTCCAGCCTTCTACCTGCCTCTCACGCTCTCCATCCCATTCTTTGTCCTCTCCAGCATCTCGCTAAGACGTTCCTCACCTGTGCATGCTCAGTCATTCCCTGGGGAGGAGCAAGCTTCCCCTGCCCTTCCAAGGCTCAGCAGCGACCAAGGATGAAGGAAGAGATCAACAAGCAGCTCTTCCCCTACCCAGCCAGACTCTCCTTTCAAAAAAAAGTCTCACCTGCAGATTAACAAACGCACTAAACAGTTCTGCAAACAACGAAAGAAGGGAAGAACTCTAGAGCTGAAAGCAAACAGCAATATTTTTGTGACCTTTCATTGAATTCGAGGGATAAAAAACCCCTCAAACCTAGAGATGGCATGAGAAAAATCTCCTGCAGTAAAAACCTGATGAGCTTTTGTAGCATCCAAGGAGTTTGTTTGAGTTCAAGGAGTGTAGTGCATGCTCACACTCTACAGGAGAGTCATTAATACTCGGCTGCCCTTAAAAATAGCTGCAGTTTCAGACAGCAGGCTGCCATTAAACATTGTCCAACACGTTATGTGAGGTATAAAGCATGGCAGAAATCAGCGAGCCACATCGAGATTCTGAGGTCAGGGTCAGATCAAAGCAGAGATTTGACAAGCCAGCATCTGCTGAAGCCTCATCTGCAATTATATAATGTTAATATCTCTTAAATAATAAATGGTATTACCTCTCCAATCCATATTCCTGATCTTGGTGAGCCCTCGAGTAAACAAGGAATTGCATGATCTGGAAGGAGTCACCTCTTTCAGATTAAAGTTTTAAACTGTCCTTGAAATGAGCTTTATCATAAAAAGCCAGCACCTCTGGAAAACATATTTTGCAATGAAGACAGTTTAGGCTGTAGTCCCAGACTAAAACAATGTGAAAACATTAAATCCTTATCGTGGCACGAGGTTGAGGACTAAAGTGTAGGTACAACTAGAAGCCAGATACAAAAATGGCCCTTACTTCCCCAATATATCTCCTTATCTCTGTGAGCCGTGTCTGTTTGCTGTCCTAATACATTTTTCCTGTGGCAGCTTTCACCCTCCAGAGCTGGGACAGGCCTCCTAGGAAAGCGGGCTGCATTCAGCCATGCATCAGTGCCATGTCAACCAAGCTCTAAATGTTAAATCTTTCTGCAGACTGAAGCAGAAATAACAGTCTTGATTCTCCAGACTGAGGCTGACTTTGCAGTTCTGGAAGTCAATAAAAAACGTTTGACTTGTAAACTGAGCAGATTTGGTCTGGATGTCACTGAGAAAAAAATAAATGTAGTGATCTCAGCATGTCAGCTTGACAGGGTCACTTTGCTTTTCTGACCATAATTCTGCTTTAAAACTAACCTTTCAGCAGCTGCTCAGTTCCAGTCATCAATCCTACTACTGTTGAAAAAGCAATTGCAAAAACACCCATTGACTTCAGCAGGAACAGGATGAGGCTCTTATCTTATAAATGATAGTCTTATGACACACAAAGTGAACATAAAAAAATCTCACTATGATTTAGACAGGCAGAAAATATCCCTATTGACCCAGCTCAGATCGCTGGAGACCTACATCCATTTGTTTTCAGTTCAACAAACAGAAAGGTTTATGATTTTTTTTTAATAAATCAAGCCAAGGATATGATAGAAAACAAAACCTACTCTATCTCTGATGGAATTTACAGATCAGTTTTGCAATAAAGTGGGCAATGTCTGATTCTTAACCATATCTAGGAGGTAAGCCCAGGCCCCTGAACTAAAGCTGCATTTTATAAATTGTGATAGGCCCATACTCAAAACACTCTTGGCTTACCAAACTCAAGACTTTTACACTGAAAATATTTGAGCCCTTTAAATGGAGCAGCAACATCGTAATGCAAATCATCAAGGTTCAGGACCATTAAAATTCTCCTATTTCATTGCCCTCTGGGCAACAGTTGATTCTGAGACACCAGCAGGCCTCCAAAGGGAGACAGAACAAAAAGACAAGCAAAGACATAACCCAGCCGTATGAGTTTCAAACCCAAAATTCATTACCTTCACGGCAGTATTTTTTACCACAAAGGGTTGTCCCCAGCAGAACATGCTGAAATGGATGTCTTCGCCCCTGTTTGGTTTGTCTGCTTTTGCAAATCCATTCAGTAACAGTCTGCTCGCTCCCTGGCTTCCAGTGCATCTTTTCCAAATTGTTTAGCTCTATTGCAAACAGAGATTCTTCCCACCCCACACACCGAGGTGTCATCACTGTATAAGTGTGTTCTGAGCAGTTTACAGTTTTCTATACGCTAATTAAAGCTTCGTATAGAACTTCGGCTAATTAAAATTCCAATGAACTAATTCCGAAGTAAACTGTCTGCAACTGGGTATTTACATGAAAATACCTGCTGATGAACGGGTGTTTCTATTCTTTTTTTCCCTCCTGCTTCTTTCTGCAGCAGTCAACAGCTGTGGGCACACAAAGCATCTAAAACAATTCAAGATTCAGATGTTAAACCCTGAGGTATTTTTTCCACGCAGTCATGATCCCCATTAGTGCCTCTACAATATGCTCTGCAGTGTTATATACCTGGGGTTTGTTTCTATTCCTGAATTCCAGAATCCTACAGCTACCTTTGATTTTGTTGTTGCTGTTGTTTTTACAACCATTATCCTCCCCGTGTGCATGAAAATAAAATCATTTATAAATTTCTCATAAGACCCTGTCTGCAGGAACTTCTCACAGCTAAAGAAAGTCCAAAGAATGTCAGTAATAAATTTACACATTGCCCTCAAGAAAAAAAAC